>CM037644.1:3082042-3195984 GCA_015227895.2 Colaptes auratus
GTTTCTAGGTTGTTTATTTTGCTTTAGCTTGACTCTCCCCCCCCCCCCTCCCCAATCACTCATTTAGCCAGATCCTGTTCTCTTACATTCCTTCTGCCGAGTGCTGCGTTCAACAGTGTCGATGACTGCTGTGGCTTGTGGCATCACCACCTCTTTTTCCTAGTGGTGCTTTGCTCTTGCCTAGAAGGTAAATAGTTCCTCACTGGGCTAAACATAAAACTTTATGAAGGTGCAACGATAATATGAATTCCAACATGATTTACCCCCACCCCCCCTTAAGATTTGCCTCTGCTTTTTAATCTTTCCCCCTTAAGGTTTGTCTGTGATTTTAATCCTTCCTTTTGTCCTCTGTAACATCGAGTTTTGATTAAATGGGGGAGGGGGGGAGAAATGCATCAACCGTATGAAGTTTTCGATTCTTTCACTTTTCTCTACCTTTTTTTGGCTACAGGATTACTCAGGATTGTGTCTCAATTTACTCTCTGCTTCGTAGGAAAGAGGTGAAATCACTCCACAAACCGTTTGAAACCACGACTAGGATTAAGTCCAGCTTGTCGCCCAAATGTTGCAGGCTGCCATGAAGTACCTCAGGGCTCAAGAGGTCACTTTGTAGGTTTGGGGCTTTTGAGGAAGTTTTTAGCCGCAGGGCTTTTGCTGTGCTGCTGCTTCCAAGCCTCTGCAGCACCGGTGTGAGGAGGTTTGTGCCGTGTGTTCCTGCTAGAAAACCTACAGCCATCCAATAATCGTTAAAAAGATCACACAGAAAACAAACCAAACAAATCAGAAAGAATAATCCCTGCTTGCAGGGCAGTTTAATTCTCTTTTCCAAGAGGGATTGCTTTAGGTATTTCCGCAGAGGTGTCCGAAGGTTGCAATACAAAAGGCTAAACCGACACAATACATCAATTCTCACGATTCAAAATAACCTTAAATTAAAAAATAACCCCCCCAAACTTCTCCACTTCCCTGCTTTAAATGCAGGCTTTCAAAGCTCCACCTTTCCGAACCGCGTTATCTCTTGGTTTGCTTTTGTTTGTGTGCGTGTTTGTCTCGCCAATTACTCTTTTGCCTCTGTTCTTGGAAAGCCTCTGAGAAGGAATGAGAACAATCAGAGCTGATTCCTGTTGCTTAACAAGGAGTTGCTGCCGCCGTTTTCATTGTGTGCACTGAACTCCGCTTCGAACCCTGCGCTGCAAATCTCTGAGTACCATCCACACCTGAACAACAGTGTGGGAGCTGCATGTTTCGCCGGGAAGCGTTGTGATGAGCCCATTTGATTAGAAGAAAATTTAATGACAGTGCCCTGCATAAATTACCAGGCTGTATCCCCTGATACAAAGCTTATTCAAGTCAATGGAGTTCGGGGTTTTGGTGGGGTTTGGTTTTTTCTTCTCTTCACTGATTTCGAGTTGAATTAGAAAAATCTTGGAGAAGGAGGGAAGGAAGAAGGAGGAAGGAAGGAAGGAGGGAAGGAAGGAAGGAGGGAAGGAAGGAAGGAGGGAAGGAAGGAAGGAGGGAAGGAAGGAAGGAGGGAAGGAAGGAGGGAAGGAGGGAAGGGAGGGAAGAAAGAGAGAGGAAGGAAGGAATGAAGCAAGGAATGAAGGAAAGAGAAAAAGAGAAGGAAGGAGGGAGGGGAGGGAGGGAGAAAGAAAGAGAGAGGAAGGAAGGAATGAAGGAAGGAATGAAGGAAAGAGAAAAAGGGAAGGAAGGAGGAAGGAAGGAAGAAGAGAGAAAGAAAGAAGGAGAGAAAAAGAGAAAGAAAGAAGGAAAGAGAAAGAAAGAAGGAAAGAGAAAGAAAGAAAGGAAGAAAGGGAAAGAAAGAAAAAGAGAAAGAATGAAAGAGAAAGAAAGAAAGGAAGAAAGGGAAAGAATGAAAGAGAAAGGAAGAAAGGGAAAGAAAGAAAAGGAAGAAGAAAAGGGAAAGAAAGAAAGGAAAGAAAGAAAGGGAAAAAAAGAAAAGGAAGAAAGGGAAAGAAAGAAAAGGAAGAAAGGGAAAGAAAGAAAAGGAAGAAAGGGAAAGAAAGAAAGGAAGAAAGGGAAAGGAAGAAAAAGAAAGGGAAGGAAGAAAGGAAGAAAGGGAAAGGAAGAAAGGAAGAAAGGGAAAGGAAGAAAGGAAGAAAGGGAAAGGAAGAAAGGAAGAAAGGGAAAGGAAGAAAGGAAGAAAGGGAAAGGAAGAAAGGAAAAAAGGGAAGGAGAAAGGAAGAAAGGGAAAGAAGAAAGGACAGAAAAGGGAAAGAAGAAAGGAAGAAGGGAAAGGAAGAAAGGAAGAAAAGGGAAAGGAAGAAAGAAGAAGGGAAGGAAGAAGAAAAGAGAAAGAATGGAAGAAAGGGAAAGAGAAAGGAAGAAAGGGAAAGAAAGAAAGCAAAAGAGAGAAAGAAAGGAAGAAGGAAAGAAGGGAAGAAAGGAGACTTTAACCACAATAACTTTTGACAATTCTGTCTAACAATAGATGACACAAAGGATTATTTTCAGAGGCTGTGACAGGAGGCTCAGGCATAGCTTTATTTATCTATCCTTTTGGTTTGCCTTTTCATTTGCAGTTTTCAGGGGGGGGGTGGGGAGGGGGAAGGCTCCCAGCTTCAATAGCAGCTTGGGGCAATTAAGAATTTAGAATCAGGAGGGGATTTTTTTGCTTTGCTTTACCATTTTTGCTTTGCTTTGGGTTTGGGTTTTTTTTTGGGGGTGTGTGTATTTTTTGTTTCCTTGGGTTTGCTTTGCTTTGTTGTTTTGATGTGAGGTTTTGGTGGAGGTGTTTGGGGGGTTTTGTTGTTTGGGGGTTGTTTTGAGGGGTGATTGTTGTTGGGGTTTTTTTTTGTGGGGAGGTTTTCTTTGGGTTTTTGTTTAGTGTGGGTGGTTTGGGGATTCTATGTGGGTTTGTGGGGGGGGTTGTGTGGTTTGTGGGGGTTTTTTTGGTGGTGGGTTTTTTGGTGGGGGTTTTTGTTTGCTTGCCTTCCTCCCCTCCCCTCCCCATCTTTTTACTTCAAATGTTTTCAGCTCAAAGAGGAGCTGATTCTCTCATTAAGCTTTTTGCACGCTGCTACCTTCTAGTAATGCCAGAGTCAGAAGGCAGCAAATTCCTTAAATCCTCCAGTTAGGTTACTTTCCCCCCCCATCTGCTCCTCTTTGCTAGGATCACTTTTGAAATCTCCCTCTCAGATTCCCACAGAGCAGGCTGAAGGATTTTCATTGCCTCTGAGTTACATATTTCATTTGTGAAGAGCTGATGAATTCTGAAACGCTTCTATTTCACACAGGGGCTGCCTCTTGGTTGTTTTGTTGGTGGTGGGTTTTTTCCTTCATAAGAGTATGGAATTTCCTTAGAAACCAGGATCCCTTCTTAGTTTAGATCTTTTCTTGAGCTTTGGATGATGCAAGGCATAGGCATAAACAGCCACACAAAGGAAACTGGGATTTTATTGTGCATTCCTGGTGCCCCTTGAAGAGCTTATTTTTGTGGACAATGGTTTTCCTTCGTGTCACCACCCTTTTGATTTCCCAGTGGTCACAGGGTTCCAGGGTCGTGAAAAGTGCATCCTTTTGTTCCTCCCAGCCTAAAATTCCATATAAAAAGGCACTCAAAGGACCCTAAAGTTGGTTAAGGCAGGGAGAGGATTTTGTGCAGCAGCACTTCAGCTGAATACTTTGTTCAATTGCAGTTAAAATTGCAGCTCAAGAGGGAAGATAAAATTAAACCAAGCGCTAAACCACAGTTAAAACTGCAGCTCAAGAGAGAGCATTAAACACTTGGTTGGAATATCCAACTATTAATAAATATCCTTTCATAAACTCACTGAATTAATCCTCAGCATTCAAGCAATGATCACCAAAACAACCACACTCCAACAGTGTTTTTAAATGTCTGGCTGTAATTAAAATTGCTTTCATTTCTTTGCTGGTCTCTCTTCAAAAGGGCTTTACTCTGCATCTGGGGTTTTGTTGAGAAGCTCTAACACTAAACAACTCACTAACAACTCCTCCGACAATGCCAACAACTCAAATCAGTTTAATCATGGTTCTGAAGGACCCTCCTTTAAAAAGATTAAGGAAACCTGAATTTGTGTCAGGAGATGTAACTGCTCCTCTCTGAAAACTTCCAAGACAGAAGCACATATCTTGAAGGTGTGTGCTCCACTCCTAAAACAAAACTACTAGTTCTCAATAAATGTGATCTCCAACAGTAGATCTCTTCAATACCCCCCCCAGCTGCAGTTTTCACACCATGCTTCTAAACCAAGGCAGCTCTTTCAGCAGAGATGTAGCCCAGCACCCAGTTGTTGGAATCTGAGGCTTGACAGTGTCATGCCCTGGATCAAGTCAGTGCTGTGAAAGAAGGCGGCTGCCGGTGGCTCTCCCCTCCTACATGCACATTTAAGTAGTCTAAAGCAGTGTTCAAAGCCCTAGCAAGAGCAATAGCAGCTACTGGGTAGAGAACAGTGGAATCATAGAATCACAGAATTGTCAGGGTTGGAAGGGACCTCAAGGTTCAGCCTGTTCCAACCCCCCTGCCATGGGCAGGGACACCTCACACTACAGCAGGTTGCTCACAGCCACCTCCAGCCTGGCTGCAAACACCTCCAGGCAGGAGGCTTCCACCACCCCCTGGGCAACCTGTGCCAGGCTCTCACCACCCTCATTGGCAACAGCTTCTTCCTAACAGGAAGCTGAAGTGCTGGAGTAGGGCTGTAAAGGCTGAAGAAGGAGCACATGGTTGCATCTTGGGTGGGGAGAAGGGCTGGAAAAGAGGAGAGTTACTGACACTGTGGCTGAGATAAGGCGCCAGATGTATTGATTGATGCTCTGGGCTGGAGCCTGTGCTGTCAGACTCCCCTCTGCTTTAGGAGTTAGGCTGAGCACATCCTTCAGAGACAGAAAATCAGTTCACTCCCAAAGCAAAATGTTCCATGGAAACTGTTTTATCTCTGAGGAAGTGTTGCCCTCTTTAGTTTCATCATGAAAGAAGAAAATTATAGGTGTGACAGCTGAAATAGTCCAATTTAGAGCACTTGTAAGTTGACTGCTGAATGTTCTCATCTTTCAGCCAAATTCCTAGGAGGCAGGCAGAGGTTTCTGGGATCCATTCTTTTCTTTCTCCACTCTATTTTTTTTTTAACTTCCCTTTTGGAGAAGACTCAGTCAAGATAAAGACATTTTGCTTACAAGAGAGAGCAGGATGCATTTCCCAACACAAACACGGCGGTCAGTAAATTAATGGGGTTTGGACTGAAAGGGATCCCAAGGCCTTCTCAATTTGCCCTGAAAAAACAAGATAAGACTATTTGAAAGATGGTTTATGGCTCCCTTATACTCTTCACCCACACTCACACGCCCCCTTCCCTCCTCCCCTTCCAAAGAATTCAATCCTGTACTCTCAAGGTGCAGTGCTGATTTTCCTAAGGGCAAAAGGAGGGCACCTGGAAGTAGAAAGAACAAACTCTAGGAAGTATTCAGTGCCCAGAAGACATTTTCCTTCTTATTGTTCAGGTATCTTGTTATCCTGGAAATGGAAGGTGTTTCTAATTTACCAATTTACCTATTGGGCATTGGGAATGCCCAAATATAGGCTAGACCCAGTGCCAGCCTGGTGAGCACTGATAAATGAGCAGACCAGATTCACTGATCCTTCATACCAGGTGTATTTTCTCTGCTGCAATATATGGAGCACACTCCTTTATCATAGGATCACAGAATTGTCAGGGTTGGAAGGGACCTCAAGGATCAGCCAGTTCCAACCCCCCTGCCATGGCCAGGGACACCTCACACTGCAGCAGGTTGCTCACAGCCACAGCCAGCCTGGCTGCAAACACCTCCAGGCAGGAGGCTTCCACCACCTCCCTGGGCAGCCTGTGCCAGGCTCTCACCACCCTCCTGGGGAACAACTTCTTCCTAACATCCAATCTGAATCTCCCCACTTCTAGTTTTTTTCCATTCCCCCCAGTCCTATCACTCCCTGACACCCTCAAAAGTCCCTCCCCAGCTTTCTTGGAGCCCCCTGCAGATACTGGAAGGTCTCTTCAGAGCCTTCTTTTCTCCAGACTGAACAGCCCCAACTCCCTCAGTCTGTCTCCACAGCAGAGCAGCTCCAGCCCTCTGCTCCTCCTCGTGGCCCTTCTCTGGACACCTTCCAGCACCTCCAGATCCTTCCTGGCACAGAGGCTCCAGAACTGGACCCAGAGCTCCAGCTGTGGTCTCAGCAGAGTGGAGCAGAGGGGCAGAATCCCCTCCCTGGCCCTGCTGGCCACACTTCTCTTGCTGCAGCCCAGGCTCTGCTTGGCTCTCTGGGCTGCAAGTGCTCCCTGCTGGCTCCTGTTGAGCTTCTCATCCCCCAGCACCTCCAAGTCCTTTTCTTCAGGGCTGCTCTGAAGCCAGTCCTTGCCCAGCCTATATCAGTGCTTGGGATTGTCCCAACCCAGATGCAGGACCTTGCATGCTATGACAAGATCATTTGCAGTTGTGGCTGTGACATTTAGTGAGAAAAGTAGTAGTTAATGGCTACTACCAAACTTCCCTGTCTTGTGTGACCACTTGTTTTCTCTAAACTCATCTTGCCATTGCCATTTGCATGTCTCAGCACAGAGAGCTATCAAGGTGTTAACTGTCATAGAATCATAGGATGGGTTGGGTTGGAAGGGACCTCCAAGATCACCCAGTTCCAATTCCCCCTGCCATGGGCAGGGACACCTCCCACCAGCCCAGGTTGCTGAAGACCCCATCTGCCCTGGCCTTGAACAGCTCATGGGAGGGGACAGCCACAGCCTTCCTGGGCAACCTGTGCCAGTGTCTCCCCACCCTCACTCTAGAAAATTCCTTCCTCATCTCCAGTCTCAGTCTTCCCTCTCCCAGCTCAAACCCACTGTCCCTCATCCATTCACTCCCAGCCCTTGTCAAAAGTCCCTCTCCAGCTCTCCTGGAGCCCCTTTCAGGTACTGGAAGGCTGCTCTAAGGTCTCACTGCAGCCTTCCCTTCTCCAGGCTGAACAACCCCCAACTCTTTCAGCCTTTCCCCATAGGAGAGGTTCTCCATCCCTCTGATCATCTTCATGGGTTTCTCTGGACCCTCTTCAACAATTCCAGGTCCTTCTTGTGCTGGGGGCACCAGAACTGGACACAGTACTGCAGGTGGGGTCTCACTAGAGCGGAGGGGCAGAATCCCCTCCCTGTCCTGCTGGTCATGTCATGGCAGTTTGCTTAATGTGCACCTTTCTCTCCAGCAGAACAAGCTTCTGACCTGCTCTCTGTTTTCAGACCGTGCAACCATCAGGCTGGGTATTGCCTGATTCTTTCTGACTGGAGGAATGAGAACCAAGCCCCTTCTGCAGGAGCTGGTGGCTTGATTCTCTAAGGTCAGTTAGGCTGGCTGACCTCATTGCCATCTTTTACCAGGTCACTTGGAAACAGAGCTGTTACCCCCCCCTTAAATTGTAAGAGGAGATGTTTCTTTTTACTGTGTGCTTAGAAATCTCATGCTGGTACAAGTACTCCCTTCCCAGATCCAGTAAGGGCAGCAAAGTTCCTGCAGCCTCCAGCTTGTCCCCTCAGTCCTCTCCCAAAGATTACTGACCCTGGCCCATCTAAGGACAGACTCATGTTGCACACTCTCCAGTTCTCATTAAGAGTCATAGAATCATAGAATGCACTGGGTTGGAAGGGACCTTTAAAGGTCATCCAGTCCGACCCCTGCGCAGTCAGCAGGGACATCCCCAACTAGATCAGATTGCTCAGAGCCCCATCGAGCCTGACATTGAACCTCCTGTGCTCCAGCTTGTACCTGTTGTTCTTTGTCTTACCACTGGGCACCACCAAAAAGAGCCTGGCACCTTCCTCTGGACACCCACCCCTCAGATATCTGTAGACCTTCATAAGATCCCCTCTCAGGCTCATTCCATAAAGGGTCTGACTGTGGATGCAGCACGTTGTGGTAAAGTGATGATGAGATTGTCCTGATAGCATACATGGAAATACCACTACAGAGCAGTGGCAGAGCTGCTGGCTTCTGATTCTTTCTGGCAGGGCTGGGGATGCTCCTTCCAGTCTTGTTCAGCACCTCTCTTTGCTCGTTCCTGCCCAGCTTTTGACTTCTCTACACAGAATCATAGAATCATGCAATGGTAGGGGTTGGAAGAGACTTCTAGAGATCATCTAGTCCAGCTCTGCTGTCAAAGAAGGGTCACCCAGGGCAGGTCACACAGGAACACATCCAGAGGGGATTTGAATGTCTCCAGAGAAGGAGACTCCCCAGCCTCTCTGGGCAGCCTGCTCCTGGCTCCGGCACCCTCGCAGTAAAGGAGTTTTTCCTCATGATGAAATGGAAATAGATCTTTCTTAAAGCAACTATCCATCTGCCTTGTATGGCTCCCCTACCCAAGCTGCAGGAAACTGGAACTTCCTCTGAGATCCTGCTGCAGCAGGAAATCTGATGAATTTCTCCTTCCCTCCTCTCCGGTGCCCCTTAGCTACCAGTTGAGCTCAGCGCTCTGGCACATATCATGGAAGAAAGCCCATCTTTAGGCCAAGCCTGAGAGGACAGGCTGCCACCCCAGAGACTAAGTTTGTCACCAAAAATTGCTGCAATTAAGAGCATCATCAAGCTGCTGCAGAATTACTGCCCTCAGTGTGAGCAGTTCCAAAGGTAGTTACAGCTCAGTTTGGTTGCTTACAACTCATAGCATTTATCTCTCTAGTAGCTAAGCTGCACCAAGCACCTGTACCCCTCTGAAACAAGGCTTTGGATAGCTCTTTTTCATACAATTGTTTTGTCCTGAAAAGGCCTCTAAGATCATTGAAGCCACCCCATCATCCTGACACCACCATGGCCCCTAAACCGTGTCCCCAAGTGCCATGGCCACAGGTTTGTTGAATACCTCCAGGGATGGGGACTCCACCACCTCCCTGGGCAGCCTGTGCCAATCCCTCACCACTCTTTTTCCTATATTTTTCCTAATATTCCACCTAAACCTCCCCTGGTGCAACTTGAGGCCATTTGCTCTTGTTCTATCACTTGTTAGTAGGGAGAAGAGACCAACCCCACCTCACTGCAGCCTCCTTTGAGGGAGCTGTAGAGAGCAATGAGGTCTCCCCTCAGCCTCCTCTTTTCCAGACTACCCCAGCTCCCTCAGCTGCTCCTCACCAGCTCTGTTCTCCAGACCCTTCCCCAGCTTCATTGCTCTTCTCTGGACCTGCTCCAGCTCCTCAATGTTCTTCTTCAAGTGGGGGGCCCAAAACTGAGCCCAGTACCCATGGTGTGACCTCACCAGTGCTGAGTACAGGGGGACAATCCCTTCCCTGGTCCTGCTGGCCACACTATTGCTCATCCAGGCCAGGATGCTGGTGGCCTTCATGGTCAGCTGAATACTCTGATGGGTCATGTTCAGGTGGCTGTCAAAGAGTACCACCAGGTCCTTTTCTGCCAGGCAACTTTCCAGCTGTTTTTGTAACTACTTAATAAATTAATGACATTGGTACAAAACATTGCTGTAGATGATGCTGTGCACTCTTGACTCACGTATACATAGGCATAAGAATGATTTGTGTGACAGGTAGCCAAAGGTCTAAGGATCAGGTTGCTGAAGACCCCATCTGGCCTGGCCTTGAACACCTCTAGGGTGTCCACAACCTCCCTGGGCAACCTGTGCCAGTGTCTCACCACCCTCACTCTCAAGAATTTCTTCCTCATCTCCAGTCTCAGTTTCCTCTCTTCCAGCTCAAAGCCATTGTCACTCCCAGGCCTTGTCAAAAGTCCCTCCCCAGCTCTCTTGTAACCCCCTTCAGGTTCTGGAAGGCTGCTCTAAGGTCTCCCTGGAGTCTTCTCTTCTGCAGGCTGAACAGCCCCAACTCTTTCAGCCTATGCCCATAAGGAGGTGCTCCAGCCTCCTTCATGGCTTCCTCTGAACCCTTTCCAACAGTTCCTTCTTGTGTTGAGGGCCCCAGAACTGGACACCAGACCCTCCAGGTGGGGTCTCATGAGAGCAGAGTAGATTTTCTTTTTCTTTCTTCCTTCCTTGCCTCCTTCTTTTTCTGCCTTGACTTTTTTCCCCTCATTCCCCCTGTCCTGTTTCTTCTCTTCCCACTCTTGCAAAGTGCCTTACAGGAGCCCTGATCTCTTATGAATGTCTATAAATATCTGAGGGGTGGACACCAAGAAGCAGGGGCCAGGCTCTTTTCAGTGGTGCCCTGTGATGGGACAAGGAGCACTGGACACAGACTGGCACACAGGGAGTTCCACCTCAACATGAGGAAAAAATTCTTGGCTGTGAGGGTGCTGGAGCCCTGGAGCAGGCTGCCCAGAGAGGTTGTGGAGTCTCCTTCCCTGGAGTCTTCCAAGATGCATCTGGATGTGTTCCTGTGTGACCTGCCTCAGGTGATCCTGCTTTAGCAGAGGGGCTGGACTCAATGATCTCCCAAGGCCCCTTCCAACCCATACCACTCTGATTCTATGAGCTGCACTACTCCCTAATAACTGCTAGATCAGGAAAATCAAAATCCCACAGAGGAGGAAGACATATTCCATGATTATTAATCCTCAGTCAATCAGGGATTGAGTAGTGTGGCCAGCAGGAGCAGGGAGGTCATTGTGCCCTGTGCTCAGCACTGGTTAGGCCACACCTGGAGTCCTGTGTCCAGTTCTGGGCCCCTCAGTTTAGGAAGGACATTGAGATACTTGAATGTGTCCAGAGAAGGGCAACGAGGCTGGGGAGGGGTCTGGAGCACAGCCCTGTGAGGAGAGGCTGAGGGAGCTGGGGTTGCTTAGCCTGGAGAAGAGGAGGCTCAGGGCAGACCTTCTTGCTGTCTCCAACTACCTGAAGGGAGGTTGTAGCCAGGAGGGGGTTGGTCTCTTCTCCCAGGCAACCAGCAGCAGAACAAGAGGACACAGTCTCAAGCTGTGCCAGAGGAGATTTAGGCTGGATGTTAGGAAGAAGTTCTTCCCAGCAAGAGAGCTTGGCCATTGGGATGTGCTGCCCAGGGAGGTGGTGGAGTCACCATCAGTGGAATGTTTAAAAAGAGCCTGGATGGGGTGCTTGGTGCCATGGTTTAGTTGATCAGATGGTGCTGGGTGATAGGTGGACTGGATGATCTCAAAGGTCTTTTTCAAGCTGGTTAATTCTGTATTCTGTATATGGAACCCAAAGCAGGAGAAATCCTTTCTGCAGCATTTCTGTTTCAATTTATTCACCCTCAGACCACACAGGAGTGCCTCAACATAAAATAAAGCATCTCTGAGCTTATTGCTGTCCAAGTGTTTGATTTAGGTTAAGTGAAACCATTGCTGCTGCTGTTGGGTTATGACCTTCCCTTAGCTACCGCCCCTCCCAGAAACCTTGCTCACGTCTAGTTTGTGCTGCTTCTACTGCTCATGCAGACCATCCAAGCCTGAGAAGAGGCAAACACTTACCACCATCTTTTGTCAATATATGTCACCTCATGCAGTTGTTCTTATGGGATTCTGATGGAAATCCAGACCAAATTTGCCACTCTTCTACTTTCTTTGCCAGCAAGTTAAACTGCTGTTTCATCTCCTCGCTTCAGCAATTACCGTGCAATGAGACATACCTGAACACAGAATACAACACAATACAATACAATACAATACAATACACCAGGTTGGAAGAGACCTTCAAGATCATCACGTCCAACCCAGCAACCAATCCAACCCACCTAAATACAATACAATACAATACAATACAATGCATTACAACCCACCTAAACAACTAAAAAACTAAACCCTGGCACCAAGCACCCCATCAAGCCTCTTCTTGAACACCTCCAATGAAGGTGACTCCACCACCTCCCTGGGCAGCCCATTCCAATGGGCAATCACTCTCTCGGTATAGAACTTCCTCCTAAGATCCAGTCTAAACCTGCCCTGGCGCAGCCTGAGACTGTGTCCTCTTGTTCTGGTACTGGCTGCCTGGGAGAAGAGACCAACCTCTGCCTGGCTACAACCTCCCTTCAGGTAGTTGTAGAGAGCAAGAAGGTCACCCCTGAGTCTCCTCCTCTCCAGGCTAAGCAACCCCAGCTCCCTCAGCCTCTCCTCATAGGGCTTTGTCTTCCAAACCCCTCACCAACTTTGTTGCCCTTCTCTGGACACACTCCAGCAAGACAACATCTTTCCTAACCTGAGGGGCCCAGAACTGGACACAGGACTCAAGGTGAGGCCTAACCAGTGCTGTGTACAGGGGCAGAATGACCTCCCTGCTCCTGCTGGCCACACTGTTCCTGATGCAGCCCAGGATGCCATTGGCCTTCTTGGCAGCCTGGGCACACTGCAGGCTCATGTTCAGCCTACAATCAACCAGTACCCCCAGGTCCCTCTCTGCCTGGCCACTCTCCAGCCACTCTGACCCCAGCCTGTAGCACTGAGTAAATAAGAACCCTGAGTAAATAAGATCATAATGCACTCCACAATATTAATGCTTTATATATATATCTATAAAATGATTCTTTTCACTCTGGAGGTTTTGATTCACCTCCTGATTTAGTTTTAAATTCTATGGCTTTGGAGCTAGCCTTGAATGTTCCCACAGCAGGCTCTTTGCCTAGCAAAACCTTCTGTCATTCCTGTATAATCCTGGCTCTGCTAAGTTTGTATGCAAAGAATGGACTATGACTGGAATATCAGGAATCTTGTAGGTCAGGATTAAAGGGCAATTGTCAAGGTTACCAGAGGCAGCATACACTGCCTGTCTCTACAGTGTATAGCTTTCTAGTGATTCAGCATAATCAGGTCTGACACCTCCCCAGCTCTTAAATAGCACTTCGAGCCTGGATCCCAGCAGCCTTTCATATATTCAGGGCCCAATGCAAAGGGTGAAACAAAATAACTGCCTGTGAAGAGCTCTGAGTGGTGCTGCAATCAAATGGAGAAGGGAGGTTCCCAACAAATATGGCTTGGAAGTGAAGGTTTCAAGCACAGGTTCAATAAAACTTGCTTTATTTCAAACATGAAGTGCACCAACTGCACACATTTGAGTTGGTGCAGTAAAAAAGGTAGCTCTAAAATGTTTCCTCCAACAAATATCATACCAACAGCTTTCCTATCATACCAGCAGCTGGCTCAGTGCTGAGATGCAGCTAAGACCATTACATGGAATAAACCCACCCCAGTCTGCAAGTTTCTCACCACAACCTTACATCAGAACTCCTACTTATGGAATCATAGAATTGTTAGGGTTGGAAGGAACCTGAAGGATCAGCCAGTTCCAACCCCCCCTGCCATGGCCAGGGACACCTCACACTACAGCAGGTTGCTCACAGCCACAGCCAGCCTGGCTGCAAACACCTCCAGGCAGGAGGCTGCCACCACCTCCCTGGGCAACCTGTGCCAGGCTCTCACCACCCTCATTGGCAACAGCTTCTTCCTAACATCCAATCTGAATCTACCCTCCTCTAACTTGGATCCATTCCCCCCAGTCCTATCACTCCCTGACACCCTCAAAAGTCCCTCCCCAGCTTTCTTGGAGCCCCTTTCAGATACTGGAAGGCCACAATTAGGTCTCCTAGGAGCCTTCTCCAGACTGAACAGCCCCAACTCCTCAGTCTGTCCTCACAGGAGAGCAGCTCCAGCCCTCTGCTCATCCTCATGGCCCTTCTCTGGACACCTTCCAGCACCTCCAGATCCTTCCTGGCACAGAGGCTCCAGAACTGGACACAGAGCTCCAGGTGGGGTCTCAGCAAAGTGGAGTAGAGGGGGAGAATCATCTCCCTCGACCTGCTGGCTGTGCTTCTCTTGATCTTCCAGATCCTGCTTTATTTCAAACATGAAGTGCACCAACTATACACATTTGAGTTGGTTGAGTAAAAGGGCAGCCCTGAAATGTTTCCTCCAACCAACTAACATCACACCAGCAGCTTTTCCTATCGCTCCAGCAGCTAAAAGCCAGCTGAGCTCCTCTCTAGCTCAGTGCTGTGATGCTGCTAAGACCCTCACATGGGATAAAACCACCTTGGTGTGCAAGTTTCTCACCACAGCCTTACATCAGAACTCCTGCAGAAAGGTGTTCAAAGTTTTTAACCTTTCTACAAAATTCATCATCATCAAAGTGCAATTACATTGTTCTGACTGTTGGGGTTTCCCCCCCCCCTCCCTCTGTGTGATAGGAAGCAAACCTAGAGAGAAAACACTGGGAGGAGCTATTTTCTCTTCATTTCAGCAGAGGGGACGTTTTAAGTCAAGCCAGTCACTCTGAATCACTGATGTTTGACAAAAATGGCTTTAGAGGGAGCAGAGGGAGTGAAAAAAATCCTCTACAATACAGCAATTACAAAAATTGTGGATGAAAAGGGGTTGAAAAGGAAAAGAATGGGTCCCCAAAACACATTGTTCAAGCACATGAACTTAAGGAGAGTAGGGGCAAAGACAAACATTGCCAGGGAGGAAACAGGAGGGGATTCTGCCTGCTGTGGGGCCGGTGATTTAGAGCTGAAGAAAGCTTAGGGGGAACAGAAGGGCATTGTGCCTGGAATGCAGAGACATTCCCAGCTTCTGGTGGAAACCCAGGCAGGGTTGGTGGGAGATCTGGGCAGGAATGGTGAACTGCAGAAGGGAAAAGCGGAGCCACCAGGTCTGGTACAAACCCCTCTGGTGCTGCAGTTGGGAAAGATCTGCAAGTTGATGGTTTAACACCAGGCTTAGGGTGAAAAGCCAGCAAACAGGAGATTAAATGAAGAGTTGCTCCAGGCAAGAGAAGCAGCTTGAAACTCACACTGAAACAGCAAGAATTTACTGTGAGTGGAGTGTAAGAAGTGGCTGAGGCTGGAAAGAAGGCTTGGGAAGGAGGGGGGGATGCAGCAGCACTTGGGAAAACCAGGAGTGAATTGGAAGCTGTGAAAAGTGAAGTCCATGTTGCAAAGCTCTGGTTTGCCTGGTTTGTCAAAGCTTTAGAAACACCTAAACCCATGCTTGGGCCCAACCATGAAGCAATGAACTCGGTGACTGCAGGGTAAGTATTTTCTAGCACACACAAGAGAAGAAACCCCTGTTAGCTGCTGGGGGAGGGAAGGGGGGAGAAAGAAGAAAATCCACCACCATGCCTGCTGCTGGGCTTCGTTTTGTACATCCAGGAACCTTTCAGCTCTGAACTGGTCATGGTGGTGTTGGGTGAAAGAGGTCCTGGATGCTGCCTGTAGTGACCTGCGCTGGGCTTGGGGCTGAGGAACTGACTCAGGAAATAGAATCCATAGAATCATAGAATCTATAAGGTTGGAAAAGGCCTCAAAGATCATCAAGTCCAACCTATCACCCAAGACCTCATGACTACTGAACCATGGCACCAAGTGCCACATCCAATCCCCTCTTGAACACCTCCATGGACAGGGACTCCACCACCTCCCTGGGCAGCACATTCCAACGGCCAACGACTCTCTCTGGGAAAAACTTTCTCCTCATCCCCAGCCTGAACTTCCCCTGGCGCAGTTTAAGACTGTGTTTTCTTGTTCTGCTCATCAGTTTTTGCAAAGGGATTGTGGAAATGCTTTAAAAAACCAGAAGAAAAGACATGGCTGAGGATAATGTGGTGCCTGTCAAAGGCAGGTGGCTCTCACACCCAGTTTACTCTTCCTGCTAGAGAAGAAACATCCTGGGCAGGAGCTCTGGCCTCATCTGTGCTTGGGGCAACAGCTTAGCTTCTCCCTGGAGGTGTTCAAGGCCAGGTTGGATGAGTCCTTGAGCAAGCTGGTCTAGTGGGAGGTGTCCCTGCCCATGGCAGAGTGGTTGGAACTGGATGATCTTCAATGTCCCTTCTAACCTATACCTTTGTATGAACCTATGAGAGAGAGAAGTTATGATCTCCAGAGGTCCCTTCCAACCCCAACCATTCAGTGACTCTATGAGTCTATGATTTTATTATTATATAGAGGTGAGGTGTCCAGAGCTTCTGGGGACCTTCTCTGGCCCAGGCAGTGGCTTGCCACAGGTTTCTGCCCGGTGTTTCCCCAGAGGTGTGCAGGGAGATAGGTGTCTCAGCTGCCAAAGCTGCTCCCCTGAAAGGACATCTCTGTGGAGTTAGCCATAGCAGGACAGACCTGGCAGCAGATGGCTTTGGGGTTAATTCCCCTCACTGCCCCAAGTGTGGCCATCGAGGAGTCATGTGCTTGACTTTGCTTCCCCTCCTCCCTGCACTCTGTGGCTTAAAGCCTGCCGGGGCGCTCCAAGCCTCAGCAATTCATATTTACACGGGGGGGGGGGGAGGGAGAGAAAAGAGGGGTGGGATGCATTTAAAAATTACCCAGTTCAAAGGTGGTGGCTGGTCTGTGCCTGTCTGTCAGATCTAAGAGGAGTGAGTGGATTTTCACGGAGGAATTTCATGGACATTAAATCTCTACTGGAGCGATCCATTCAGCTCCTAAAGCTTCAGCCCAGTTTTGTATCCCGGCTGAATGCCCTGCTGAATAGCTTGGTGGGGATTCACGAAAGCCACCTTAAACTAGGGATTTTTTTCCTGCTAAATTGACTTCAAAGTAGTAATTAAACAATAGCTAGCTTTAAAGAAAAAAAAATCAAGTTAGGAGAAGCTATAGGACCAAACTACCCTGTTAGCAGAGGCTGAGTTTTACAGAAGGGAGGAGGCTGAGTTTCACAGAAGGGAGGAGGCTGAGTTTTACAGAAGGGAGGAGGCTGAGTTTCACAGAAGGGAGGGCAGGGGATGGGATGTTCAAAACTGGCAAAGAAAGTGGGGAGAGGCAAATGGAAAGAACCAAAAGCAGACACAAGAAATTAGAACTAATTGCAAAGATCTAAACTTGTTTTGTTTTTCTTTTGTCACAGCTGTGCTAGAGTCAAGGCTGGAGCTGGGTGAGCAGAGGAGGCAGGAGCAGAGACTGCTGAATTGTTTGGGGTATTTTAAGCAGAAGCATCCAGTTCTGAGGCTGAAGCAGCTTTCTTTGGCCTTTGTCCTTGTCCTGCGTTTGAGGCTTGTCTTCTCCAGGCTGCTCCGCGTAGAGCCGAGCTCTGTGCAGCTCAGTATTCATCTCTTCTTTTGTCAAGCAAAACTGTGGTTGTGGCCCAGGGCATCCCTGCTGCCAATCTTCTCCCTCATCCTCTGCCTCCCAAGCCCACAGCCACAACTGCATTGCTGTCTCTCTCTCACGATGATTCAGAAGCAGGTTTGACTTTGAAGCTAAAACAGATGAAAACTTCGGTCTCCTGCCCGACGCTGGTAGTGACCACTGCCTGATTCTCCCCTCCCGGGCACTCTTCTCACTTTCCATTTGCTGATCGCAGTCCCTGGGGTCCTCATGCAGATGCTTCACAGTGTTACACCTTCTTCCATCACTTCTGGAAGGAGAAACCTACAGTTCATAACCCACTTTCACTCAAAACCCCTTTGGAGTGATCTCTCTGTGAGCTTTCCTGGGCTGTTCAAATGTTTTCTGTGACTTTATTCCGTTCTGCTGTGCAGAGGATGTCACTTGATTAGCTTACGGGGGGGGAAAGAAAGCAAGCTGAGATACTGGCACACAATTTTGGCCCTGTCACAGCTGCTAGATTTTTACAGTGCTGAAGGTAAAGCTTACTATTTTAAACTGAGAAGTCCAGCACTGCATTTATTCTGATTAACACATGACTCTTTTTTCCCTACTCAAAGGGTTATTTATGACAATCCCCGCTCAGGTTCAGGCCAGGGCAGCACAGCAGTGTGCACTGGCAGAGAATCTGATCCACAGGTCTCTAAAATGCTGTCCATCTCAGACTTGTGTCAAGTGAAACCACCTTAAATGGCTCTCAAGGCAATGATTTTGATAGTCTTATTAAAGCTTACTGCAGTCCTCAGGCTAGGTTATCAAGCTTACACATTCCCAGCGTCCCAAATGTCCTATTGCTGGTGTGATAGTTACTGCTGGAGGAAAAGCTCAATAAAACAGCATTTGCAGTTGCTGTGCTGCTTTTCAAAGGTACCTCCCACTTTGTTTGCCACCAGAACCGCTTTGCATTTGCTAAACCCGAACCCAGTCGAGTTTAATCGATCGACAGCTTGCTGCTACCTACAGCACAGCTTTGCCAGGAAGGGATAAGCTAAAAACTGGCAAGAACTGCTTGGTGCCAACTGTAAAACCAACCCTGGTGAGTTTTAGCCCACACACAGATCCCTCTGATTATTCCAAGCCTTTGCTGTCCCTCTTGTCAGAGGGCTGGTTTCCTGCCAGGCAGGAGTGCATGTGATAACTAAATTTCATCCTCTCCATGATGCCACGAGAGTGTGGAGGGAGGCAGCCCCACAGCACCCTTTGACAACTCTTCAGCGGTACTGAAAAACCAACAGCCCCCAAGCAAACAAAACAAAAGCACTTTGTACTGCCCTCAGACGGGTCTGTGCTGCTGGCCGGGCAGCTACCAGCAATCCCCAAAGGCTGTGCCGCGGTGCTAGGGTAATTCGCTGGGAAGTCCACAACGTGGGTTCAGCAAAACCGTGGCTCTTGCCACAAGGCACAAAGGCAGAGCACGTGCTCCGTGCGCAGCCTGGCTGCTGCCTGTTACACACCATTCACCCAGACAATGTGGCTGGGGTGTAAAGGAATTGAGAGCCGTGCAGGGTGATTTATAGCAGCCAAGCCTGCAGCCAGCAGCTTCTGGGACGAGGTCTGGCAACGGGTCGGTCCGTGTCCTGTTGTTGTGGGAGAGCCAGTGGCATGCTGAGCGCCGAGAGTGGGCTCCCCAGTTCAAGAGAGACAGGGAGCTGCTGGAGAGAGGCCAACAGAGAGCTGTGGGCATGATTAAGAGACTTGAACATCTCTTTTATGAAGAAAGGCTGAGAGGGCTGGGGCTGCTTAGTCGGGAGAAGGCTGAGAGGGGATCTGATCAATGTCTATCAATATCTGAGAGGTGGGTGTCAGGATGAAGGTGCCAGGCTCTTTATGGTGGTGCCTAGTGGTAGGACAAGGGGCAATGGACACAGGCTGGAACCCAGGAGGTTCCACTTCAACATGAGGAGAAACCTCTTCGCTGTGAGGCTGCTGGAGCCCTGGAGCAGGCTGTCCAGAGAGATTGTGGAGTCTCCTCCTCTGGAGACTTTCAAAACTCACCTGGACATATTCCTGTGTGACCTGCCCTAGATGACCCTGTGGCAGGGGGTTGCACTTGATGATCTCTAGAGATCCCTTCCGACCCCTACCATTCTATTTGCTGAATAATCAGGCATCTCACCTTTCTCAAGGCTCTCAGAAAGCTACCTTGTGTGGCCAGGTGAGTTCCCAAGCAACAGACTGTCCTTGGGCCATAAATCAAAATTGTCCTATTGTACTTCAAAAAAAATAGCCTGACAAATTGCCTGTCCACCCTTGTGTCACTCCCAGCTAGGGCTGTGTTGCTGGTGAAAGAGACTTCCCAAGATCACCACACATTTTGTCACTCCTTGGCTCAGGCAGTGGTGCTGGCCTGAAATTGGTCACCTAAGGTTGCTGATCTGATTGAAAACTAAAAGCTCTCCCCCACCCTCTGCCCTCCCAGTTACTAATGAAATTAATAAAGATGACACAGCTGCACCTCCTCTTGGAGTCAGAAGGAGATAAATTCTTGGTGGTGAAGGGAAGTGAAAGTGGCCCTTGTCCTCAGCACTGGTGAGACTGCAGCTTGAATCCTGGATTCAGTTTTGGGGCCCTCACTCCAAGAAGGACATTGAGGTGCTGCAGCGTGTCCAGAGGAGGGCAAGAAAGCTGGGGAAGGGTCTGGAGAAGAGGGCTGGGGAGGAGCAGCTGAGGGAACTGGGGGTGTTTAGTGTGGTGAAGAGGAGGCTGAGGGGAGACCTCATTGCTTTCTACAGCTCCCTCAAAGGAGGTTGAAGTGAGGTGGGGGTTGGTCTCTTCTCCCCACTAACAAGTGATAGAACAAGAGGAAATGGCCTCAAGTTGCACCAGGGGAGGTTTAGGTGGAATATTAGGAAAAATATGGAAAAAAGAGTGGTGAGGGATTGGCACAGGCTGCCCAGGGAGGTGGTGGAGTCCCCATCCTTGGAGGTCTTCAAGGTGCATGTGGCCATGGCACTTTGGGACATAGTTTAATGGCCACGGTGGTGTTGCGTCGATGGTTGGACTCAATGATCTTAAAGGTCTTTTCCAACCAAACCAATTCTATGATTCTGTGATCCACATGCAAGAGCCATGTCTCAAATCCTATGCAGACAGTATCTGCCTCTTTTGAGGGAGCTTGGCTGGAAGTGTGGGTTGTTCTCTGAATGGCTTAAACTCTGATTGTCATGAAGTCATAGAATGGTCTGTGTTGGAAGGGACCTCCAAAGGTCATCCAGTCTAACCCCCTCTGCAGTCAGCAGGGACACCCCCAACTGCCTAGAGCCCTGTCAAGCCTCACCTTGAATATCTCCAGGGATGGGGCCTCAAGCACCTCCCTGGGCAACCTGTTCCAGTGTTCCACCACCCTCATTGTAAAGAACCTGTCCCTAACATCCAATCTAAGTCTGCTCTGCTCTAGTTTGAAGCCACTGCCCCTCATCCTGTCACTGCAGGCCTTTGCAAACAGTCTCTCCCCATCCTTCTTGAATGTCATTCTGACACCCACTTTTTACATCAGTTTTACTCACCTAGTGCAGATGCTCCCTGAGGACAGTCTACAGAGCCATTGCTGGTACTCACAAACCAGAGTTTCCCGTTACACTTGACAGTGATTCTTAGCATGAGAAGAGCCAAATACAGTGTTGGCTCATTCAGAAACTTCAGAAAGCTCATTCAGAAAGTCCATTCAGCACTGCTGGTCTAAGACATCTTTAGTGTCTGACTGTAAAGAACCTACTCTGGATATTTCTAGCACTTAAAACAAACCCCCAGCCCACAAGGGTGCATTGAATTCCTAGCTGGGGGGGAACACTGAGGTCTACAACGGGAGACTTGTTTGCTTATTGTTAAGGAAGTGCTGATGGGTTTTAACAATATATTGAATACAAATGAGGAGAAGATGTTTTCCATAAGCCACAGATGGCTTGAAACAATGGCTCTGACAATGGCTCCAGGAGCCAGGCAGTGCTTTTGACTGCTTGAATTCAGAGGCTTAAAGGTGCTTATTTAAATAACAGTAGCATTAGCTATTGTATGTCGGGGTGCTTTTTAGCAGAGGGGAAAAAAAAACCCCTCTTGTTAAAATATTAGAACTTAAATGATTCTGATGTCCCTCACTGCTCTTCACATTGATCTTACCTCTAGCCTCAGCAGCTTGCATGTTCCGGTTACTGACTAACCACAAACATCTGCTGCGTGCTTAAAAGAAGAGTGCAGCCTGAATTAGCTGCAGCAGAAATCAAACCCAGTATCATCTGTGTTAAAGCCCCCTTCAGATTCGTTTGAAATGGCTCTGTTCTGGTTTGGGAATAAAAAAGCCTACAAAACCCATTGATGCTAGGGGTGAAGTCCACCTGGTTAAGCCACACGTGGAGCGTTCGTGTTTCATGCAGTTCCTCTCAGACAGAAGCTTTGTTTTACACAGACAGAATCAACCAGGTTGGAAGAGACCTCCAAGATCACCAAGTCCAACTGCTCACCCAACCCTATCTAATCAACCAGACCATGGCACTAAGTGCCTCATCCAGGCTCTTCTTACACACCTCCAGGGATGTCGCCCCACCATCTCCCTGGGCAGCCTGTTCCAATGGCCAATCTCTCTTGCTGGGATGAACTTCTTTCTAAGATCAAGCCTAAACCTCCCCTGGCACAGCTTGAGACTGTGTCCTCTTGTTCTGGTGCTGCTTGCCTGGGAGAAGAGACCAATCCCCACCTGGCTACAACCTCCCTTCAGATTGTAGACAGCAGTAAAGTCTGCCCTGAGCCTCCTCTTCTCCAGGCTAAGCAACCCCAGCTCCCTCAGCCTCTCCTCACAGGGCTGTGCTCCAGACCCCTCCCCAGCCTCGTTGCCCTTCTCTGGACACCTTTGAGCAAGTCACCATCTTTCTTGAGCTGAGGGGCCCAGACTGGACACAGAAGCAGCTGAGCAATGATTTGTCTTTTTCACACCTCATAAATGGTGCAAAACTCTGACTTCTTGCTGGCACTTTACCTGGATTCAGTGACCCACCACCCTCATAGGAAAGAACTTGTTTTCTGTGATAGCTCTTTCTGGTATGAAGTACCTGACATGCCTACTGCCTACTGTAAGCACATCTACTTCTTAACAACAGGATAGGTTTATGCTTTGACTAGAATTTGAGTCAGCTCCTGCTGCAGGTGAACTTAAATCTGTGCAGATGCTGTGGGTGAATCTCATAATGGAGACATTAGCTTATCTTGCCCTGACAACAGAACCACCCACTGAAGCTCTCCTGCTGAGAAAGCCTCATTCATGTTGATAAAGGTGTGCAGGGTGAGTGCCCAGAGGCTGGAGCCCGGCTCTGCTGGGTGAGGCCCAATGACAGCACGAGGGGTAGTGGTGGAAGTTGAAGCATAGAAAGTTCCATGGAAACATGAGGAAATTTGTTTTCAGGGTGAGGGAACATTGGAACAGGCTGCCCAGGGGGGTTGTGGAGTCTCCCTCTCTGGAGACATTCCAAACCCACCTGGATGTGTTCCTGTGTGGTCTGCTCTAGGTGCTGCTGCTCTGGCAGGAGGGTTGGACTGGATGAGCTTTCAAGGTCCCTTCCAGCCCCTGGCATTCTGTGATTCTGGGACCTTTGTAGTCATAGCATAACTGATTTGTAATACCTACCTGCTTTTAAGAACCAGATTGTGAATTCTGCAGGAGCAGGACCAGCTTAGTCCTCTGTCAAATCCTTATTTCCACACCATAATATGGGCAAGAAATCCAGTAACTGAAACCCAGATTTCTGTCCACGCATCTAAAACAATTTATATCCTAAGTGTCTGTACAGCATAGCAGCCAGAGGCCCTGGATGCTGTTACACCAGGATGCTGTTATGCTAGATGCTGCATGGGCCTGTAGAAAGAAACAGCTCCTACTTGCAAGCCTTTGCTGCTGGAGGAGGCAGAGGAATAAACAGGCGTGAGATGAAGTGTCAGTCCCCTCAAAGCGACTTGGAGCATGACATCTTTATGAGGAGCACAAATCACATCATGTGAAAACTCAAGACACAGCTTATTTCTTTTGTCACCACAGAAAGATAAACCTGGATTTAGGTCACAGAACCACAGAGTCATAGGATCACTAAGGTTGGGAAAGAGCTCTAAGGTCATTGAGTCAACCCAGCACATCCATGGCCACTAAACCATGTCCCCAAGTGCCATGGCCACACATTTCCTGAACACCTCCAGGGATGGGGACTCCACCACCTCCCTGGGCAGCCTGTTCCAATCCCTCACCACTCTTACAGCAAAGGCATTTTTTCTAACCTCCAACCTGAACTTTCCCTGGTGCAACTTGAGGCTATTTCCTCTTGTTCTATCACTTGATACTAGGGAGAAGAGAGCAACCTCCACTTCACTGCAGCCTCCTTTCACAGAGTTGTAGAGAGTGAGATCTCCCCTCAGCCTCCTTTTCTCCAGAACACCCCCAGCTCCCTCAGCTGCTCCTCACCAGCCTTCTGCTCCAGACCCTTCCCCAGCTTCATTGCCCTTCCCTAGACATGCTCCAGGG
Source organism: Colaptes auratus (assembly GCA_015227895.2). NCBI lineage: Eukaryota > Metazoa > Chordata > Aves > Piciformes > Picidae > Colaptes > Colaptes auratus. The sequence continues at coordinate 3,105,557 of CM037644.1, forward strand.
AGAGCTCCTGTTTGTGTATTAACGGAGCCACGGTGCTGTCCCAGAAGAGAGCAGTACAAATGTGGCACCAAGAAAACCCTTACCTTGAGGTGACTGAACACCTCAGTAGTGTTCTTGTGGATACACACTGGAATATCTCACAGAGCTAACACACTGCTCTGCTGGGGCATTGTCTAAGGCAGCTGGCTGTTAACCCAAGTGATGTGAATCAAGTGCAAAAGGAACCTCTGCATTGTGCAATCCTAGAAGATGAAAGAGCTAATTCAGGGCTGTGAACACTGTCCCCTCTGCATATCTTTATGCTAAAATAACCAGTGCTAAACAATTAAGGCTTCAGTCACCATTGGCAACATTTGTGCTTTTTGGAGGGGATTTATGGGGCCTTCTTTTGTTTCTCTTTAGGTTTAAAGCTCAGACCTTTAGTAGGTGTTTTGAGAATGAAAGAACTTAAGGTGAACAGTTATGCCAAAAGCAAGCAAATGCAACTCATGATCTAAAACATACCAGGCAAGAATTATTCCAGAGCTCAAAACTGAGCTGCTGTTGTACAGCAAAAGCAGAGACTTGTTTGCCTCTGGTGTTCTAGAGTAGAGCTCAAAGCTTGCTGGTCACAAGTTCCCCTGGTAGAGGCCTTTGATGTCCATATTTGACTATCAACTAGGACACATTCCTCATTGTCCTTTAAAAATTACCTTTGAATAGACATTAATACAATTATGAGATATTGTTTTTCCCCCCTCTTGATAAGCTAAAAATGAGAGGACCTGCAGGATGTCTAAGCAATTCAGTAGTCTCTTTTCCCAGGACATTTTCCATTCCTTTTCAGGCTTCTTGCTTTATTTCTATTTCAGGCATTGGAGCAGGCTGCCCAGGGAAGTGGTGGAGCCCCCATCCCTGGAGGTGTTCAAGAAATGTGTGGACATGGCACTTTGGGACATGGTTTGATGGCCATGGTGGTGTTAGGTGGACAGTTGGACTGATGGTCTCAGAGGTCTTTTCCAACCAAAATGATTCTTCCAGTATCTGAAGGGGGCTCCAAGAAAGCTGGAGAGGGACTTTTGAGGGTGTCAGGGAGTGACAGGACTGGGGGGAATGGAACAAAACTAGAAATGGGTAGATTGAAATTGGATGTTAGGAAGAAGTTGTTGCCAATAAGGGTGGTGAGAGCCTGGCACAGGTTGCCCAGGGAGGTGGTGGCAGCCTCCTGCCTGGAGGTGTTTGCAGCCAGGCTGGCTGTGGCTGTGAGCAACCTGCTGTAGTGTGAGGTGTCCCTGCCCATGGCAGGAGGCTTGAAAGTGGCTGATCCTTGAGGTCCCTTCCAACCCTGACAATTCTAGGAGTCGATGACTTCACTTGTTTGTACTGTACTTTAATCATGTTTACAGAAATACAGCAGCTAAGAGTTGGTTTTGTTTTGTTTTGTTTTCAGAGGATTCAACCTGTTTCTAAAATGCCTTTTCTTAAACAGCTCCCCCCAGTGCATTCTGACAGACCTTGTAGAAGGTTTGGGTTGTGTTTTAACCAGGCCCTGCTTTGTGGGAAATAAGTGAGGGCTTATTTCCTATCTTTTTGACTAAAAAACCCAACCCTGAATTAGCTGCAGACACTGAATTCACTGTAAAATGGACTCCACTACAGCTGGGCTATAGAAAAATCCAAACCAACCTGATCATGTCTTTGGTGAAAGATGAATGGTTTCTATGCAAGCCTGAGGTTTAGAAAGCAACTGGGTTAATGCTGTATCTGTGAACACATGACAGGCTCTGTTTTGTCATTTCAGTCTGTTTAGGTTCCTAGTTATGATATTTCTTGTCCTCTTGAAATGGAAGAAAGTAAATGATTGAGTTTGTGGGGGATGAGCTTGCCAAACACAAGGCACTCACAAGGCACGAGTCATCAGCAAGTTTGCAGATGACACCAAGTTGGGAGCAGATGTTGATCTGTCAGAAGGCAGAAGGGTTCTGCAGAGGGACCTTGACCGACTGGACAGATGGGCAGAGTCCAACGGGATGGCATTCAACAAATGCAAGTGCCAGGTGCTGCACTTTGGCCACAGCAACCCCAGGCAGTGCTACAGGCTGGGGTCAGAGTGGCTGGAGAGCTGCCAAACAGAGAGGGACCTGGGGATGATGATTGACAGCTGCCTAAACATGAGCCAGCAGTGTGCCCAGGGGGCCAAGAAGGCCAATGGCATCCTGGCCTGCATTAGGAATGGCATTCCCTGGCCAGCAGGAGCAGGGAAGTCATTGTGCCCCTGTACTCTGCATTGGTTAGGCCACACCTTGAGTCCTGTGTCCAGTTCTGGGCCCCCTCAGTTTAGGAAGGACATTGAAACACTTGAATGTTTCCAGAGAAGGGCAACAAAGCTGGGGAAGGGTCTGGAGCACAGCCCTGTGAGGAGAGGCTGAGGGAGCTGGGGTTGCTTAGCCTGGAGAAGAGGAGGCTCAGGGGAGACCTCATTGCTCTCTACAACTACCTGAAAGTTAGTTGTAGCCAGGTGGGTGTTGGTCTCTTCTCCCAGGCACCCAGCATCAGAACAAGAGGACACAGTATCAAGCTGTGCCAGGGGAGGTTTAGGCTGGATGTGAGGAGAAAGTTCTTCACTGAGAGAGTCATTGGCCATTGGGGATGTGCTGCCCAGGGAGGTGGTGGAGTCCCCATCCCTGGAGGTGTTCAAGAGGGGATTGGATGTGGCACTTGGTGCCATGGTCTGGTCATGGGGTCTGTGGTGCCAGGTTGGACTTGCTGACCTTTGAGTATCTGTGATCCTGTGATACACTGAGAAGCTCTGTAAGCTCCTGTAGTGGTTAATGCCTGCTGGGCTCCTTGCCCAACACGGTGAAAATATTTTCGCACAAAGTCAGCATCTCCTTGTGTTGTCCTTTGCCCACTGCAAGCAATTGGCTAGCCACGGCCTGGGAGCTGGCAGTACAACCAGACCTGTGATCCTGCTGCAAGGGATCATTACTCATGGGCTCCAGTTTTGGGTTCCCCCATTTAAGAGAGACAGGGATCTGTTGGAGAGAGTCCAACAGAGAGCCATGAGGATGCTTAGGGGACTTGAGCATCTCCCCTGTGAAGAGAGGCTGAGCGCCCTGGGGCTGTTTAGTCTGGAGAAGACTGAGAGGGCATCTGATCAATATCTATCAGTATCTGAGGGGTGGGGGTCAAGTGGAGGGGGCCAGGCTCTTTTAGGTGGTGCACAGGAATAAGCCAAGGAACAATGGATACAAACTTGAACAGAGAAGATTTGAGCTCAACATGAGGAGAAACTTCTTTACAGTGAGAGTGCTGGATTGGGCTGCCCAGAGAGGCTGTGGAGTCTCCTTCTCTGGAGCCTTTCAAACCCCACCTGGATGCATTCCTGTGCAGGCTACCCTGAGTGACCCTGCTTTGGCAGGGGGGTTGGACCTGATGATCTCTGGAGTTCCCTTCCAACCTCGAATGTACTGTGGGACTGTGAAAACATTGTGATGATAAAACATGAAGTCAGTTGGCTGTGCCATTTCTACAACTCACTAATTCCTTTGCCTTGCTGAGGCTCTCAGTGAAATGAAGCACAGAGGACTTCAGTATTCATGTGAGGTACAGCATCCCTAGAGTGCTCTTACATGCTGTGCCCCAAGAGAATAAATCCTCTAGCTACCTCAAGTTCCCTGCAAAAGAAAGGAGAATACTCTTGTGCTTGGAAAAGCAGAAATAGGACCAAATGTCACTCTCTGATAAGGCACAACAAATAATTTTGGGGATTATTGATTAGGGGACTGGAACATCTCTCTTATGAAGAAAGGCTGAGGGACTTGGAGCTTTTTAGCCTGGAGAATGGCAGACTGGGGGGGGGATCTGATCAATGCTTCTCAACACTCCAAGGTTGGGTAGTCAGGAGGATGGGGCCAGTCTTTCTTCAGTGGTGCCCAGTGACAGGCCAGAGGTAACAGGCACAAACCTGAACACAAAAAGTTCTCTTTGAACATGAGGAGGAACTTCTTGAATTTAAGGGTGGTGGAGCACTGGAAGAGGCTGCTCAGAGAGATGGTGGAGTGTCCATCTCTGGAGCCATTCAAAAGCACCCTGGACACTGTCCTGCGCAGGGGTGCTCTGGGTGAGCCTGCTCTACCAGGGGCATTGGACTCAATGATCTCCAGAGGTCCCTTCCAACTCCTACCATTCTGTGATGCTGTGAAGTGTTGGCTCCACTCCCATCACACACTCCACACCTTTGGTTCTCAGGGGATACCTTCTTGCTGTGTACAACTACCTGAAGGGAGGTTGTAGACAGGTGGGGGCTGGTCTCTTCTCCCAGGCAACCAGCACCAGAACAAGAGGACACAGTCTCAAGCTGCACCAGGGGAGGTTTAGGTTGGATGTTAGGAAGAAATTCTTCCTAGAGTGATTGGCCACTGAAATGTGCTGCCAGGGAGGTGGTGGAGTCACCATCACTGGAGGTGTTTAGGAGGAGAGTGGATGGGGTGCTTGGTGCCATGGTTTAGTTGATTAGATGGTGTTGGATGATAGGTTGGACTTGATGATCTTGAAGGTCTCTTCCAACCTGGTTTGCTCCTACTCTATTCTATTCTATTCTATTCTATTCTATTCTATTCTATTCTATTCTATTCTATTCTATTCTATTCTATTCCTTCCATTCCATTCCATTCCATTCCATTCCATTCCATTCCATTCCTATTCTATTCTATTCTCAGCCTTTTGCTGGAGCATGAAATCAGTAGGGACCTCCACAGCAAGCCTTTGCTGCCACAGCAAACTGCAATCACAATTATCTTTACTGGTGTGTGCATTTTTTAATGTTACCCTCTAAAGCTCCTTGTGCCTAAGGAAGACAAAATATTGCCAGAGGGAAGCAAGAATAATTGTCTTGGGAAGGAAGCACAATCACTAGAAGAGTGGTTTTCAAGCCAAAAAACCCAAACCCTAAACCAACAATAAAGCAATTGTCTTAGTTTGGTTTTCTTCTCCCAATAGCTGAGATTCAATTAACAGTCCCTGAAAAGTAAAAATCAAAGACCACCAAAGAGAAAGAAGAAGTTTTCCTCAAGACATGCAGTGCTTTCAGGGAGTAAATGAAGGAACAACTTTTTATTAGTGGAGTGCAAAAGAACAGCACAGCAAGACAGAAATAAAAAGAACAACACAGCAAGAAGGCAGAAGAAGTTCTCTAGGGACAGGAGTGTAAATGATCCATGTATTGTGGTGTGCAAGTGGAGGCCAGCAACAAGTGGAGTCCCTCAAGGATCAGTACTGGGACCAGTCTTGTTTAACACAGTGGGCAACAGGGACAGTGGCATCGAGAGCACCCTCAGCACCAAGCTGTGTGGTGCAGCAGACATGCTGGAGGGAAGGGATCCATCCAGAGGGACCCTGATAGGCTGCAGAGCTGGCCCATGACAACCTCATGAGGTTCAACAAGACCAAGTGCAAGGCCCTGCAGCTGGGTTGGGGCAACCCCAAGCACCGATACAGGCTGGGCAGGGACTGGCTTGAGAGCAGGCCTGGAGAAACGGACTTGGGGGTGCTGGGGGATGAGAAGCTTGACATAAACCAGCAGTGAGCACTTGCAGCCCAGAGAGCCAAGCAGAGCCTGGGCTGCAGCAAGAGAAGCAGAGCCAGCAGGGCTATGCTCCACTCTGCTGAGACCACAGCTGGAGCACTGTGTCCAGTTCTGGAGCCTCTGTTCACTTCTCTTCAGTTTTCTACTTAACTCAGCTGCCATTCCCCTACAAATACCTGGGACATGAATACCTGGGAAGACTGCTTGGTTGTGGCTATCTTCTATGGCTTATACCTTTTCCCTCCTCATCACTCCATAATCCCTCTGGATGAGGTCTTGTTCTGCTGTCTCAGCACGACATTTAGCACAACAGGACCTTATTTTGGTGGTTCACTGTGGTTAGATCCCTGGTTTCTCTTCCCCTCACAATGCAAGCCTGAGGACAGTGTAGGTCCCAGCTGAGCAGAGGAGTGAACCATGACTCCTCCAGTTTCATTCCCATAGACAGCTTGACACACAGCTACGTCATTGCCAGACAGCACAGCCCTTGCTGGCTATCTCCACACTGCTCAGCCCGATGGTGATACAGGGCCTTAAGCTATGTCATGCTTTCAGTGCCTGGATGAGGTAAAGCAACCTCCTGCCACACTGTTCCTCACTACTGCCAGCTGCTGTACCAGCATCAGCTGTGTGTGTACTGGCTGAGACAACAGGGCAAATGCAGAGGTGTCCTGCCCACCACTGCTGGCATGCCTCAGGCTTGATACAACACAAGAGAGACATGGATCTGCTCAGGTGGATCCAGAGGAGGCTGGACAAAAATTATCTAAGGGCTGGAACACTTCTCCTATGATAGAGAGTTGGTGTTTTGGAGCTTTAGGAAGAAAAAGCTTTAGGAAGACCTTACTGTGGCCTTTCAGTGCTCCAAGGGGCAATGGTTTGAAGCCAGAGACAGGTAGATCTAGGTGGGATATTAGGAGGAAATCCTTTACAATGAGGATGATGAAACACTGGAACAGGTTGCCCAGAATGCACTGGAGGCCCCACGCCTGGAGACATCCAACAGCAAACTCGACGGGCCCCTGAGCAACCTGATCTAATTGTGCCCCATCACTAGAAACATGTGGAAGAGATATAAGGAAGTTGTTAGGGAGTGCAGTGGAACACTCTTTGGTGGAGGAGGTCGGTCAGACACGGCAGAAGGGCCATCCCTGGAAGCATTCAAGGTCAGGTTGGACACAGCTCACTGCAGGGAGATCACAGAATCACAGAATGTTAGGGGCTGGAAGGGATCTTGAAAGCTCATCCAGTCCAACCCCCCTGCCAGAATAGGATCACCTAGAGCAGATCACACAGGAATGCATCCAGGAGGGTTCTGAATAGCTCCAGAGATCCACAGAACCATTTTGCTTGGAAAAGACTTTTAAGATCAAGTCTATCCATGAACCCACCACCCACACCCACTAAACCACCTCCCTCAGCAACACATCTCTGCCTCTCTGAAACACCTCCGGGGGTGGGGATTCGACCACCTCCCTGGGCAGCCTGTGCCAGGCTTCGAGAACCCTTTCAGGGAGGAACTTTCCTCTAACAACCGACCTAAACCTCCCCTGGTGCCAACTTATGGTCATTTCCTCTTATCACTTGCTGCTAGCAGATTGGACCGGATGACCTTTAGCGGTCCCTTCCAACCCAAACCATACGCTCCTTGCGACCACCAGGACGCGGCCCCACAAGGGGGTCCAGCTGCAGCCCTCCCCCGCCCCAGCCCGCCCTGCCGCAAGCACGAGCCGGCTCCTCGCGCGGCACCGCAGCGGCCTCCCCCACCCCCTCTCCCCGCGGGCCACTGCGCAAGCGCACACAGTTGCCGCGCGGCTACGTAGCACTGCGCCTGCGCGGCCCCGGCAGTCAGCACCGCCACCGCGCTCCCCCCTCCGACGTCCAACGGCTGCGGGTGCGCAGTGCGCATGCGCACAGTTCCCGCCCGCCCCGCCCTCTCCCGTTTCCCGGCTTCTCTCGCCCCCGCGGGCTTGTCGGAGAAACCGGCGGCGCGCGTGCGCGCAGGAGCCCGCCAGGGCCCGGCTCGCTCCCGTCGCGTCGCCTCGCGCGCCAATCGAGCGCCGCCCTGCAGCGTGCCCCCGCAGCGTCGCGCTGCTGCGGCCCGAGCGCGCCGTGCGTGCGTCCGCCCGCTCTTGCGTGCGTGCGTACGTACGTACGTGCGTGCGTGCGTGCTTGCGCTCGGCGGCGGTGGCGGCGGCAGCGCAGCGTCCCCTGCCCCGAATGAAAGGGACGGTCCCGGCGAGAGAGAGAGCGGCCGTGAGCGACCGGCAGTGACGGGGGGGGTGGGGGTGTGCCCGAATTGCTCCTCTCCCCGGCGCCCCACCCGCCACACGGGTGAGTGACTGAGTGACCAACCGAGTGCCCAACCGCCTCGTTGCCCACCCAACCGCCTCTTTGCCGCGCTCCCGGGGCAGGCACGGCATCCCTCCGTCCCGCCTGCCCTCAGTTCCCCGGCCCGGGGAGCCCGCCTTGCCCTCCCGCCGCCCGCCACTGGCCGCCGGCTGTCCCTGGGCCTCAGCGAGGCGCCCACCCCCCGGGAGGGTCCCGGCACCCATCGCTGCCTGTTCAGGGGGCGCCCCCCCCCGGTGCCGTTACCCGCCCCCCCTTCCCTTCGCCGAGCCGACGGCAGCCTTTCGCTCCGCCCGCCTCGGCCCGCTCCCTCCTTCCCTTGAGGATCCGCCCCCCCTTGTCTCTGAGTCCCATTTCCCCCAAAATTTGGGGTGGAACAGAGGGACGGATTGCTCTTTCCGAGACCCCGCGTCCTACCGAGCACCCTCTCAGTAGGCCCTCCGTCGTAGAGGGCTCAGGCCCCGCCGATGCTTGTGGCCGGGCCCTTGCGGGAACAGTCGCGGCAGTCCAAGCCCAGAGGGGTGCCGTAGCCTCAGAGATTGCCCTCGGGGAAGCGAGCAGCGGAGGTGCCGCTATCAGCCCCTCTCCCGCTCCCCGTGAGAGGATGTAAACTTTCCTGCAGACCGGTCTGTGCTGCCTGCCAGCCCTGCCTTACCGCAGGCTCTTTCTGTGGGGTTTTCAGCGACCTACTCTGTTCTTATTGTTTAGGGGTTCGAGGTTTGGGCCTTTCCTGCCTTCGCCTTTGCCCCTACTATGTTTTTTTTTTTATTATTTTAAAAAGAAGTTATATGGATAAGTTCTTATCCTACTTCTAACAGTGGCTGTAGGATGCTCTGTTAACATGACTCTCGGATAAAGATTTCCGTGGGACTTGTGACTTTGGATTCTCAACTACACACCTAACAGGATACCTCCTCTCTCCCCAGCTTCACTCCTCACCCCCCTTCTCCAAAATAATGCCCCCAGTAATGGATGATTGACCCTAGAAACTAGAAAGCACTTGAAAAATTTCTTGAGGAGAGAGTCTGGTCCCTCTAGTCAGCATCTTGAAAACCAACTTAAGGCAGAGATTTTCTATAGTCTTCCTTCCCTGAGAGCCCAGACCACTCCAGCACCTGTAATGAAGCTCTACAAAGCTTGTGTGTTTCTTGTGTAGGTTTTCCTTGAGCAGCTCAGATTTACTTTATGGGTAAAGATAACTCCTAACTGAAAAAAGAAATAGTAATTTTGTGATCGTACAAACACAGCCAAACAAACTTTACTTGAGAAGGTCCAGCACGTGGATCACCATCCCTTTGTTGGATGTACAAGTGGGGCCTTAACTCCTATAAACAGGCTCTTGAGAGATATTTCAGGGCAATAAATAGAAATGAAACCCCAGGTTACTTTCCATTCTTTGGTGCTGAACAATGTCTCGTGCACCGAGAGCATCCTCCTTTGCCTGAGAGTCACCGAGCTTGGTGCTTTTCTTCTGCGTTCCAAAACATGTTGCCTGGAACTCAGCAGAGCAGGGTATGAGCTGTATGAGTTTGCCAAAATGTGCTGTTCTCAAGATAAAAAAAAAATCAAGGTGCTGTTAGGGGCAGCACCACGGTGAAGAACTTTAGTGGATGTTAATGAAGAACTTTAGTGGACGTTAATGAGGAACTTTATTGGACATTAATGAGGAACTGTAGTGGACGTGAATGAAGAACTTTAGTGGATGTTAAGAAACGTGAATGCAACTGAGCCCAAATTTTTGACTGGAGAATCACTGAAGGAGTTTCTTCCTCTGTGGTTTTAGGGCAGATGTAACTTTTCCTTTTTTTTTTTTTCCAGACCAAGCCTGTGGAGAACATTTCTGTGTGTAGTAATCAGTGTGTTGTGGAACACGTGTTCCATTTGGGTACAGCTACTGCATCATCTCCTAGTCAGTGATTCCACCACTTTCTCTGATCCAGTCTGTGCCTTTCTCTGACAAAGCTGACACTTTGAACACTAAATTTTATAAGTCTTACTCATTTGTTAGCTCCTCAGATGTGGAAAACAGAACTACTGAGCTGGCTTTCAGTTGCGTTATTTTTCTTCTTCCACTGAAACGTAGCCTTGCTCCTTGGCAAACAGCATTAGCTGCTTTGGGGTGATTTAACTTGAACCAAGAATTTTTGACTGCCTTGAGAATTCTGGGGCCGTGCTACAGCTGTGTACCTTGGATCATCTCTTTCAGGAAGTGGATTTTTTGAAATGGACAGGGTGAGAAGTGCATTTTGGCACAAAGAAAAGCGATCCCTGCCTTGTGTTTTCTCACATTCACGAGAAAGCAAACATCATTCGGGGAGAGGTTTACAGATCAAACGCTCCTGAAATATTTCTCATGCTCAGGTGGTTTTTTCAATGCAGTCTTTAGAAATGTATAAATAGTGTTAATGCCTGGTGACACAGGAAGCACAAATGCAGAGGGTGGTGGAGTAGAAAGAAGACTTTTAGATATCTTTAGGAAATGCTTTCAGAGTCATTTAATCTGATGGTGAAAAGAATCTGAGTTTCCTCTCTGCTACTTTTCAGCTTCTTTGCATTTCAAATATATATTTCCCCCCCCCCAAGTGTTAAATTATTTATAATTAAGTATTCTGAAACACAGTATTTGCTCTTTTAACTTTATTTAATAACTTCAACGTCTGTGCATCACCAGGTAAATATTTGCATTATTTTTAACTCGCTTCACTCTCAGCCGTGAAAGATTGAATTCTGCAAGAGGGCTTAAGAAGTTAGGGTATGTCAGGTTCTCCTGTTGCTGTAGTGATGCAGCTTCTCCTGTCTGTTAGTGCACCAGAAGGCATGAAGCTTTGAGGAGGGTTCTTTATAGTCTTGCTTCTTGGAAAGATGAGGAGAGCCACTTAATAAATTTTGATGTGTCCTATGAATTATTTGCATTTTCTAAACCAGGCATTTGCTTGTGAAATTGAAGGGTGGCTGGGACTTAGAGCAGCAGCTCATATTCCTCTTAAGTCACCACAACCTGCCCATGTGTTTTGAAGGGAATTCCTCCTGATCTTCCTTTTCAGAACTGCTCTAATTGCTGTCAGTGTATTGCTAGTGTAATCCAAATACACAACGAAACAGGTAGACCCAAAGGAGTCTGTGTGTGTATATCAAATGATTCATACTAAAACAGATTGGGGTGGGGTTTTTTTTGCATTTTAAATCATTTTCTTAATACATTTCTAACCCACCACTGTGTCATTTATGTTGAGCTATAGAATAGAATAGAATAGAATAGAATAGACCATGAGTATGACCTGATAGCAAGCAAGCTTCGGTATTGTTCCCTACTTATCCTTTGTATTTTTTTTCCCCTGCCTCCAAATAGTTGTGGGGGGTTTTTTTAAGTTAAAAAAACACTAATTGAACACCCCCACATACATTTGAAAATCCATGTACCTATCCTTCAGGATCCATTCCTTCTTTCTACTCAGGAGGGGTAACAGAATGGTCTTGGTTTGTTTTCTTTAGAAGAATACAGTATAGTAGTTCTTTTGTGCTTAACACTTAAGAACTCTCTATTGCCACTGCAAGAGGGTGTGACTAGTTTATCCAGATTGGCACATTTTTTTGTGCAAATCAGCAAGATCTGAAATCTATGCATTCTTCTTACGAGTCTGCAGTCACAGGCTGCTAAACTGCTTCCCAGCTCTAAAAGAAAGCAAATGAAGCTGTTGGTGAAGCAAAGGCCACGGATCCAGGACAGGACACCTTTGATGCAGGAGTTTTGTGATCATCAGAGGACAAACAGTTAAACCCTCAGCCTGTGACAATCTGTTGAAACAGAAGAGTGGGGCTGTAACAGGGTTGCCTTTCAACAGTAGTATATACCGACAGGAACTTGGTAACATTCCTCTGCTTTCAGTTGGAGAAATAGGAGTGGTGTTAGTGTTAGGACAGCGCTGGAAGCAGACAGGTTTGCCTATGCAAATGTCAGCAGTCAGTCATGTGTTTTCATGCAGTTCACTGTGGTTGCATGGTCCAGATGTATTGCAGCTCTGCTATTCTTACAGCTGGGTGTTATTTATTCTTTTTTTTGTGTGTCTTTTTTCTTTCCCCTTCAGAAATATGAAACTGTGTGGGGACTGTTCTTATTTAGATCAGTCTGATGTAGACAGGGGCCGAGGAGGATGCTTTTATTGCAGTTGTGGCCAATTCTGTCAGTAAGGCTCATATCTCCAGAGCACAAAGCTGTGAGTCTGTTGGACGAGGACAGTATTTTCTTTCTTGAGAGATGCAGAAGCAAATGAACAGAAACTGCTTCATTCTGGGCCAAGGCTCGTTAGGCGTTTTCACTTTTGAACTTGCAGTGTCTGCTGCTGCCTGGTTAGGGGATTGGGACCTCGACTCAAGTTTGTGATTCACATCGAATTGAAGTTACTTTCCTTAGATGAGAACAGCAGCTCACATGTGCTTACTGAAAATGATTATGCTTGGCACTGCTAAATGAACTGTGGGTCTTGATAAGGTTTCCGTGGCAGGGTGTTGCTCCTAGATGGGGCTGAAATTTTGTTCTAATGCTGCTTGACTTAGCCGCAGCGCGTCTGTGAGGTGCCTAAAATGGTAACATTTTATCTTCTCATCTCTACCCTCATCCGAGGCCAGTTCTCTGCTGTGATACTCTCTGAGCTTTTCTAAAGCTCAAAACCTCTTCTGGGTGCTGTGCTGGACTCTTGAGGGGCTTCTTGCTTGGCTTTTGAAGAAGTTCAGTACCATGAATTATATTGCATGCACAGGTGGTGCCCTTTCTACAAATCCTTTTGCACTAATTATCAGGATGGGACAAAAGACCTGCAGTACCTTTCCCCTAATGATGGCTGCACTTGTGTTTTCAGCTTCTTCCTACTTTTCCACTTAAGCTTTATTTAGTAGCTGAAGTTTTGTAGTAGTAGCTGAAGTTTTGTAGTAGTAGCTGAAGTTTTGTAGTAGTAGCTAAGGTTTTGTAGTAGTAGCTAAGTTTTGTAGTAGTAGCTAAGGTTTGTAGTAGTAGCTAAAATGTTATAGTAGTATCTCTATTTTTGTAGTAGTATCCAAAGTTTTGTGGTGGTATCCAAAGCTTTATATTGGTATCCAAAGTTTTGTGGTGGTATCCAAAGCTTTATATTGGTATCCAAAGCTTTATATTAAGGCTCAAACATTTTTGCCTAAAGAGCTGACTCTGCTTGGCAGTACAATTTCGTCAAAAGCTGCCAAAGAGCTGCCTCTGCTGGGTGCATGTTTGTTTGGCTGTACTGAAGTAGCATAAAAGAATAAAGAGGGACAAGGCACTTGCAGGCAGCCAGAGTTATGTTTGTAAAAGTGTAAGTTAAATTGCCTTTTTGTTGCTGTTAACATGCTGATCACACCTTTTTTTTCTGTAGCATTGAGAGGATTGAAGTGGCATTCTAAGGTCATTTAAAATCATGACAAGCTCAGTTGGACAGAAAAAAGTCTCTTCAAGACAAAGGAAGTGTGGTTTTTGTAGATCTAATAAAGATAATGAATGTGGACAATTATTGATGTCAGAAAACCAGAAGGTGGCAGCACATCACAAATGTATGGTAAGTAACCCACAGGAAAAAAAAACCAAAAGCAAGGAAGGTCGTGGGCTAGTCAAAAGACTGCAAACAAATGAAAAACAAAATAAAAATCACCCAGCTGTGGCACTGGCACAAGTGATTCATGGCTGTAATTTGACATCTTTGTGGGTTTCATGTGTCTGAATGTTCTGTGTCACTTGTGCCTTTAAGGCTTTAAAAAAAAAAAAGGAAAAGAAAAAAGTTTTGTTTTTGTAATTCTAGCTGTTCTCATCTGCACTGGTATCTTCACACACTGATAATGAGAGTCTTGGTGGATTCTCAATTGAAGATATTCAGAAAGAAATCAAGAGAGGCACAAAGCTGGTAAGTTTATGGGTTTTTTGGCTCTTGAAAATAGCTTCTGTAAAGCTTCCCATGAAATTGTTCAGGGCGTTGTATCTGTTGGGTTTGTTTAAAGCGTGTGAGCAGTGAGGTGATGGATGGCTTAGAGAAGGTTGTTGAAGTAAAACACTGGAATAGGTTGGCCAGGGAGGGCTGGAGGTCATAGAATCAGTCAGGGTTGGAAGGGGCCACAAGGATCATTTAGTTCCAACCCCCCTGCCATGGGCAGGGACACCTCACACTAGAGCAGCCTGGCCAGAGCCTCATCCAGCCTGGGCTTAAACACCTCCAGGGACGGGGCCTCAACCACCTCCCTGGACAACCCATTCCAGGTGTTCAAAGCCAGGTTGGATGAGGCCTTGAGCAACCTGGGCTAGTGAAAGGTGTCCCTGCCCATGGCAGGGGGGTTGGAACTAAATGATCTTTGTGATCCCTTCCAACCCAAACCATTCTAGGGATCTGAATCTATGAATAAATTGGTTTCAGATTTGCAAACAAGTAAGTTTAGTGGGCATGATTATACTTCTACTGAAGTTAAATTTGCATGTCAGTTAACCAACCCTTGAAGTGTCTTTAGGAAGGGATAAAAAGTAGTTCATTTCAGTCAAGTTCTGCTCTCATGTAAACATATTGTTTGAAGAACTTAATCATGGAATTAATAGAAAATAAATCCAGAGTTGTGATTTTTGCAGTCTTTGGGGTTTTTTCCCCCCCTCCCTGGCAAATGTAGATGCCTATAGCAGATAGGTATTTTTTTTCCAAGCAAATCTGCAAACTGATTTGTAGAACATGCCCTTTTCCCCCCCCCCTTTTTTTTTTCTGATGGGCTGCACCTAAACACCACCATATCCTGAATTGTCTATTTCTAATCCAGTGGTTCCTATTTAACATCTTCTGGTAGATTTCAGATAGAAACCCACATTCTAGGGACCTCATGAGGGTATTGCTGTACCTTTACCAGTGTTGGGTTTTGCTGCCAAAATCTGGTTGTAGCTACCAAAGGTAATTTTACTGCTTCCTTTCATATTGACTTAATGGGTGATTCCATGAATATAGATGTCTGGGAGGTGTGTGGGTACAACAGTGATCACAGCTCTGCCAAATTCATCAGAATTGAGCAGCAATGACTTTTTTTTTTTTTTTTTTTTTGTAAATTCCCAAGAAAGTGATTCATTAGTTTTGGTTTTGTTTCATTTAATTCAGAACTGCTTGTTTTTCATTTGGGGGAAATGAGTGAGGCTTTAAAGTACACTTCAAGCAAATCACTTCACTCTATTACATGAAAATGGTTTTTTTTTGTTCAGCTTATTGGAAGCTCTCTTATGTATCTACCAGTTCTTGGACTACTAAGAGTAATTCAAATCATTATTGTAGAATTGCAATTATTTAATAATGATTTCATATTTCCCCTCCCCCCCTTCCCCAGTGTTTAATTTGAATATTTTCCAACACAGGGCACTTTGTTTGCTGCTCTAATTAGCTGAAGCATAAGGAAGTAACTTTTCACAAGTCATTCACACTGTGATTAAGAATTTCCAAAGAACATGGTAGAGCTGCAGATCATGGGAAAAAACCCCAAACTTTCAGATTCTTGAGTGTCTAAAATCTTTTTCTGAGGGTTATTTCTTTTTTGTCATCTTCTGTTTTTCTGCTTTTGATATTTTTGACGTTCCTTCACTGGTGCCACAGCTGGGTATATTCCTAGAGCTCACAAGGTGTATGGAGCAGGCACTTTGTTCAGCTTTTGGCAGAAAAACTGGGCCTGGTTAATCTGGTAGACTCACAGGCCTGAGATGTTTCCCATTTGGAGAGAATGTACAAGACAATGTTAGATCTTCACTTAGGTCCTTTATC
Source organism: Colaptes auratus (assembly GCA_015227895.2). Lineage (NCBI taxonomy): Eukaryota > Metazoa > Chordata > Aves > Piciformes > Picidae > Colaptes > Colaptes auratus. The sequence continues at coordinate 3,121,247 of CM037644.1, forward strand.
TCTGTAGCTGTCAGAAAACAACAGCTCTGGATCGCTGTCTGGATGATTCTGCCTTCCTACATTGACTTTTATAGGAAGCTTAAAGCTAAATATTTATAGTTAGCCCAGATACCCTCTCAAAGGTCTGCTTTCTGTTCTAGCCTGTTCTTTTATGTGGGAACACACTGAGCAAAAAATATCTCAGCGTGGTGCACTGGGCTAAGTAATTACATTGATGGCTTGGACTAAATTTGTCTGCAGGCAGATTTTACGTAGTTGCCTCCCTTCAGGAGGTGCTGCTGCTGACCAGATACACACTGAAAACTGAGACTTGTTCATTGCTGCAGTGATAGTGACTGACACATGGAGCCTTTCTGAGGGTGGTATATATTTATCTGAGAAGTTGGTTGGCTCAAACCTTAACAGGCCAGTCCTGAAAACTTCTGAATATCTGGGAGTACAAGGCAGTTATATCATTAGATATGTGCATGGGAAGGGTTTTTGTTGTTGTTTCTTAAGAGCTTACCTATTTTGCAGCTTGTCAAACTTCACATATGCATGATACACACAGAATCACAGAATGCTAGGGGTTGGAAAGGACCTCAAAAGATCATTTACTTCAGCCCCCCTGCCAGAGCAGGGTCACCCAAGGCAGGTCACACAGGAACACATCCAGATGGGTTTTGAAAGTCTCCAGAGAAGGAGACTCCACAACCAATCTGGGCAGCCTGCTCCAGGGCTCTGTCACCCTCACAGTGAAAAAGTTTTCCCTGGTGTTCATGTGGAACCTCCACTGCTCTAGCTTCCCCGCAGTGCCCCTTGTCCTGTCATTGGACAACACTGAGCAGAGTCTGGCCCTGTCCTCCTGACACTGCCCTTGACATTGTTATCTGCATGAATGGGGGCACCCCTCAGGCTCCTCCAAGCTGAAGAGCCCCGGCTCCCTCAGCTTTGCCTCATAAGGCACTGCCTTGAGCATCTTTGTGGCTCTGCAGTGGACTCTTTCAAGCAGTTCCCTGAGGTCCTTCTTGAACCAAGGGACCCAGTACTGGACACAGTATTCCAGATGAGGCCTCACCAGGGCAGAGCAGAGGGGCAGGAGAACCTCTCTGGACCTACTAACCACCCTCCCAGGATGCCATTGGCCTTCTTGGCCACAGGGGCACGCACTTTGGGAGTTAATCTGTTGACAGTGACTTTCTGGACAGTAGGACTTGTACCAATGGAATAAGTACTTTATTACTGTCAGGAAATACAGACCAATAAACCACTCTAAGAATTCCTGTAGCATGTTTTGTTCATACATCATGGTGTTAATAAAGTTTACTTTTAGTCATTTCTGGCTTTCAAAATACTGAAGTACTGACTAAAATTGATTGGATATAACTTCAACTTAGGCTTTTATGAAGAACTTTGATTCACCATTCCTATATATTAGCCATAAGGTGTAACAAATTGGTGAGCTAAATGCCCATACAGTTTAGGTAGCAACTAGGGAACAGTCTCTAACTCTGGTGCCATTTCAGAGCTTGCAGAGGAGTAAATGGAGATGATCCAAAGCTTTGACATTTTTACTGTTAACTTTGTTAAAATTGAAGGCCAGGATGGTGATACATAACTCTGGTATATTTATTTGTCACATTTGAGACTAACAAGAACTAACAAGAAAGTGTGCTCCACACAGATCCTACACTGCACACTTAAGGGTCTGGAATTGGTTATGCTCTTTTAGAAGGGACACAGACAACATGCAGGATGAAAACAGAGTGCTCCAGTTGTCTTGAGAGGGAAGTTTAATGGGAAATTCTGAGATTTTGGGGGCAATATTATCCAAGTAAAAAAGAATAGAGAGAAAAGTATTGTGATAGAAGTTCTTCCCCATGAAGGTGCTGAGATGCTGGCACAGGTTGCCCAGGGAGGTGGTGGAAGCCTCGTCCCTGGAGGTTTTTAAGGCTGTGAGCAGCCTGCTGTAGTGTGAGGTGTCCCTGCCTACGGCAAGGGGGTTGGAACTGGGTGATCCTTGAGGTCCCTTCCAGCCCTAACAATTCTATGATTCTATAGTTTCCTTCCTAACACAATGTAAGAAGGACAGTGAACAATTTAAAAGCATGATGGTGTAGCTAAGCAATGATGAGTCTGATATGAAAAGAATTAATTAGTTGGAAATGGGTGTCAAGATGAAGGTGATGCTCTCTTTACTGTGGTGCTCAGTGCTAGGACAAGGACCAGTCAACACAAACTGGAACACAGGGAGTTCCACCTCAACATGGGGAAAAACTTCTTTACTGTGAAGGTGACAGAGCCCTGGAGCAGGCTGCCCAGAGAGGTTGTGGAGTCTCCTTTGGAGACTTTCAAAATCCAACTTGATTCATTCTTGCGTGACCTGCCCTAGGTGATCCTGCTTTGGCAGGGAGGTTGGTCTCAATGATCTCCAACCTTCCAACCCCTAACATTCTGTGATTCTGCAGTAGGCTTCCATTTAACCTTTTGTACCATATAAGTATGAAGAAGAAAATTTAGTCTAATAGAAATAAATTCTTTGTATTTACCAAATGTTTCACTAAACTCAGTCTTTTGGAAATGCCTTAAAGAAATAACCAGCTAGGAAAAAGAAAGAGATCAAGGTAGCTGCTGAGGCTAAGGTAAATCTGGAGGTCAGTAGTATTTTTGACTGCATTGCCAAATGAGTGTTTTGGGCTTCTTTTCATAATGTCATTCTGAATTAAACAGGTACAGTTTGTGATTTTAATAGCTCTGAAATGGTTGGTAGAAGCAGCCCATCCTTTGGGAGGGGGATATTCAGGGGAATAGCTGTGTCAGTTCCATCAGCCACGTGAAGTGAATGACTCTCGTCGCTGAATTGGTGACCAGCATATGATGGGACTGTGGCATAATAATTTCTCCTTGGTTTCAAAGTAAATTCTGCAAAGCACCTGAGAGCAGAAAGAGTCATTTTGTGTCTCCACTTCTTTTGTCACAAGGAGTGCTAACTGTGTTTTAAAATTCATACTGTTTTGAACTCTTACTCTTTTGAAACTCAGAAACACTAAGCCAACAGTGACAGGAATTGTGCTTTCTTTTCTTGTTGTTTTTTTTTTTCCTTTCCAGATGTGCTCTTTATGCCATTGCCCTGGAGCAACCATTGGCTGTGATGTAAAAACATGCCACAAGACATATCACTACTACTGTGCTTTGCATGATAAGGCTCAGATAAGAGAGAAACCCTCACAAGGCATTTACATGTAACTATTCCTTATTTTCCTATGTTTATTTTTTTTGGTGTGTTTATATTTCACATTGTTTAAAAAAAAAAAAAAGAAAAAAACCCTCCAAAATAAACCCAAATAAAACCCCAACAACAACAACAAAGCCAAATAAAATAACCCCTCAACCCACCCCCACTTTGGCATCTAACCAGAACTATTAAGGGAAAACGTTGCTTAATGACGTGCTAGGGGGAAAAAGGCACATTTTCCCTGGAAGATTTGGATCTCAGTGAGTCCTGCAAGTGGGAGAAAAAGAGAAAAAAAAAAAAGAGAGATTAAAAAATGTACTGGCATTTAAAATTGAAAAGATGAGTAAATAACCTGTGAATCGTGACTGACTTGACAGTTTTCAACTACTTTGTTTATAGGATTTTATGTCGAAAACACAAGAAAACCACGCATAACTCTGAAGGTAAAAAAATCATTCAATATAAATTTTTTCCCATTGTAGCAAGATACTTGGTTACATGGAACTTCTCTGGAGGGTAGAAATGTTTTCAGTAAAAAAAAATTAGAACCTTTTAATTATTATTATTATTATTATTATTATTATTATTGCTATTATTTGAGAGACAGTTTGGAAGCACATCCGGTTTCTGTGTTTTCCTCTCAAAATTCTTGGTTTTGGTGGAGAAAACCTACAAGAGAAATTGTAGGTCCTTGGAAAGATTTGCTACATGAGATTAGGAGGAAATTCTTGACAGTGAGGGTGGTGAGGCACTGGAACAGGTGGTCGGTGCCCCCTCTCTGCAGGTACACAAGGCCAGGCTGGATGAGGCCTTGAGCAGCCTGGGCTAGTGGAAGGTGTCCCTGCCTGTGTGGAAGGTGTCCCTGCCTGTGTGGAAGGTGTCCCTGTGTGGAAGGTGTCCCTGCCCATGGCAGGGGAGTTGGAACTAGATGATCATTAAGCTCCCTTCCAACTCAAACTATTCTGTGGTTCTATGAAACAAAATGTGGGTAAAAAGAATGCATTGCCTTCCGGGAAGAAGCTGGCTTATGTTTGTGGTTAAATATTCACAGTCTTAACATCTGAAATATTTTGTCAGTGAACAGCTGATTTTTTGCTTATGTTCCTGAAATATTCTCTATTTTCTTGGAACAATTGAAAGAGTTTAACTCTTCAAATAAGAAGGACCCAATAGTAAATGAAAAAAGCTTTGTGATGAGATGCCTTACAGAGCCGTTTCTGAGTCATTTAGATAAACAACAACAACCACCCCCATATGGTTATATCCATAAAAGCTGTGCATCTTTGCAGGGCAGAGTTGTGAAATGCATGAGGGATGCTATGCCACAAATGTACCCAAGAGGTGGTTGAAATTCCAAACTAGTTGTGCTGTTGTGTATTTGTGCAGGTGCTTTTCCTTTTTCCTACTGTAGCTGAATTTGGGTAAGCAAACAGTTGCCAGCTGATGCTTTGCATTACTTTGAACTGAAATGTCATCACATGTATGTGACCAGGAGTATGTGACTCTCCACTGAAGATTTTCTTAAATTTCATCAGTTGCTGAAGTCTCTTTCTGCTAATTGGAGTAGTTTTTTTTAGGGTAAATACACTGCTTTTTATGCTGCAGGTAGTAGATGTTAGTGGTGCGGTTCGGATGGTACTGCGGCGTTTGGAAAGATACTGAAGGCAGTTAAAAAATGCCAAAGGAAAACTGATTCATTTCTCTAAAGCTAGCTTTGGAGCCTTCAATGCAGGAAGGATGTGGACCTGGTGGAGTGGTCCAGAGGAGGGCCATGAAGATGATCAGAGGGCTGGAACACCTCTGCTATGAGGACAGGCTGGGGGTGCTCAGCCTAGAGAAGAGAAGGCTCCAGGGAGACCTTAGAGGAGCCTTCCAGTTCCTGAAGGGAGCTACAAGAAGGCTGCAGAGGGACTGTTTCTATAGGCCTGCAGTGATCGGACAAGGGGCAATGGTTTGACATTAGAGAAGAGGAGATTTAGACTGGATGTTAGGAACAAGTTCTGCACCATGAAGGTGGTGGAACACTGGAACAGGTTGTCCAGGGAGGTAATTGAGGCCCTGTCCCTGGAGATATTCAGGGTGAAGCTCAACACGGCAACCTGATCTAGTGGAGGATGTCCCTGCTCACTGCAGGGGATTGGACTGGATGACCTTTGGAAGTCCCTTCCAACCCAAGCCATTCTAGGATTCTAAATAATTATTGTTGTATGCTTTGTATAAAACAGTCTCTGATTTTGCTGTTACTAGATTGAAACAAGAAAAGCAGTATCCATGTTCCATTAACTCTCCACAGAGTCAGGGCTGCGTTGTCTTGTAGTTTGACACGTTATTCCTGTGCTTTGGGGGTGTTTTGCATCTAGGCAGAAAGTGATTATGAAAGAGATTTGAGTTCAGAGAGAGAGATGGATCTTTATCACTGATAGTTAAGCATGAGCTTTTACTCAGTGTTTGACATCTATTGAAAAATGCCCCCAATTCCACATGCAGCCCAATGTCAATGGATTACCTTTTTTCTACTTGGAATTCCTTGCAGGATCTGAAATGGTGTTTCTCTTTTAAGAGCTTCCAGACACCATTAGCTCCAATTCTACAGCAGCAAATGCTGGTAAATTTTATCAGGATATATTTGAATGAGATCACAGGGCAAAAATTAGTGACAGAGTGGCTTTTTTTTTCCCTTAAGTATTGATAATGGCAGTTTATGAAAACACTAAATGAGACTCATCCAAAGAGCCTTTTAGATTTGAGGGTAAAGAGGAATAAAGAACATCAGTCAGGAAAACCTGACTTCAAAGAACCCAATAGTATCTTAGCATTTAACTTTGGGGCCTTTAGGTTAAAATATTTAGTGATGCTTTACACTTCTAGAAATATGTGTAGCTGTGCTTCATATTTTTGTTTTCTGTGGTTGGTTTGTTTAATACTTGACTAAAATTTTACTCAGTGCTCTTTCCCAAAGAATATGTTCTCTACTTTCCCAAAGAATTTGTTCTAGCTTGGGTCCATACAGTTTAGGGAGCTGTATCCATAGAATATTATGTGCAATTATGGATTTGATATTGCCAGGATCTGGGGCTTTTTTTTTGGTGTGTGTGATAGACCTCCTTTAAATGAAAGATATTATTTTTATATATATATATATATATATATATATATAATCTGTTTCATGGAAATTATAGAACTGCTATGTTACAGGCTATTATATAGAGTAGAATATTGAATATTATAGAATTTCTATATGATAGGATATTATATAGACTGTAGAATATTACAGTATTGGTGTATTATAGGCTATTATATAGAATATAGAATATTCTAGAATTGGTGTATTACAGCAACCCCATGCAGTGCTACAGGCTGGGGACAGAGTGGCTGGAGAGCAGCCAGGCAGAGAGGGACCTGGGGGTATTGGTTGACAGCAGCTGAACATGAGCCAGCAGTGTGCCCAGGGGGCCAGCAGGAGCAGGGAAGTCATTGTGCCCTGTGCTCAGCTCTGTTTAGGCCACACCTTGAGTCCTGTGTCCAGTTCTGGGCCCCTCAGTTTAAGAACAATGTTGAGTCGCTGGAAGGTGTCCAGAGAAGGGCAAGAAGGCTGGGGAGGGGTCTGGAGCACAGCCCTGTGAGGAGAGGCTGAGGGAGCTGGGGCTGATTAGCCTGCAGAAGAGGAGGCTCAGGGGAGACCTTCTTGCTCTCTGCAACTCCCTGAAGAGAGGTTGTAGACAGGTGGGGGTTGGTCTCTTCTCCCAGGCAGCCAGCACCAGAACAAGAGGACACAGTCTCAAGCTATGCCAGGGCAGGTTTAGACTGGGTGTTAGGAAGAAGTTCTTCATAGAGAGAGATTGCCCATTGGAATGTGCTGCCCAGGGAGGTGGTGGAGTCACCATCATTGGAGGTGTTTAGGAGGAGACTTGATAGGGTGCTTGGTTGCATGGTTTAGTTGATTAGATGGTGTTGGGTGATAGGTTGGACGCGATGATCTTGAAGGTCTCTTCCTACCTGGTTGATTCTATTCCTATTCCTACTCCTATTCTATTCTACTCCTATTCTATTCTACTCCTATTCTATTGTACTCCTATTCTATTCTATTCTACTTCTATTCTATTCTATTCTATTCTACTTCTATTCTATTCTTCTATTCTATTCTATTCTATTCTATTCTATTCTATTCTATTCTATTCTATTCCATTCTATTCTATTCCATTCTATTCTATTCCATTCTATTCTCCATAGCAGTCCTTTTGAATGGAAACTTAGTGCTCCTAGTCTGGGATGCTGGTGATGTATTTTTCTTTCTTGGTCAGTGTAGAACATCTGGCATTTTATCCTTTGTTCTTTGTATCCAGATTTAATTGCTGCAGTCCAAATATTTGTACTCTGTCACTTCTGTTGATGGATGTTGGAAGAGTTTTGGGGAGTGTTTGGTTTGGTGCGGTCCAGAGCAGTTTATTTTTTTGTAGGCAATCCTGAGTGAGATTCTTGGGTTTTTTTGTCTTGCTTCACTACAAAATCAGTGCTTTTGGGGGTTCATGCTTGTTCAAGTCTGAGGTCTGGCTAATGTTAGAAGTTTAAAAGGAATAGTTAAGGAACAGTTTTTGAGGCTGCATGGAAATGTGGTTGAAGGACCTATGCTGGAATTAAAGTTACCCAATTAAAACCTCTTACATATTGCTCTCATCAAGTTCAAGTGGTGCAAGAATTCATCAGACTAAGTATCTCTCTGCTCATCAAGACCAAATTAATGGGTGATGGGAGTAAATTTTCCTTTAACTGACAGGAGTTGCTGAACTGGCTTCTGCTTTCTTTGAATATAAAAAGACAAAACATGGCAGCAAAATCTCCTGCCCTTACATCGATTATCTTGTTGGGTTTATCTAATTGAGCTGTATGGCCTAGCCTTTGGGGTGGCATAGAGCAGGAAAAATACGTTCCTCCTGTGTTTCCTTTGTGTATGTTTATTTCTAGAGTGACTCTGCTGTGCTGTGTTCACACTAGCTGGAAAAGGCACAGTAAAAGTGAGGTGCTCTCACACTCACCCTCTGGCTATAGGGCCAGCAGACCGGAAGACACCTGCTCAGTCCAAGCTACTGAAAGCTTCCTGCCTCGATCTGTGCCTTGCTGTTAGCAAATCTTCACAAAATAATCTGACCTGAACTTCAAGTAGTAATTTAACTTGTAGTTTGGGCAAGTCTGTTTTCAGTGCCTCATAGGTTACAGGAATTGCTGCCAGAGCTTTCCAACTGTCACAGCTAACTAATAGCTGAATTCCTGTTCGGTTTGATACAATTTGCATTTATTCTTTTTGAAGAATGGAGTATTGTTGAACTAAGGCTTTGGAACTGCTTGTTGGAATTTATTCCAATGTACCAGAAATAATTGTGGATAAAAAAAAAAAAAAAGCAGGAATAAATCTGGGATCTTTCAGTTCCCTGCAGGTGGAGCTGCCCCGGCCCCGGTGTTTGAATTTCAAACAAATTCAGCTGATCAGGAATTGTTTAATAGAAGCTAAGATAAGAATGTAATTTCATTCTCCTGTGCTGCATAGTAGTAAAACAAAGAATAATGAAGACAGCCATGTGACTCTCTATTGTGAATGTTTAAAACAGATGCTTGGGAACTGTGGGGTCAGAAAATAAAGTGTCGATAATTCCTATTGTAGCTCTACTCAAAGCCTCGGGGAATTATGTTTCCACAATGGAAATAAGGGACATTCCCTGTCTCAGCATCCTTTTCATGTTATTCTAAAGATCAAACATGAAATCTCTGCTTCTCACACTGCTCAGTATATTGAGTCAGGATAATATTTCTCTGTGAAATCTATTTAGAGATGCTGCAGTCTACAGCAGACCGAGGACTTTTTCAAAGCGCTGTGTCAGCCAGGGGCTGGCAGGAGAAGCATCAGAACTTTTTGGCATTCTAGTTAGGTGACATCCTGATTCATCTTTGGATTCTTTAGGTTATTAGAGAATTAAATATTAATTAATTTGTTCATAGGTGCTTTTTCTGTAACGCTGTTCACAGCAGAATCTTGCCTAATGCTGTGCTGATGAATACAGCCAGAAAGAAAAGCTGCTGTAACCTTGCGGTTGGGAGGCATTTCAGTTCTGCTGGTGGATGGCAGCAAATTCTCCCTAGGCTCTGCTAACTCAGCCTTCTTGTTTGTCTTCTGGAAAATGCTGCTCTGAATGTGGCACTAAATCTATACACAGTGTTAGGCTGAGGAGGTGTTTTGCAGGAGCATCACAATGGTGTTTCCTAAGGAAAAAGCACACAGCTCACGGAAAAGGAAGAAAGTGCTGAATAGTTTGTCCTAGCTGAGGAGCTGCCCCGTGTTTGTTTACATGATCATTCTCCTTCCTATCTAGGCAAGACATAGCACAAATAGAAACTTGGTCAGCTAACTCATACTTAAAAGGTTTATCTATGCCAGTTATCACACCCTTTCTGATTATGCAGATAACCTGAGAGCATTGTCTGCCTTCAGGCTCTGCCAATGCATCGTTTGTGTGAAGAAAGCATTTAGGTTATATGGTTAATAAGGACCATTTGATTCATTTTCTACATTAAGTATACTTCATTAAAGAAAGAATCTCAAATACTTCATAGCATAAATACTATGCAGTCAAAACCAGCTTTTGGACAAGAGTCATCAGTTCCTTGATTTGGTACTTTGGGAACACATATTTGTGGTGGGACCTAAAGGGGCATTTGGTTTTTTCCCCTTCTTGACTCTTCCTTTCTCCAGTTTGTATATGTTTAATCTAATTAATCTTTTCCCCATTAAAAAATTCTGATCATCATTTTGATGGGTGATTTCAGAGAATTTGCTGAGAGAAGCTACTCTTATTTCCTGATCAGTTTACCTGATCCAATATTTGCTTGCAGGATTTAGTATTTTTATGTGTGGTTTGATTTATTTTTTATTAAGGCAAACCTCTGCTTCTTTTTAATGCTTCTAGATGCAGTCAGATTTTTATGATTGACAGCTGGGATAATAAGGTTTTCTGGTTGGTTTGCATTTCTTTTCAACTTAAAAATAATGATCTTGCCACATGGCTTAGCTGGCTTCAGCCAGATTTTAAGGACTTCTTTCTTTAATGTGCTGAAGTGCTTATTTTTTTTCCCCTCTCTCTGTGATATTCTGTTTCTCAAACACCTAGGAAGATGACTTTTGGTCTTTGTAATTATTAGTGCTTCTCTTTTGTCCCAAATACAGTGGAGAACTTGCAGTACATCTGTGTGATTGCAGATTTACATAACAGTGTGTCAAAGCCATTGTACATTTTGGCTTCTTTTTGATGTACAATCCTGCTTGCAAATAGATTCATTATTTTGTTGCCAGTCAGTTTTGTTTATTAGTTTCCTCACACAGACTTAACCCCCTTTTGCTTCTGGCTCAGCCTGTTGTTTAAGGTAATGTAAAAGCAGGATCCAGAGAGAAGTATTGGCTTTTGTTGTACACATCCTCTTTTTAATTGATCTTTCCCAACTTTTAAATCACTTAATTCTCTTATTACTTTGCCTTACCCTAGCTTTTGGAAAAGGGAGATTCCATGTGTGTTTCCAGCTGGCACAATGTGGAATGGATCAGTGATATCTCAGTCTCTTTCTCTGCCAAGCCTTCTTTTAAACAGCAAAACATTTTGATCCTTCTTCCTTCTCATCATGATCAAAGGAGAATTTTTAGATTTCTCTCTGAAGCCGAGTCTCCCCTGCTAACAGTTTATGTGATACAGCATTTTGCTAGTCTTTTTGTGGGGCTTTGTACTGCTTATGGGTTTCTAAAATGCAAATTTGGGGCTTGTTGCTGCTCATCAGAATTTACAATCCTGTATTCTCAGCTGCTTTTTAAAATGTAGAGTGCTTTCCTCTTGATTTCTTACCCCACCCCTCCTGCTCAGACCGTGTTGCATACTAAGTTTATGTTTTCAGATGCAGCACTTAGGGACTTGGAGCACAAGCCCTATGAAGAGAGGCTGAGGGAGCTGGGGTTGCTTAGCCTGGAGAAGAGGAGACTCAGGGCAGACCTTATTGCTCTCTACAACTACCTGAAGGGAGGTTGTGGACAGGTGGAGGTTAGTCTCTTCTCCCAGGCAGCCAGCACCAGAACAAGAGGACACAGTCTCAAGCTGTGCCAGGGAAGTTTAGGCTGGATGTTAGGAAGAAGTTCTTCATAGAAAGAGTTACTGGCCATTGGAATGGTCTGCCCAGGGAGGTGGTGGAGTCACCATCACTGGAGGTGTTCAGGAGAAGACTTGATGGGGTGCTTGGTGCCATGGGTTAGTTGTTTAGGTGGGTTGGATCGGTTGATAGGTTGGACGTGATGATCTTGAAGGTCTCTTCCAACCTGGTTTATTGTATTATTGGACTTCTGACACTCCTTGCAAGACTTAGTTACAGTTGTGTTGAGAATATTGTGGTGATTAAAGAAACAAGGCAATGCAGTAATGGGCTATGGGATGGGGGGCAGTTGAAGAATACCTAGGGAATCTCAGGGGATTCAGAGTGTGAGTGATATCCATGATAAAACTTCCATCTGGTCAGGGAGGAGTTGAACAACTTTTTGTGTTTTCCTTAGTTCAAGCTGACATGAGAAGTTGGAAACACCCAACCATCAGATGCCAGGGAAACAGGGTAAGCTGGCAGTGGGCTTGAGGGGAGGGATAGGGCACAAACCAAAGTGTCTATTAAAAGACCATCCAAGGCAGGAGTATTTTAAAGCTGGTTACAACCACTTTCTTCCTGTGCTGTTAGTACTGTTAAAAAGGAGAGCAACTTCAGTGTTTTGAGGTATCAGTCTTGCAGTTAGGTGTGGGAGAGCAGATCCTCACTTCCCAGTGGTGTTAATATGTGGGTCCATGTCACTTGTCTAGGAGACCTAAATCCACAAGGAACTTGTGAAGGGGTCACATAGCACCTAAAGTTCAATGAACTGAACTTCTTTGGAAGTACTAGTTTTGAGCACAGAGAAGGGCCTCTCCTGTGGGGAAACCTGTGCACTCTTGATGTTTTATCTGACACTGACTCCATCTTTTCCAAACCCAGCATTTTTTACTTTTCTAGTCTTAACTATTCTAGTAACTGTTGACTCAAAAAAACCACCCAGCAGTTAAGAACTTGTTCTGTAAGGAGGCTGTGGTGGTTCATCTGTGTGATGGTTGGTTTGCCTAATGTGTGCCTGGGTTATAAGTGGTTATGACTTACTTCCACTTTTGCAAGAGAATTCAGGATATGCTTTAATGTTGTTCAGAGAATAGAGGTGGACTAAGAGGGGGAAAGCAGTAAAGAATGGAGAAGCAGCGTCAGACAAAATAAGGAGTGTTAGTGAGTGAAGTGCATTTTGCTTCATCAAATACAGTAGGTGGAATTCTTTTGGAAGGAATATTTTTGCCTCCTTAGTGATGTTATTTAAAGGCTCATGAATTCCATACTCACATTTTGGTAAGACTTTTTTTTTCCTTCTCCAGAATAACCATCTACTAGGTCTTGAAATTTTCTGAGGTGCAAGGTTCTGCACCTGGGTCAGGGCAACAGTAAGTGTCAGTCCAGGCTGAGGGATGATGAAATTGAGAGCAGCCCTGCAGAAAGGGACTCGGGGGTGCTGGTGGGGGAGAAGCTGGGCAGGAACCCACAATGGTCACTTGCAGGCCAGGAGGCCAATGGCTGCCTGGGCTGCATCAAAAGTAGTATGGCCAGAGATGGAGAGAGGGGATTCTGCCTCTCTGCTCTGCTGAGACCTCACTTTGGGAACTGTGTACTGTGTCCAGCTCTGGAGCCTGGACGTGGACCTGAAGTGGGTCCAGAGGTGGGCCATGAAGATGATCAGGGGGTTGGAACACCTCTGCTGTGAGGACAGGCTGAGGGACCTGGAGAAGAGGAGACTCTGGGGAGACCTAATAGCAGCCTTCCAGTACCTGAAGGGGGCTACAAGAAGGATGGAGAGGGACTGTTTCCGAAGGCTTGCAGTGGCATGAAAAGGGACAATGGTTTGAAATTAGAGAAGGTAGATATAGATTGGATGTGAGGGACAAGTTCTGCACCAGGAGGCAAAAGGTTGCCCATGGAGGCAGTTGAGGCCCCATCCCTGGAGATGTTCAAGGTGAGGCTCAACAAGCCTCTGAGCAGCCTGAGCAACTCTGAGGATGTCCCTGCTGACTGCAGGTGGGCTGGACTAGATGGCTTTTGAAGATCATTTCCAACTGAAACCATATATATTATGTATATAATATAATGTAGAAGTAGAGGCAATGATTCACAGATTTCTTTTAATACATTGGTGGAGAGTTCAAGTGGTGAGGGACAAGATAAAAGAGAGTTCTTTTCTTTGGATGGGGTTTTGAGATTGCAATCAAATTTGCTCTCTGCAGTCTGAGAGGTGCAGCGTCTCAAGTCCATAATCTTGCCTGGAGAGTGATAAATGAAAGTAATGTGAGGAAGTGATTGCTGAGAAGCAAGCCTAAAATGTATTATTTCATTAGATCATCCATGTCATCATGGGTTTTATTTATTCAGAGCAAAATCAGTGCTGCTTTTGTCATCTAATTAGGAAAGAAGAGCATCTATATTAAAGCTTAGGAATGTTGTAGCAGATAGATGGATGTAATTTAGCAGCAATTTGGGAATAGCTCTGTGCAGCTGGATAAGCCATCAGTTTGAGCCAAAATAATTTGCAGATCTCTATTAATTTAGGGTTTTTTTTTTGGCCTCTTTCTAGCTACACAACAGAGTAAAGCTTTGGGGGAATTATGTTTCAGTGTCACCTGTTGTGATGCATGTGGATTAGTTGTCTGTCCTTCATGAATGAATGTGCAAGAAGCCTGAAGGATTAGGGACAGACGTGACGGAGCAAAAGCTTAATAAGGTATACTTGTGTGCAAGGCCTGGGGCCAGCAGTTCAGTTATCTGCTGCTCCAAGCTGGTGGCTGTTCAAGTGTTTGACTTCAAACTTCAGTGCAGTTGGGTTGCTGTTAATCACAAGACAGAAATGTGATTTGATTTTTATGTGATAATAGACACACACAAAAAAAAAAGACCTCTAAATAAGATGTCTCTGTGGTCCTGAAATAAGACATCCTGCCTGGGTGCAGAGACCATGATGCTGAGTGTCACAGCAATGATGAAGTCATACTAATAATACCACCACAACAGACAAGTGGCCCATTAATGTAGAAAGTAGCTCTTCTGAACCTTCTGCTGAGGATTTCCTTCCGTTCTGGGGCTCATGCTGATGGTTGTGGTTTGGACACGAGCGGTGTGTGCGGATGTTTCTTCAAACAAGTCTGCTGAAATACCTTTGCAGTTTGGGCAGCGATGGGTCTCACACATGGAAAGATGCTCCTGGGAGCAGCTGGTCATCAGGGAAGTGGTTAGCAACTGACTAGAGCTGGTTGTCAATATCAGCTGTAACCTAACTGCATCGTATTGGAAGTCATCTTCAGTTTGCAGAATTGATCTATGTTAACTGTAGGGCTTTGAGGAGTCCAACACAGTCTGCCAGAATGCTGGGCTGCAGTTCTATGTAGTGATCAGCAGCTGAGCTGACATTTCCAAAGGACTTGCAAGAACCTCTTTGGCGTGTCTGGCGAGACCTCACCTGCAGTACTGTGTCCAGCTCTGGGGGCCCCAGCACAGGAGAGACACCCCTGCTGCAGTGGGATGACCAGAGAACTGCAGCACCTCCCACTTGGTGACAGGCTGCAAGAATTGGGACTGTTCAGTCTGGAAAAGAGAAGGCTCCAGGGAGTCCTTAGAACTGCATTTCAGTATCTGAAGGGGACCTGCAGGATGGCTGAGGAGGGGCTGTGGCAATAGAACAAAGGACAACGGTTTGAAACTGGAGCAGGGGAGATTTAGGTTGGACATCAGGAGGACGTTCTTCACAATGGGGGTGGTGAAATACTGGAAGAGGTTGCCCAGGGATGTGGTTGGGGCCCCATCCCTGGAGACATTCAAGATCAGACTCTTATGTGGCCCTGGGCAGTCTGATCTAGTTGAAGGTGTCCCTGCTGACTGCAGTGGGATTGGACAAGAGGACCTTTGAGGGTCCCTTGCAACCCGGTGCAATCTGTGTGTTAAAAATAGACATTCTGAGATTCTTAATAGTCTGTAACTCCTTTATTTGGGATACTGTCAGTGGTGATGATTTTCTGTTAACTGGTGGCTGCTTTTAGCTGTGGATGTGAAAAACACACCGTAACTACAATGCCATTCTAGATTTGTTTCACGGAGGCCAAATACATTTCAGTTTTGAAACCTAGTGTTTTAGCCAAAAGGGCCAAATTTCTTTAAGTCCTTTGAGTCAATTCTTAAGGCATCAATTAATAAAGCAAGGAGAGAGGTGTTATTCAGAAATGCTGGCATAATATCAAGGGCAACTGACACTGGAGTTATGCTTCTTCGATCAGAAGCTTTTGCTTTCCATGGTTGGAAAAGAATTTCTGGCTTCAGTGTAGTTTCAGTGAGTTCTTCTCAGGGCCCGAGGACACAGCCTGGGCCTGAAAGTTGTGAGGAAATGCTAAACCTCCTTCCTGTGTTCTGTTCTAAAGATGCAAAGCTGTATGATATGGATCAAGTAAAGAATGTTTTCAGAACCTGCAGTTGCATGGCCATAAGAAATGGGGGGGGAAGTTCCTATTTTTACTTCTGACCTAAACACAGCAAATCCAGGTTATGTTTTTTCTTGTCTGGGTTGGGTGTTTGTTTTTTTTTTTGGTGTGGTGTTGTTCTGAGGCTTTCTGTTTGTTTGTTTCATTTTTGGAGAATGTTATTTGATGATGTTTTCTAACTTCTAAAGCAGATTTAGAAGAAAGTATCAATGAACATGAGTTGGAGCCTTCACCTCCCAAAGGAAAAAGGAGGGGTCGTAAGGGAAAGCCAAGAAAAACAAATTTAAAAGGGCAATCAGAAGACACTAGATCTACGTCCTCACATGGCACAGATGAAATAGAAAGCAGTTCCTATGTAAGCAGTAAATATGCTAAACTTCTTAGAAGTCAGAATTGCACTATTTTCTTCTCTGCAAATATAACTTTGCTTAATACTTGCATTTGTCTGAGCCTCCAGCTGGTGGCCACAGGCTTTTTTGGTTTCTTTTCTTTTCTTTTCTTTTAATTGACAACCTGATTTGTAACCCAGCAGTATATTTTAGTGAAATGTTTTTCTTTCAGAGAGACAGGTCTCCCCACAGAAGCAGCCCCAGTGATACAAAACCTAAATGTGGATTCTGTCATGCAGGTGAAGAAGAAAATGAAGCTAGAGGAAAGCTTCATATATTTAATGCCAAAAAGGCTGCAGCACACTATAAGTGCATGGTGAGTAACAGCACTGTTGTTAACCAGTCTAATTATGTGAGTTTTGTCTGAATTGCTATTTTAGACTTCAGTACAGTACCCTCACATGTAATTATGCAGGAGTATTGTCTGTGTGCTGATGATCTCTTGAAGCACTGAAGTGTTGCAAAGTGAGCAATTCATTTATTTTCACTGCAGGCAATATGGATGAAAGTTGGCTACGTGGTAAGAGATGGAATTAGCTCAGGGAGACTCTTCAGCTTGTTAAAAAAGCTTCCTGGTGTCTAAATGCACAACCAATATTTAGAAAGAGAAGAGAAAACAGTTTTAGCTACAACAATCCACTCCAAAAGTAAAATACATTTACTCCTCAGGCACTCAGATAAACATCTGGGAAGAATCCCTGAGCTTGATTCATTTTCTGACCAGTGGATTCAGGCTGTGTGACTCAAGTAGAATGGGACATGGCAGTTCTAGGAAACCCTTGCCTTGAGGTGGTCACATTTATAGACCTGCCAGCCTGAAAAGTATCTGCTCATTTCAGTGAACAGGAGCAGACAGTGCTGCCTTCAGATAACTCCTTCTGTGAATGAGGCAGGGCTTAGAGTAACAAACCTCAGTGGTTCCTGTTGTACCTCAAAATGACTCAGGAGTCCAGGTAATCTGTGGAGTGTGAACTGTCTTCCTCTGCTTATCCTCACTGAACAGAGAGCAGGTGTGTGCCAGCAGCCCTGAGTCTTAGAGGGTTCTTTACTACTTGGTGGACCTGAGCTTGGTTTTCAGACAGTTTAAGCTGTACATATAGCAGGATGATGACAGTAGGGTTGGTAATTATGTGCTCTGTGGTCATCCCTCTGAGCTTTTCAGGTATGTTGCCATGGAGCTGAGTTATGTCAATGTCCTGGGGAAGGAAAGGGAATGTTCCTAAAACAGGATAATTTTGGGGTGTTCTCCTCAGGTCATTATTTCTTGTCCACTCCTTTATCTATTTTAAATACATTTCTCCAAGGCAACAAATGTCATTAAAGCAGTCAGCTGTCTGTCTGAAGAAATACTCAGACTAATTACTCAGCAAGCAGCATTTTTTCCCCTAGTTTGTTGGTGAATGCAGGCTGCCTGAGATCACAGAAAGGGGATGGTTAATACACAGTTACTCCTGCACATTAAAAATGTCTAATGCTGCTGGTGACCTGAAATTCTTTTGCCTTGCTTGTTTGACAGTTGTTCTCTTCTGGCACTGTCCAGCTAACAACAACTTCAAGGGCAGAGTTTGGTGATTTTGATATTAAAACTGTACTTCAGGAAATCAAGAGAGGAAAAAGAATGGTATGTATCTGCTTCTGCTAAGGAGTATATATGGCTCTAGCTCCTCCCTTTTGTGGAACAATCTTTCCCATCTGTTTCTAAACACAAAATGTAAATATATTGGTCCTCTTGTGTGCAGGTAGCTATATAGCAGTCACCTTAAGAGTGAGTAATGCTTGGGCATATTTGGGGTATGAGGTAAATTGTTATGTGCATAGTATGGCAATGTGCACAGTAAATTGGGGACAGAGTGGCTGCAGAGCAGCCAGGCAGAAAGGGACCTGGAAGTAGTGGTTGACAGCAGCTGAACATGAGCCAGCAGCATGCCCAGGGGGCCAAGAAGGCCAATGGCATCCTGGCCTGCATCAGGAAAAGTGCGGCCAGCTGGAGCAGGGAGGTCATTGTGCCCTGTGCTCAGCGCTGGTTAGGCCATACCTTGAGTCCTGTGTCCAGTTCTGGGCCCCTCAGTTTAAGAAGGACATTGAGACACTTGAAAGTGTCCAGAGAAGGGCAACAAAGCTGGGGAGGGGTCTGGAGCACAGCCCTGTGAGGAGAGGCTGAGGGAGCTGGGGTTGCTTAGTCTGCAGAAGAGGAGGCTCAGGGCAGACCTCTTGCTCTCTCCAACTACCTGAAAGGAGGTTGTAGCCAGGAGGGGTTGGTCTCTTCTCTCTAGCAACCAGCACCAGAATAAGAGGACACAGTCTCAAGCTGTGCAGGGGAGGTTTAAGCTGGAAGTAAGGAGAAAGTTCTTCCCAGAAAGAGGAATTGGCCATTGGATGTGCTGCCTGGGGAAGTGCCAGAGTCCCCATCCCTGGAGGTGTTCAAGAAAGGCTTGGATGTGGCACTTGGAGCCATGGTTTAATTGTCTGGAGGTGTTAGGTATTAGGTAATAGGTTGGACTTGATGATCTCTGATATCTTTTCCAACCTGGTTGATTCTATGATTCTGTGGAATTGTTAGCCTTCCTGTAGCTAGGAGAGAGTAACAGCTTTGAATCTTGTGTTGCTAAAAGCATGCTTGTGTGAAACTATAAAAAACCTTTGAAGGTGTTCCTGCATCAAAGTGTTTCAGATTGGTTTGATGCTTCAGTATGAAAATGTTTTAAGGCTACAGGGATGGAGATTCACAGACTGCACTGGGTTGGAAGAGACCCTCAAAGGTCATCTTGTCCAACCCTGCTGCAGCCAGCAGGGACACCTCCAACTAGATCAGGCTGCCCTGGGCTAGCTAAGTCTAACCTTGAATGTTTTCAGGGCCAGGGCCTTAACCACCTCCCTGGGCAATCTGTTCCAGTATTTCACTCCTCACACTGTGAAAAACTTCTACTGTCCAACCTAAATCTCCCCTGCTCCAGTTTCAGAACATTGCCCCTTTTCCTATAACTACAAGCTCTTCTAAACAGTCCCTGCTCAGCTTTGCTGTAGATGCCCTTTAGACATTGAAATGTAGCCATAAGGTCTCCCTGGGGCCTTTTCTTATCCAGGCTAAACAGCCCTAACTTTCTCAGCCTGTTCCCATAAGAAAGTTGCTCCAGCTCTCTGATCATCTTGCTCCAGCAGGTCTATGATTCTCCTGTGTTGGGGTTCTCATAGCTGAGATGTTGGTAAAATGTCAGATTGTATTTTTGTTACAATTCAGGATGATTTTGAAGCAGAAGAGAGGGCAGGAGCAAAACAAACAACTCCAAACTCTATTGTTCCTTATGAAAAAAAGAAAGCAATACTGAGAGACCTGGGACTGTTTAGTCTGGAAAAGAGAAGGCTGAGAGGGGATCTTATTGATGTCTATAAATATCTGAGGGGTGGGTGTTAAGAGGAAGGTACCAGGCTCTTTTCAGTGACACCCAGTAATAGAAGAGAAAATAATGGATATAAGCTAGAACCCAGCAAGTTTCACCTCAATGTGAGGGTGGCAGAGCCCTGGAGCAGGCTGCCCAGAGAGTTTGTGGAGTCTCCTTCTCTGGAGACTTTCAAAGCCAACCTGGATGTGTTCCTGTGTTACCTGCCCTAGGTTGACCCTGCTTTGGCAGGGCAGTTGGACTGGATGATCTCTGGTAGGGACCAGCCCCTACCATTCTGTGATTGTGTGATTGGAAGATTCTTCACACATTAACACACTAACTTCAGTGGCAATAAAGTGATCTTGGAAATGCAATGATAGGTGGAATCATGTAGCCCTTTTCAATCCAATGGCCAGACTGAGAGAGTTGGGGCTGTTCAGTCTGGAGAAGAGGCGGCTCCTGGAGACCTTCTTGAGGCCTTCCAGTATCTGAAGGGGGCTGCAAGAAAGCTGGGCAGGGACTTTTTAGGGTGTCAGGGAGTGATAGGAGTGGGGGCAATGGATCCAAGCTAGAGGAGGGGATATTTAGATTGGATGTTAGGAAGAAGTTCTTCCCCATGAAGGTGGTGAGACACTGGCACAGGTGGTGGAAGCCTCATCCCTGGAGGTTTTTGCAGCCAGGCTGGCTGTGGCTATGAGCAACCTGCTGTAGTGTGAGGTGTCCCTTCCTCTGGCAGGGGGCTTAGAACTAGATGATCCTTGAGGTCCCTTCCAACCCTGACAATTCTGTAAATCCCAGAGTTCACATTTCAATAGGTTAGGATTGTACAGATCCTGTTTTACAATGATCTTTGAGTAACTTTTCACTGGCATGATGATCTGCCAGAGAAATGACTCTGCCCAGAAATAGTAGCCATAAACATGATGAACACTAACCCGAGTCCTAAGAGCCTGAAAAGCTGAACAGTGCTATTCTCTTCTTCCTCCTGCACAGAAATGCACACTTTGCAGCCAGCCTGGTGCTACTATTGGGTGTGAAATTAAAGCCTGCATAAAAACATACCATTACCACTGTGGAGTAGAAGACAAAGCTAAATACATTGAGAATATGTCACGAGGAATTTATAAGTAAGCACCTACCTAGTTCTTGAATCTCTTAACGAAAGTGAAGACATTTCATGGCACTTTTTCTGCCTAACTTGGCCAGTCAAGTATGATACTAAAAAGGAGAATGTTATTTCATTTTAAAATGGGGGGGGGGGGGGTTAAAATAACTGTTGGTTTTGCAAAGTAATTCTGTTGCTCTGCTGGCTTAAAGTCATTGTAGTGTGAGAAAATGCATTGACTTAAATATTTCCTCCTCAGTTAATTTGTCTTGAGGAAACCCTGGCTATTCTGTGTCATGATTCTTCCATATTCGTGTTTTGTAGCTCATTTGGGGATTTTTTTGTTTGGAGCCCAGAACTTTGGGTACTGGCTGAACTGCTGGTGTTAGGGGCTGGGCTGCAGTTGAGTTGCCAGCATGGTTGTGCCCACAAGAGGGCATTGTCTGAGCAGCAGAGTAGCAGCTGGTGAAAACCAGAGCTGATCAGTTTCGTTGGCTGGTCTTCAAGCTTGTTTTCTTTCTCAGTGTAACTGCTGATTGCCTGTGAACCAGGAATGAGTTGAAAGAGTTTACAATCGACTTGTAGCACATCTCCAAACTAATGGAGAGGAAAGTCTCGTTTTGATAGGGAACATCAGTAAAACTCCTCACTGTTTTCTCTTGTTGTGCTAGACTCTATTGTAAAAACCATAGTGGAAATGATGAAAGAGATGAAGAGGATGAAGAAAGAGAGAGTAAAAGCCGTGGCAAATCAGGCACTGACCATAATGACATTCCTCAGCAGCAGCTCAATGGAAACTAGGTATGGAAGTTACTCCTGACAGATGTTGCCCAGGCTGAAACGCAATATACCTTTCACGTAGTTGATTGCAGTGAAGTATTTAAATCTAGTGTCTGCAGATAAATACTGCTTGATTGGCATACTGTAGAAAAAAAATGGGGAGGATGTGTTGGTTCTCAGTTTGTTGGGGTTTTTTTGGTTAAACCCAGCTGATTTTGTCACAGTCTAAGAAGGGAGGCCCTCATTTCCGTGGCTAAATGTCGATGTAATGTCAGAGCTGCTGAATGCTTTTCTGTCTGATCTTCCATTTACTGTTGTTTTCATCATTTTTTAAACAGGTTCAAGGGACAGAGTTGTAGAACTGGGATTGGCTAAGACATCATAACTACTAATTCTTTTAAACTGTTTTCTAAACTCAGAAAAGGGTCAGTAAACTTTCTACTGCCCAGCTCTGTTAGAAATTTCATTGAACTGCCTGAAACGTTCATGTGTGTGAGCCTTCAGTAAGTGGCAGAGTTTTTTTACATGTCAATATTATGTAGTTTGTAGTCTGCAGTGTCTGGAAACAAACAAAAAAAAAAACAACAACAACAACAAGAGAAACAAAAAAGGAAACAAAAAAAAAGGAAAGAAACAAAAAAAAAAGAGGAAAGAAACAAAAAAGGAAACAAACTAAAAAGGAAAGAAATAAAAAAGGAAACTAAAAAGGAAACAAAAGAGGACACAAAAACGAAACAAAAGATGAAACAAACTAAAAGAAGCAAACAACAAAAAACACTATATAAATGATATGTAATATGTACAGTGTCAAAAAGTTAAGGCAGACATTGAAATGAAGTAAGATCTGTATTCCTGGACTGAATAAATAAAAACAAACAAGCAAACAAACAAAAACCTTAAGATTTGGAATGTGTTAAGTGGTTTAGTGGATTCATGCAACGAGGGAAGGTCTTAGCTAGTTGAATTCCCAACATGGACAAGTTTGTGGTGGCACCAAGCTGGTACTTTTGTGAATTTTTGCGTTTTCTTCATCCCCAAGTGTTTGGAGGCTGTAACGTGGGGGAGCAGCTGTCTGGTTTTGCTTGGGAAGCACACGGTAGGAAAAGGACTCAGTGTGCAGCGAGGCACCGCTTGAACATTTCAGGTTGTTCCTGTTGGGATTGCTCCCTCCGCCCAGCATTGTTCGCGGCGGAGTCACTCGAGCAGCTGTTGGTTCTGAGCTGTGGGGGCTTTAGAACTCATGCCAAAGGGCTGTAGTTCGTTCTTTCCCTACCCAACCCACCTCTTTCTGTGTCCCTCATTTGCAAAGAACCCTTCACTAAGTGTGATTGAAACCGTTTTGGACTCTGCAGCCCAGTCTCTTTGACTTCAGAGAGTAACAGCTCTTAACTCGCTACGGAGCTTAGCCACCATATCTGACGTCCGTACCTCAAGTGTTCTGTGTTGGGTGGAACACTTCATGTTTTGTCCAGAATATGCATAAAGGTCCCATATTCTGTAAGAAGAATGAGGAAACAACCTTTTTTTTTTTCCTTTCTTTTTTTGGGCTAGATTGGTATTTATTTTTTTCATCTTATGACCACTATGTGAGAAACTTTCCTTACCATCCTTATTGGTTTAGTGATTAGTGTTTTGGGGTTTTTTTTTTTGCTTATACCTGTCAAGTCAACAGCCACATCGTGGGATTCTACTTGCTAGAGTTTGATGTTCCTTTAGGGAATGATCAGATCTAGGCTATACCAAACCACAGTCCTCCTGACTGCTTTCAGAACACTTTGTCAGTTCTAATGGCTACTAAGCTTCTTCAATTGGTCTGTTAAAGCACATTCTCAGACTTAAATAAAACCAAAAAGAAAGAGCTGAACCTAGTCCACACTTTTCATCTGTTGCAACCACATCACCTTATCCTTTGTGTAGGGGTTTTGACTTGTTTCACTCTGAACTCCCAACAAAAACTCCTGGATCTGAAGGAAGGAAACAAGCAAAATACACTGATTACTTTTTTTTTTTTGGCCTAGAAACAGCTACAGTTCTTCTGTGATTGGTATTGCAAAACCAGTTCATTTGTAACCTGAGTTTCTGTAGCATTGGGTTTTGGTTGGGTTTGGTTTGTTTTTTTTTTTCTTACCTGTATTTTTAAAACAAAAGATTTTACTTGTGTCATTTGTCTTCTTATGCATTCCCTTAATGTCTTGAGGGGACTCAATTACTGTATATTGGGAGTTTCTAACGTTTTACCTGTTAGAATTCAATCAACTCTTGTTTGCTTTCCTGGAGAACAATGCTGGTTTTTGGAAAGAGATATTGCTGTGTACAGAAAAATACTTCAGTTACCTGCTCTAAACCATGATGCCATGGATGGTTTTTATTTTGTACTTGTAACTTGGAAAAATTAAAAGCGTGACTTGAATTGCAATGCCAGATCCATTATTGAGACTGTCTTACCAAGGGGTTTTGCTCCTCCTAGAAGATGAGCATTTCATCTTTTTTTTTTTTTTTGGCAGCCACTCTGAACAGGTTTAGAGTGCAAAATAACATCCTCCAGCGTTTAAATTACTTCTAGGTTCCGGGGCCTCAGAGGTGGCCCTCCCGCGGAAATAAACAAACAAAACAAAACAAAACAAAGGCACTTTGTTTGCAGCTCCTGTGTTTTAACTGAGGTTGCATGGGGTAGATCTGCCAGCATACTGATTGTGTTTGAGACTGAGCTCTTAATTCCTAGTGTGTCAGTTGCTTAGTGTGATATCCAGGCCAACAATTCACCTGTTACGAAATCAGTTACCCCATTTCCATGCCTTGAAGAACCAGCACAGCACTTTCCCTTCGGGTAGCAGAGAAGTGAAGTGGCTGGTCGACCTGTTACCTCTTTGTGCTGAGATGGGCTGACTATAAATCTGTCCATTCATTCATTCATTCATTCATTCCTGGAAGCAAAGTCAAAAAGAAGAATTCTTTTTCTTTTTCTTTTTTTTTCCTTTCAACAAGCCTCAAATTTGTCAGAACTGACTTCAACTCCTGTATGCTGGGTAAAAGTGCCTTACAATGTAAAAATTGTATTTATATGTTCCCAAGTAGCATCACCTGCTGGGGAGTGATTCTGTCGTGGTGTTAATATTTAGAAGCAATGTTACCTCAGCAGTGTATTTACTGTACATCTTCTCTGACATCCCTAATTGTGGTTTTAAAGGAAAGCATGACAATGTATGATAGTGTACCACATTTACATCCTTTTTTAAAGACAAAATACTGCCATTGCTGTCTTTTGATGTGTGTTTTAGCTTGGAATTTCAGATTTCAGTCTGATTATTTTTTATTACTATTTTAATTTTATTTTCTTTTCCTTTTTTTTTTTGTTGTTTTGTGTTTTTTTTTTTAAATTGGGTAAAGCAATGTAACCTTTGCAAGCATATACTGAAGATTATTCTGGAGCATCTACTGCCTTCCCAGAAATGTTAGAGGTAATGAAAAGTGCTCCCTAGGTGAAATAGGTTATGTTTCGATTAGCTAGTTAAATTAATGCAGCCTATTTGTTACTGAGGCAGTTTTGGTTTGAATAGGCACCTTCTGCTTTCATCTCACAACCAGAGAACTCATGAAGTTAACAAAACTTGTCTTAGGAAACTGGGTTTACTTCAAATTTTGGGGGGGGGGGGGGGTGGGTTTCTTTGACCTTTGGGCACTTCTTTTGCTCACAAGGGTAGTCTGTGCTGTTTGAGACTCCTGGAGCCCTCTGAGAAGGGAGGTTTCTTCCCAGCTGGCTGTATCTCTGTATGACCAGATCTCCCCAGCTCACTGTGTCTCTGTATTAACAGATCTGCTGCACCAAGAAAGGACTGTGCAGCAAGGAAGGACAGGATCAGAAGGGTATTGTTCACCTAACTTGAGGATACAGCTGGTGTAGTGCCAGAGTCTCAGGGTGTGGTCAAACACTCTAGCGGTGAGCTGTGCTCTCACTCCATTTCAAGGAGGAGTGAAAGGCTGGTTTGATATCAGTGTCAGCACAGGTAGCTAGGGTAAAACAGATCAGGTGTTCGAAAGATCTACTCATTCAGCAGGTCTTGATCCACAGGAGGTTCTGTGCTAAGGCTCTAGGAGGAGTTAACAAAGTCAGAGTGTTAGGTAGAAGCTGAGCTGTGCTGATCTAGAGCGGGGTGACTGCATTCGCATGTGACAGAGAGGGAGAGCTCTTGCTTCTTACTGCTGCCCACGTGAAAAATAATAACTTCATGCTAAACCAGAGTGAAAGATGAAGGGGTGATCATCTCTTTGAAATATTAGACTTATCTGGCAGGTGATAATCAGTGCATTCCAAAAATATTAATATGCTGAATCAGATTGACAAGAAAATGAATCCTCATTAGGTGAAATTAATCTGAAGAGAGCTGAAAGTACTTTCTAGCAAATTGTAACTCTTCTCCCATCTCACCAGAAACAGATTCCACTCCGTTAGTGATGGAGGTTACAAAGCAGAGCACAGCTCTTGATTTCTAGACTTGTTGAAGCAGTTTCTGTATCTGCATCTGTGTGCACATTCATGAGTCGGCAGTGACATCTCAACCCTTAAAGGATCCTGGAGAACCATTGCTTGTCAAAAAGCACTCAGGTTAGGCTAACATGTGCAGCTTTTGCTCTAGCTTAACATTGACATTAGGTGTAAAGACAGGGAATGTATGCAAGAGGGTAAATGCATTCCTATCGACAATGTTCTGTATATTTTGTTCCTGTTATTATTGGCTTTACTTCCAAAGTTGTAGTTTGCAGTATTAGTTTCTTTTTATTGGTATCCTTGCATATATATATATATATATATATTCAATAAATGAGTTATGAATTTCATCTTTGCATATCTGTCCTTTTTCTGTTAAGCATAACTTTGGCCAAACTCCTTTTAATTCAGAAATGCAGGATGTCCTTTTGAGGTTACAGGCCCCTGAACATTTTGCCAGGAGA
Source organism: Colaptes auratus (assembly GCA_015227895.2). Lineage (NCBI taxonomy): Eukaryota > Metazoa > Chordata > Aves > Piciformes > Picidae > Colaptes > Colaptes auratus. The sequence goes on from CM037644.1 coordinate 3,147,667, forward strand.
GAGGAGAGATTGCCTGCTGACAGCATGCCACTTACTCTGTGCTAACTCTGCATACTTGTGTATTCTGCTTAACTTGCTGCAGTGGGTAAGTTGCTTTGGATTTACCACTAGTTAATAATGTGAAGTGATTGGCTCACACAAGTGTCCCATGGTCATCTTTCAAGAACTTTTTCCCCCCTCTTTTATTTCCCCCCCTCTCTTTTTCAATAGTGAATTGGTTTAGACTTAAGATACCATGAATTGGTTTAGACTTAAGATACCATGAATTGGTTTAGACTTAAGATACCATGAATTGGTTTAGACTTAAGATACCATGAATTGGTTTAGACTTAAGATACCATGAATTGGTTTAGACTTAAGATGCCAGGAATTGGTTTAGATTTAAGATGCCAGGAATTAGTTTAGACTTCAGTTACCATGAAGAATTTAGACTTAAGATGCCATGAATTAGTTTAAAGAGGCCATGAATTAGTTTAGACCTAAGCTGGCCAGGAATTAGTTTAGACCTAAGCTGGCCAGGAATTAGTTTAGACCTAAGGTGCCAGGAATTAGTTTAGACCTAAGGTGCCAGGAATTAGTTTAGACCTAAGGTGCCAGGAATTAGTTTAGACCTAAGCTGGCCAGGAATTAGTTTGGACCTAAGCTGGCCAGGAATTAGTTTGGACCTAAGCTGGCCAGGAATTAGTTTGGACCTAAGCTGGCCAGGAATTAGTTTGGACCTAAGCTGGCCAGGAATTAGTTTGGACCTAAGCTGGCCAGGAATTAGTTTGGACCTAAGCTGGCCAGGAATTAGTTTGGACCTAAGATGCAGAAGAAATGGAGAGTGTAATCTAGCTACACTGCAGAAGAGCAGCTACATCCAGGATGCCCTTTAGAATGGTGTAAATGTGATGTGAGAGATTAACAAAAGAAAAGACCACTTGGGAAAATGTTGGACTTGTCCACATTCCTTTTTCAGTGTTCATAAAGAATCCAGAAAGGTGATGGGAAACCTCCATAGGAGGCAGGATGCTATTTGCCTTATTGATGAAGATGTTATTTGCTAAAATCATCTATGCCATCCCCTTAAACCAGGAGTTGATTTAATCAGCAGAGTAGATATTTACAATGACCTGAGAAGAAGCTCAGCACAGACTCTTCTGGCAGGAGAAAAAAACCAACCACCAGCTTGTCATGCATCAGCTTCAAAGAAGAGCTGCCAAACAATCAGGTCTTGTCAATTAGGTGGAATTATTGATACTGTGGTTCCACCTTTGCAAAGGTTTCCTGAAGAGGTTAATGTAAGACTTCCGTTATCAAAGTCAGTGTTGGGAGTAGTTTCACAGCACAGCTTTTGGTGGCCTGGGAATAAGTACAGGATGCATGTTTTATTTGCTGGATGGCTTTGTGTGTTTTAATTCAGTCAGCTGGGACCATTGGAATGGTCTGCCCAGGGAGGTGGTGGAGTCACCATCATTGGAGGTATTCAGGAGGAGACTTGATGGGGTGCTTGGTGCCATGGTTTAGTTGTTTGGGTGGGTTGGATTGGTTGATAGGTTGGACACGATGATCTTGAAGGTCTCTTCCAACCTGGATTTATTGTATTGTATTGTATTATCTTTGGAGGAAGTGCAGGGTATTGGGGAGGAGCCTCCTCTGTTTGGTGGATGAGACAGCTCTGGGAGAGCTGGTCACCAAAATCCTGAAAGAATGGAGGAAGGACCCAGAGACACAGAAGCAAAAGACTTAGGTTGTCCTCATGTTGTGTGGCATTAGAGCAGAGTCCTAATGGACTCAGGGGCTCTCATGTCCTCTCTTAGACAAGCTCTGCTTATTCTGCCATATGTCAGAGATTGCAGCACAAGCACCGCTTGTCCTCCTTCCTAGATCAGGTAACCTCTATGGTGAATTAGTTTCAGGCATTACAGAAAAGGACTTGTGGTTGCTGGTGGGAGAGAAGCTGAACGTGAGCCAGCAATGGGCACTTGCAGCCCAGAAGGCCAGTGGCAGCCTGGGCTGCATCCAAAGCAGCATGGCCAGCAGATAGAGGAGATTCTGCTCCTCTGCTCTGGTGAGACCTGAGCTGGGGTACTGTGACCAGTTCTGGAGCCCTCAACACAGGAAGGACATGGACCTGATGGAATGGGTTCAGAGGAGGGACATGAAGGTGATCAAGGAGTTGGAGCACCTCTGCTATGAGGACAGGCTGGGGGTGTTCAGCCTGAAGGAGAAAAGGCTCCGGGGAGACCTAATAGCAGCCTGCCAGTACCTGAAGGGGGCTACAAGAAGGCTGCAGAGGGACTGTTTCTAAAGGCCTGTAGTGACAGGACAAGGGACAGTGGTTTGACATTAGAGAAGAGGAGATTTAGATTGGATGTTAGGAACAAGTTCTGCACCATGAGGGTGGTGGAACACTGGAACAGGTTGTCCAGGGAGGTAATTGAGGCCCCGTCCCTGGAGATATTCAGGGTCAGGCTTGACAAAACTCTTGAGTAACCTGATCTGGTGGAGGATGTCCCTGCTGACTGCAAGGGGGTTGGACTAGATGACCTTTGGAGGCCCCTTCCAACCCAAAGCATTCTAGGATTCAGTGATGCAATTGATTAGAGACAAAGTGGGATGCAGTAACTCTGAAGGCTCAGCTTGTCTCCTTTCTTCCACCTGTCTGTTCAGAACTTGGGATTAATAGTTTAAACTGGAAAATTAATGGAAAAGGGAATTTGTCAGCTTCTAAAAGAAAGATCAGTGTCAGAGTAATGTTTCCTCTTCTGTATCAACGTGAGAAGCTTCTTGAGCAGGGGAAAAGCTGTGTGCACAGCTTAAGTGTCTCTTAATGACTTGCCATAAGGAAGTAGGAGCATGTGGTGTGACAACCAGTTTCAAGGGAGGTTATAAAGCCTGTTTGAAAACCCCTAGTCAGAGTAATTATTAATTATTAATCATTTGAGTAGTTATTAATTATTAATCCTGTGCAGTTAAATGACTGACAAGGCTGTATTGAGTGGTATCCTCCACAGCTCTGCTCTGATTTGATGTTGTTTGGTGTTTTCACTAACAGTTTAGATTACATATGCTGAATACATTTGTAGGGAGCACCAGAAGGGAGCTACCTCCTGACCTAGCAGAAGAGAATTGTGATTCAAAAGGAACTTGATAAATTCAAACTTGATAAATTCAGTGAATCCAGTGATGCCCTTGACAAATGCATACTTGTACACTCGAGCAGAAGCAACCATCAGCTGAACAAATACAGGATGGGGAAGGACAGGCTGCTAGGGTAGCAGTTGTACAGGAAAGCTCTCTTGGGGTTACAGCCAGTCACCAGCTGAATGTGATTCAACAGCATCCTGTTCCTGAGCACACTAAAAAACCCCCACCTTGGGGTATGTATGAACAGCTTGCAGGATGCATGGTGCAGAAATACAGAATTAACCAGGCTGGAAAAGACCTTTGAGATCATCAAGTCCAGCCTATAACCCAACACCATCTAATCAACTAAACCATGGCACCAAGTGCCTCATCCTCTCCTTTTAAACACCTCCACTGATGGTGACTCCACCACCTCCCTGGGCAGCACATTCCAATGGCCAATCTCTCTGGGAAGAATTTCTTCCTAACATCCAGCCTAAACCTCCCCTGGCACAGCTTGAGACTGTGTCCTCTTGTTCTGGTGCTGGTTGCCTGGGAGAAGAGACCAACCCCCACCTGGCTACAACCTCCCTTCAGGGAGTTGGAGAGAGCAAGAAGGTCTCCCCTGAGCCTCCTCTTCTCCAGGCTAAGCAACCCCAGCTCCCTCAGCCTCTCCTCACAGGGCTCCAAATCCCTCCCCAGCTTTGTTGCTCTTCTCTGTTCACCTTCCAGCATCTCAACATCTTTCCTAAACTGAGGAGCCCAGAACTGGACACAGGACTCAAGGTGTGGCCTAACCAGTGCTGAGCACAGGGCACAATGATTTCCCTGCTCCTGCTGGCCACACTGTTCCTGATGCAGGCCAGGATGCCATTGGCCTTCTTGGCCCCCTGGGCACACTGCTTTATCCTGTTCAGCTGCTGTCAACCAGTACCCCCAGGTCCCTTTCTGCCTGGCCTCTCTCCATATAGTCCTTCTTCATCATGTGGTAGCAGAAAGTCTTCCTTGCACATGGTATCCAGCTATAAGCACCAGGCTTTGTGGAAAAACATGGAGCAGCTGAAATTAAGCAGAGAAAAGCAATGAGAGGGATTCATGGATTGATGAAATGGTTTGGGTTGGAAGGGACCTTAAAGACCATCCCGTTCCAACCCCCCTGCCATGGGCAGGGACACCTCCTGCTAGACCAGGCAACTCAAGGCCTCATCCATCCTGGCCTTGAACACTTCCAGGGAGGGGGCATCCTCCCTGGGCAACCTATTCCAGTGTCTCACCACTATAAATGATAGGATTTGTTTCAAGGTGGGGGGAGAAATGTTTTCAGATCAGTAAGAAGTAGCTGCAAAGAAGTAGGAAATAAATACTTCCCAGCTGTGCTGCAGGTAGGACAAGATGAACAGATGACCTTGCAGCAGGAGACATTTAGCTTTAGACATCAGAATGGGCAGCTGGCCTTGACTGCAGGAAGAGTTGAGCTCTGGAAAACTGTGGAATCTCTGGAATTTGGGATTTTAAAAGAAAAGTTAGTGGGCGTCTTCCAGGGCTGGTGCACCAACCAAGGACCAGACTAACTGAAGTGCCTCCTTGCTTGTATTTCTGAGGCTGCCCTCTTAGATTTTACAGAATACAGAATTAACCAGGCTGGAAAAGACCTTCAAGATCATCAAGTTCAACCTATCACCCAGCACCATCTGATCAAGTAAACCATGGCTCTAAGTGCCTCATCCAGCCTCTTCCTAAACACCTCCAGGGATGGGGACTCCACCACCTCCCTGGGCAGCACATCCCAATGGCCAGTCTCTCTTTCTGGAAAGAGTTTCTTCCTAAAGTCCAGACCAAGCCTCCCCTGGCACAGCCTGAGACTGTGTCCTCTCGTTCTGGTGCTGCTTACCTGGGAGAAGAGACCAACCCCCACCTGCCTACAACCTCCCGTCAGGTAGTTGTGGATGGCAATAAGGCTTCACACTAAGGCCTCTGCAAGGGAGTTGGAGAACTGCCTGTTCTGGAGAGAAACATTGCACTGGCAGAGCTGCTGAGCTACTCAACCTCAAGGCTCACAGCCATGCCTTTCCTTTTGCATCTTCTCCTCAAAACTACCACTTGTGGTGATAATAACATCTGTGGGGACGCTGGCACGCTCCCTTGGAGGGCCCCGTGCCCACATAGTTGGCACCAGCTTTCTGACACTGCCCAGCATGAGGCACTCTCCACATTCAGCACTCCCAGCTTTTTGGGTGATGATGTCTCACACCTTGCATGTCCATTTCTGTGGTGTAAGAATAAGCAAAATGGCAGCAGTCATTTCAAGGCCAGGCTGGATGAGGCCTTGAGCAACCTGGGCTAGTGGGAGGTGTCTCTGCCTATGGCAGTGATCTCTAAGGTGCCTTCCAGCCCAAACCATTCAGTGATTCTGTGATTTATACAGACATAGGGGTGGGATTGGCTCCTTGATGCTTCTAAATTGTGTGCCTGCTTGCTGGCATGATGATGCAGGGTTTGGAGTGACTGATCTCATACCCAGTGACTGTGGCAGGAATCTGCAGCTTTTATCTGAATTGTTGCCAGAAATGTTCTCTTTGTTTAAACTGAGTTCTCTGCTTTTATTTTCCCTAAAACAACATTCCAGCTGAGCAGGCAGCAGGCAGGGCTGGGTGCTGCCCTGCTTTCTATTCCCTGGATGGGTGTGCAGGTTGCTTGGCACACATAAAACACCCCAGTGCACACTGCTGGCCAAAAAGGCAAAAGGGGGGAAAAAACAACCCAAACCCAACCAAAACGTCCATGTTAGAATCATAGAGTGGTTTGGGTTGGAAAGGACCTTAAAGATCATCTAGTTCTATCCTCCCTGCCATGGGCAGGGACACCTCCCACCAGCCCAGGCTGCTCAGGCCCTCATCCAACCTGGTCTTGACCACCTCCAAGGAGGGAGCACCATCCACAGCCCCCTTTGGGCAACCTGTGCCAGTGTCTCCCCACCCTCACTCTAAAGAATTTCTTCCTCCAGTTTCAATCTCCCCTCTTGCAGCTCCAAGCCATTGGCCAAGACCTTATAAACAGTCCCTCCCCAGCTCTCCTGTGGCCCCCTTCAGGTACTGGAAGGCCACATATGCAAGGACTCTCCCATCAAGCTCCTGCCTGCCAGTGGAGGGCATTACAAAGGCTTGGGGCAGGGGGAGGAAAAAACACCCTCCTTAACTGCCTGCTAAAAATAGGCTGCTGCTTCTGTGCAAACAGCTTTGCTGTGAACTTCCTTCTGGCAGGCAGCCATGCAGCTGCCTTCTCGTTTTGAGCCCAGATACCTCTCCAAAACAAGAAGCCACCGAGGTTCCACACACTCAGCACCACTTTTATTCTCATTACTCCCTGCTTCTTCCAGAGTGTGGTAGCTTACTTGGGGAAACAAGTTCTACTTCTTTTTCTTCCACTTCAAACCACAGTTAAGACTGGTGCTGGCAATCCCTGACGTCTGGAAAGTTCAAAGCAGGGAGGAGGCCTTTAATCTAAACCTGAAGTACTCAGGTGGCACATCCACAAAGTGCTTTGCTGCAGAGTGAGAACTGCTGTAGCAGTGCTGGGAGGAAAAAAAGAAGAAGAAGAAGAAGAAAAAAAAAGGAGTTTTACACTCTCCAGATTGCTGTTAACATCCTTGGATCCTGATGGGATGATACAAAACTGGGAAGTCGGTTCCTTCAGTGAAACTGGTTTGGGAAAAATAAGCACAAGACTCTGGGTAGCTGTGCTGAGTGCCACAAGTGATTCATTCAGACCTTGAGGCCTGTGAGTGACTTGGTTTTGCCAGACTTGCCAGAGTCTGCTTCCTTAGTTGCCTACTTACTAGTGCCCACATTTTGCCCCCAAATAAATCATGTCACCTTCTCCTGTAGGCCACACCTTGCATCCTGGGTTCGGCTTTGGGGCCCTCACCCCAAGAAGGACACTGAGGAGCTGGAGTGTGTCCAGAGAAGGGCAAGGAAGCTGGGGAAGGATCTGGAGAAGAGGGCTGAGGAGGAGCAGCTGAGGGAACTGGGGGTGTTTAGTGTGGAGAAGAGGAGGCTGAGGGGAGACCTCATTGCTCTCTACAGCTCCCTGAAAGGAGGTTGCAGTGAGGTGGGGCTTGGGCTCTTCTCCCTAGTATCAGGTGATGGAATGAGAGGAAATGGCCTCAAGTTGCACCAGGAGAAGTTTAGGTTGGAGATTAGGAAAAGTGTGTTTGCTGCAGGAGTGGTCAGGGATTGGCACAGGCTGCCCAGGGAGGTGGTGGAGTCCCCATCCCTGGAGGTGCTCAAGAAATGTGTGGCCGTGGCATATGGGGACATGGTTTAGTGGGCATGGTGGTCTTAGGTTGCCCTAGTATCAGGTGATGGTCTGAAATTGTGCCAAGGAAGGTTTAGGTTGGAGATTAGGAAAAATGTCTGCTGCAAGAGTGGTCAGGCACTGGAGGAGGCTGCCCAGGGAGGTGGTGGAGTCCCCATCCCTGGAGGTGTTCAGACACTACGTGGCCATGGCGCTTTGGGACGTGATTTAATGGCCATGGTGGGGTTGGGTTGAGGGTTGGAGCCAATGATCCTAGAGGGCTTTTCCATCCAAAACAATTCTATAATACTACAGGTTTTGAGTATGAAGAGTGATGTTTCAATGTAGGCATCAAGCTTCCTTGTTCCTTGCTTCAGTGGCCACATTATGAGTTCTCATTTGTAGCAAGGGTATTTCCCAAGACACAATTAAATCTCTGGATCGTTTTCAGCTACCTCCCAGGAATCACTGCAAGCACAGAAATTTTGTGTGGCTCTTTCTTCCCCACCTCAGCTGTGCATCATCAGATCCTCAGCTTTTCTTTGAATCCTCTCTATCCAATTATCTGATTTGTGCAGCAATTAAACAGAAGATCAGTGTCACTGTACTTCAGATTCTTTTTCAGCTCTCATCAATAGCAGGACCACACTTAGTCTGTAAGTTTGTAACTGGAGACGTGCCTGGCAGGGCTTCAAAGACACAGGAGCTCTTGTCTTGTCTGACTTCCCCTTGGAAAGCCTTTCTGATGCTGCCAAACAATGTTCACAGCAAGAGGGAACTGAGTTTTGGGAAACCTCTCCAGACTCTGAAGAGACCTAGTAGCCTTAGATAATCCTTGGTGAGTTCATAAACTCTAGGTGCTGTCACTATGTCAAACTTGCATTCCTCCTTCAGGTAGCAGAGATGGACAGCTTGAGGAGTGGATTTCAGTGCAGAGATGAAATTAAGTGGAGAGGATGGCAGGGGAAAAATAATAATGAGAAGTGGCTTTTGGAGCAGAACTCTCCTGTTGCCATCTCTGTGGAGCAGTTTATGGTATCTTGCATTTCTGCAACTGTAGGTGCAGGAGCTCTGCTCTGCAATTAACTGAACACAGAGTTTGCTAAGTGGGGTCAGTGTCTGGAGCCAGACAGCTTCAAAAAGCACCAACCTTATGTTGTTGTTTTTTTTCCCCTTGGACTTTATAGCTGTCTGGAAAGAGCCTCAGATGAGGTCCTGTTGTCTGTGTCCCAGAAGAAAGGTTGTTTTCTCCCTTTGCTATGGGGCTCAGCAGTCCTTTTGAGAACAGCTCGCCCCCTTCCCACCCACATCTCATGAGATTTCTGAAGGGGCTTTCCACTGGGCCAAGCAAGATTTGGGTGGGTGACAGTACATAGGAATTCAGGGTCCCTGCTGCCTGGTTGTTTATCTTGAGACCCCAGAAATTCAGTTATTTGGCCTTGTAAATGTTTAGCCTGGAGAAGAGGAGGCTCAGGGGACACCTTCTTGCTCTCAACAGCTACCTGAAGGGAGGTTGTAGCCAGGTGGGGGTTGGGCTTTTCTCCCAGGCAAGCAGCACCAGAACAAGAGGACACAGTCTTAAGCTGCACCAGGGGAGGTTTAGGCTGGAGATGAGGAGAAAGTTCTTCCCAGAGAGAGTTGTTAACCATTGGAATGTGCTGCCCAGGGAGGTGGTGGAGTCCCCATCCCTGGAGGTGTTCAAGGACGTGGCACTTGGTGCCATGGTTTAGTTAGTCATGAGGTGTTGGGTGACAGGTTGGACTTGATGATCTCTGAGGTCATTTCCAACCTGATTGATTCTATGATTCTATGAAAAGCACTCTTTGAATGAACTGTCTGACTGTCTTCACCGTGCATCTCACACAGTCTTGCACCCTTCACCCGAACCAAATCTGGGGTCCGGTGTTAGTCCTAGCAGAGCACTTAACATCTGAGCATCTGAATGACAGTTTATCCAGCTCATACCATACAACTCCAGAGGTTTTGCAGAGGAGAGGGGAGCCCTGAAGTGCCGTTCCCTGACTGCCTGGCACGTACTTCTCCTCTCTGCTTCCCTTGTAGCCTGCCCAGAGAAGTTTTCTGAGATGCTTGAATGGCTGCCACGTTCCGCATGGGAGGCAGGGCCCTCGGCGTGTGAGCTCTGCCACCTGATGCCTGGTCTGCATTGAGCCAGTGCCAGCAGGATCTGCAGGCCTCAGCAAACAGCCTCCCAGCAGCACTTATCTGATCGGGTTGCTGCCTTCCTTGTGCTCTCTTGCTGCTTTTCCTCATTCTCCCCCCCTGCTGAAGCAGCCTTGTCACCTCCTCTTGCCTTCTCTCAAGTTTCTGTCCTCATATGACAACCTGTTGGCCCGTGTCCATGCTGGTATCAACAAGTTCCAGGTTTGGTTTGCCTTTTTTTTTAACCAGTCCTTGCATGTGGCTGTACAGACAGCTCTTCTGAGGCATGGGACACAGATAGGCTCCCTGGGTTTTGCACATAGGTGCAGCAGGCAGGTGCCTGCTGAAAGCAGATTAACCTGCTGGTTCCTCAGAAAGCAACTGAGCAAGGTGGAGAGCCCCACATCTCATTCTCACTCCTCTTTCCCTGGTGGGAGAACCTCCTGCCAGCACCAAACTGCGTTTGGAGTGGTCCAGCTTTCCCTCAGACTTCTGCTGAAGGTATGGTAGAAACAGGGGAAAAAATTCTTTACAGTAAGAGTGATGAGACACTGGAACAGAACAGGTTGCCCAGGGAGGTCATGGATGCCCCCTCTCTGGAGGTGTTCTGGGCCAGGTTGGATGAGGCCTTGAGCAGCCTGCTCCAGTGGAAGGTGTTTCTGGCCATGCCACAGAGGGTTGGAACTAGATGATCTTTAAGGTCCCTCCCAACCCCAACCATTCTATGAATCTGTGAAACAAACTTCCAGTGCAGGACTAGGGGGGAATGGAATGAAGCTGGAGGTGGGGAGATTCAGGCTGGAGGTGAGGAGGAAGTTCTTCACTGTGAGGGTGGTGAGGCCCTGGAATGGGTTGTCCAGGGAGGTGGTTGAGGCCCCGTCCCTGGAGGTGTTTAAGCCCAGGCTGGATGAGGCTCTGGCCAGCCTGATCTAGTGTAGAGTGTCCCTGCCCATGGCAGGGGGGTTGGAACTAGATGATCCTTGTGGTCCCTTCCAACCCTAACTGAAACTATGAAACCAAGATACCTTGGGCTGAAGTCCTGCTGCAGGGTTGCCTTGGTTTCTTGCTAGCACACTTTTCATTTAAACATTGCCTAAAAACCAATGGAGGCTGTGTTCACTAAGTGAACTGTGCACTTCCCACGCACAGCCCACCTCCCAGGGGTCCTTTTATGTCTGTGTAGTCCTGGGAGTTGGCTGCAGGTGGGCATCTGTCCACTCCTGTGCTCACAGAGACCACCCAAGTTTGAATAAGGCATCACAGTAACGTGGCTGGCATCAGTCACATTCATTTTGGTCACACAGAAGCTTCTGGGTCGCCCAGGGGTGAGGCAAGTGCTGCCCAGTGACAGGACAAGGGGTAACAGGCACAAACTTAAGCATAAGAAGTTCCATCCGAACATGAGGAGGAATTTAAGGGTGCTGGAGCAGGCTGCCCAGAGAGGTGGTGGCGTCTCCATGTCTGGAGACATTCAAAACCCACCTGGATGTGTTTCTGTGTGACCTCTCCTAGGTGAACCTGCCTTGGCAGAGGGGTTGGACTCGATGATCTCCAGAGGTCCCTTCCTACCCCTCCCCTTCTGTGATCCCATGAACGAGGGCAGCAGTATTTTTTCTTGTTGCTGGCACAGAACAGATGTTCCTCTCACCAATGCTTGCTGCACAGGGAAAGAAGGAATCTGATTTTCATAACTGATCTTAGCCCTGCTCTTTGTTCTGCTTTGTTTTTGCAAGGGGTTGCTGGGGACCTCAGGTGACTTCAGAGTAATGTGTGCAGTCAAAGGAGATGGATGGGAGGAGTAAAAGGAGGTCAGCCTGGGCTTTACAGTGTCCTTGTGCATGGTTTTTTTGGTGCCATGTGACAAATCTCTGATAAACAGCACAAGGGGCAGTGGGTGGAAGTTGAGGCACAAGAAGTTCCATGGAAACACGAGGAAGAATTTTTTTCCCTGTGAGGGTGACAGAGCCCTGGCACAGGCTGCCCAGGGGGGTTGTGGAGTCTCCCTCTCTGAAGATATTCAAGACCCACCTGGATGTGTTCCTGTGTGACCTGCTCTAGGTGCTCCTGCTCTGGCAGGAGGGGTTGGACTGGGTGAGCTTTCAAGGTCCCTTCCAGCCCCTAGCATTCTGTGACTGGTGGCTCACCTCGTGTGGTGGCAGAGGTGCTGCACATGCAGCAAACAAAGTACCCCCTCACAGCTCTTTGCAGTAAGCACAAAGCTGCTGCCCTGTGGAACTGCTGAAAAGTGGACAACCTCATCAAGCTGCATTGTTCAGGCAGCCAAGCTGAGCTTGTGAAAAAAACCAACGAAGCTGTTCCAATCAACAAGAAGGACAAAACAAGAACAAACCTTCCTGGTAGTTAAACATTGCACGGACTTCAGACTTCAGCCTTTGTGTCATGAGGGGTTCAAACAAAAACAGTGTCCTTTGGGCAGGTCTCCCACTTTCAGGTGTGTCTTCCACCCCACCCAAGCCACTTCTCACAGCCCTCCTGTGCCTAGGGAGCAAGTTCTCTGGAGAGAGAAAAGAGGAGCAAGCCTGCACCTTGGAAGCTGTGGGAGGACAAAAGCTCCATGTGCTTGGTCATGGCAGTGGGTCTTGGGCTGCTCCAAGTCTTGGGTGCCTCCAAATGTGTAAGTGATAGAATCATGGAATTGTTTTGGTTGGAAAAGACCTCATGGAGTCCAACTGTCAACCTAAGACATGGGGTTGTGCTTCAGGTCTGGCAGCACTGAACTCATGCCAGCAGCTCTGCTGAGGGAGCTGGGGTTGCTTAGCCTGGAGAAGAGGAGACTCAGGGGTGAGCTTATTGCTCTCTACAACTACCTGAAGGGTGATTGTGGCCAGGCAGAGGTTGGTCTCTTTTCCCAGGCAGGCAACACCAGAACAAGAGGACATAGTCTCAGGCTGCGCCAGGGGAGGTTTAGACTGGATGTTAGGAGGAAGTTCTATACAGAAAGAGTGATTGCCCATTGGAATGGGCTGCTCAGGGAGGTGGTGGAGGCACCATCATTGGAGGTATTCAGGAGGAGACTTGATGGTGTACTGGGTGCCATGATCTAGTTGTTTGGGTGGGTTGGATTGGTTGATAGGTTGGACACGATGATCTTGAAGGTCTCTTCCAACCTGGATTTATTGTATTGTATTGTATTGTATTGAGTGAGGGGATCTGCCTTTGCTTGCTTCCTGCCATTTTAGCATCCTTGTTTCAGTTCCTGCTGGCCCTTGGCAACGTGCTGGCACTCAGTAAATCCCTTTGGGCAGGACTTCACTGTGTCTTTAGGTATGCACAGTGCCAAGTGCCAGCCTCTCCCTGTGTTGTGACGGCTGTGGTGTGTCTGGTCCTGCTGAAACGTGTGTTTGCAAACAGAAGCTGGTAAATGCCACCAATACCAGCCCAAAGTCTGGTGTTGTCTGCAGCCATCCAGCTTGGTCTTTCTGAGGAGAGCTGATGTTTTGGGATAAGCCAACACTGAGTGTGTTGTAGTCATTGTGTAAATGGTGGCCCTGGACCCCCAGCTGCTTGACAGCTGTATGAACTGTGCTCAGGTGTCCAAGAAGACAAACAGCATCTTGGCCTGGATCAGGAATGGTGTGACCAGAAGGAGCAGGGAAGTGATTGTCCCCCCGTACTCAGCACTGGTGAGGCCACACCTCAAACACTGGGTTCAGTTTTGGGCCCCTCACTCCACGAAGGACATTGAGGGGCTGGAGTGTGTCCAGAGGAGGGCCCCAAAGCTGGGGGTCTGGAGAAGAGGGCTGGTGAGGAGCATCTGAGGGAACTGGGGGTGTTTAGTTTGGAGAAGAGGAGGCTGAGGGGAGACCTCATTGCTCTCTACAGCTCCCTGAAAGGAGGTTGCAGTGAGGTGGGGGTTGGTCTCTTCTCCCTAGTATCAGGTGATAGAATGAGAGGAAGTGGCCTCAAGTTGCGCCAGGAGAGGTTTAGGTTGGAGATTAGGAAAAGTGTCTTTGCTGCAGGAGTGGTCAGGGATTGGCACAGGCTGCCCAGGGAGGTGGTGGAGTCCCCATCCCTGCAGGTGTTCAAGAACTGTGCGGACACAGCACTGTGGGACATGGTTTAGTGGCCATGGTGGTGATAGGTTGATGGTTGGACTCAATGGTCTTAAAGTTCTCTTCCAACCAAAAAAATTGTATGATTCTGTGGTGTGTCAGTGACCCTACCTTGCACTACTGAATAAAGAGCAACAGTCTGTAATTCCTCCAGCTCCCTGCCTGGAATGTGGAAAACTCTTTCCTGCAAAGGTTTAAAAGAGGCAAAGATTCATGTGACAAACAAAGTTACCAATGGCTCCAGGGGTTTGGCTTGTTTTCATTTTGGTAAGCAACCTGTCCTTGCTTAGGTGAGCAGGGAAAGAAATCTTGGGGAACTCTAATCATCCAGGAAATCTCCCAGTCTTGAAGCAACTGAGCAGATAGACACCACTTTCCAAAATCCATGGAGACTGTCCCCACTGACAATCACTTGGATGACTAATTTCAGCCAAAGTCAACAAGGAGGAGGACAGGAATAGCATTATTAAAATAGGTTTTTTGCAATGAACATCTATTCCCAGGTTCTTAGGGTTTGTCTCTTGCTAAATGTTTTGGTACACCTGGCTTCCACAACAGCCTGCCCAGTTTGGTAGTTGAGGCCCCATCCCCCAAAATACCCAAGGTCAGGCTTGACAAGGCTCTGAGCAACCTGGTCTAGTGGGGGATGGCCCTGCCGACTGCACAGGGGTTGGACTAGATGACCTTTGGAGGTCCCTTCCAGCCCAAACCATTCAATGATTCTATGGTTTTCTCCCATTTGAAACAGGAGGCTAGAAAAGTAATTGTAGGCTATTTAAATACTAATCAGCATAGAGGGTTTTCTCTGTAGCCATGATGAAGGGCCACAAGGATGTTCAGAGGGCTGGAGCTCATTTCCTATGAGGACAGACTAAGAGAGTTGGGGCTGTTCAGTCTGGAGAAGAGAAGGCTCTGAGGTGACCTAATTGTGGCCTTCCAGTATCTGAAAGATGAGGTTTTGGCCAGCCTGCTCTAGTGTGGGGAGTCCCTGCCCATGGCAGGGGGGTTGGAACTAGATGATCCTTGTGGTCCCTTCCAACTGACTGAAACTATGAAACTATGAAAGGGGCTCCAAGAAAGCTGGGGAGGGACTTCTGAGGGTGTCAGGGAGTGATAGGACTGGGGGAAATGGAACAAAACTAGAAATGGGGAGATTGAGATTGGATGTGAGGAAGAAGCTCTTCCCCATGAGGGTGGTGAGAGCCTGGCACAGGTTGCCCAGGGAGGTGGTGGAAGCCTCCTGCCTGGAGGTGTTTGCAGCCAGGCTGGCTGTGGCTGTGAGCAACCTGCTGTGGTGTGAGGTGTCCCTGGCCATGGCAGGGGGGTTGGAACTGGCTGAGCCTTGAGGTCCCTTCCAACCCTGGCAATTCTCTGATTCAATGAAGATAGGAAACTTCCATCTCAAATTCATATTCTCATGAGTGCTCTCTCTATCACCTAGCGAGACACTGCTTGTTGATTTTCCTTTTGATTAGGAATGTTGGTGCTTGTCTCTGCACTGGGCTGGCATGCCTTGAATTCTGTTGTTTTTTTCCAGTGGTGTCTGCACAGCCTGATTTCTGGTCACAAAGCTGGTCTCAGTTCTCAATGTGCTGAAAATCTGCTGTGCTTCTGCCTTGCTCTTTGGTTTGGTTTTTTTTTTTTAGGAGGCTTGCCTTGTGAAAACAAAACAAAACAACACCCCAAAATAACACCACCAACAAAACCCCCAGCAGATAAGGTCTGCTAATTCCCTGTGAGTCACTCAGCAGCGATGACGTAGCTGAGATGGAAAAAAAACAGAGGGATTGGGGAATGGGTGACCTGCAGATCTGAGTCAGAGCAGACTGTTTCAAATGGTGCCAGAGGATGAATACTCAGCTTTTATCTCCAGGTGTCCTGCCACTTAGGGCGTGTGGTTTCCAAGCAAGGCTTTTAAAAGGCTGTTAATAAAGTTCCATACAAGTGATGTTCCCCCAGGTCACTGGGCCTGAAGCACTCAGGTATGGCTGACTGGCAACAGAGGACAAAGTGATTATGAAATCAGGAATCTACTCAGAGATGAAACATATTGATTCAATCATTTTGCCTTCTACAAAGCTGCATGCTTCACAGAAAGCAGAGCATTGCCTCTCCCACCTCGTGCATCATCTAGCCAGAAAATACACAGCTCCCAGATCCCTCTGAACCCCCTCTCTTCACCCAGCCCTGCAAACCTCAGTGGCCCCCATACCAGCCACAACAAAACTGATCATCTACTTAAACCTGCTGCTGATCTCAGCTAACCAATTTCCTGTGGCATCAGCAAATATTTCTGCTCTGTACACTCGTTCTTCCCTTCATAACGGGGTGCCAGCGGGACCAGGAATGCTTTGGATCTATGAAATGTGCTGGTTGGCAGGAGGAACAAAGAAATTGCTCACCCAGAAGGGCAAAACAGGACTAATGCTTTTGTCTGATGTGGAGAAACTGCACAGAAGTCGAGCCAGTAACTCTTGCATGCAGTCAGAAGGTGCTGTTGGATGCTTCCTTCAGTAGCAGACATTGATATTAGTCAGTAATGAGAAACGTCTTCAGTTACTACAAGTCAGATCCTGAAACACTCCTGCAGCTGCATAGTTTCTTGACAGATAGTGCCTACTCCCCAAGAATGTCAGGCTCCCCCTGAGCCTGACAGGGCAGCTGCTGCTCTTCCCAGCCTTCTGGAAGCAGGCCAGCTACGATGTGTTCTTGGTATTAGTTAGCTGCAGGGCGTATTTCACTCTGCTGCTCCAGAACATTTGATAAAAGCTCCTTTCTCTCCCTCCAGATCTAACCCACCCAAACTAGCTGCACACCTAGCTGCAACAAGGCCATGTTTGGCCAATGGCGTCCTGGCTTGCATCAGGAATAGTGTGGCCAGCAGGAGCAGGGAAGTCATTGTGCCCTGTGCTCAGCACTGGTTAGGCCACACCTTGAGTTCTGGGCCCCTCAATTTAAGAAGGACATTGAAACACTTGAACGTGTCCAGAGAAGGGCAACGAGGCTGGGGAGGGGTCTGGAGCACAGCCCTGTGAGAAGAGGCTGAGGGAGCTGGGGTTGCTTAGCCTGGAGAAGAGGAGGCTCAGGGGAGACCTTCTTGCTGTCTACAACTCCCTGAAGGGAGGTTGTAGCCAGGAGGGGGTTGGTCTCTTCTCCCAGGCAACCAGCACCAGAACAAGAGAACACAGTCTCCAGCTGTGCCAGGGAAGTTTAGGCTTGGGGTAAGGAGAAAGTTCTTCCCAGAAAGAGAGATTGGCCATTGGAATGTGCTGCCCAGGGAGGTGGTGGAGTCACCATCCCTGGAGGTGTTCAAAAAAGGCTTGGATGTGGCACTTGGAGCCATGGTTTAGTTGTCAGGAGGTGTTAGGTATTAGGTAATAGGCTGGACTTGATGATCTCTGAGGTCTTTTCCAACCTGGCTGATTCTATGGATTGTGCCTGTTTGCTCAGTTAGAATGTGCTGAAATCGGTGGTTTCATTGATTCTGTGTTTTCTGAGCTGACAGTAATAATGCTAGCTGTGTATCAGGAGGTGAATGCTCCAGCTCTGGCTGAATAAAGTTATTTTTAAGAACCATTATCCTTGTGACACTGAGTGTTTATGTGTTGTACTCCCCGACTGGGGGGCCACTGGGTGACGAATGAAGGCACAAACCCCATTGCCGTACACCAACGAGAGTCCAGAAATGCAGAGAACCTCAGAAGTCCTCCCAGAAGTCCTTTATTGCTGCATTGTAGAATCCCTTGCATTACAGAGTCTTAGAGTCCCACTTACAGAAGAAGTCCTGGAAGGCCTTAACAGATGAAGCAGCTAACAGAAGTGGAAGTCCCAAGCATATCTCCTTCTCTGGAGACTTTCAAGACCCATCTGGATGTGTTCCTGTGCAACCTGTGCTGGATTCTATGGTCCTGCTCTGGCAGTGGGATTGGACTCAATGATCTTTGGAGGTCCCTTACAACCCCTAGCCTCCTGTGGTCCCTAAACTGGTGGTGAAGGCCTGGAATGGGTTGTCCAGGGAGGTGGTTGAGGCCCCGTCCCTTGGGGTGTTTAAGCCCAGGCTGGATGAGGCTCTGTCCAGCCTGATCTAGGGTAGAGTGTCCCTGCCCATGGCAGGGGGGTTGGAACTAGATGATCCTTGTGGTCCCTTCCAACCCTAACTGAAACTATGAAACTATGAAACCAAAGCCCTGAGCAGAAGTAGCACCTAACTAACAGAAGCAGAAGTCCCTAGCAGCCCTAACCCCCCAAGCCATTCCTAGGTCTCTAACCCCAGTAACTATTGCTCAGAGTGTCTGTTTTTTTGTACTCTTTGTTATCAATGCCTTAAACCAGGGACATCCAACCACACAGATAAGCTAAAATCTTTTCCCAATGAGAGGGGCCAGCATGTCAAGGAGGTGGCTTCTGCAGCCTGTTCCAGTCCAAGGGTGCCAACGTGAGGATGTTGTTCTTGGCACCCATGGAATGTGATTGTTTTGCTCTAGGCAGTGTGCTAAGGAATTGGTCAGCTAAGGAATCCTGCACTCTGCATGCGTCCAGCAGCTGCCCTCACAACAATGGCTGCAACATTGATGCAGCATAAAATAAAGCTCAGCCTCCATCCCTCAGAGAATGAAGGGAAGAGTCTTCAGCTGACATGCAATCGTTCACTACAAGCAACCACGAATTCCCCCTGGCACTGTTGCACTGTCCTTCACTCCAGACCTACAGGAACCCTTGGCACTCCTGAGATTCTTTTCCCATTTGAGACTGCTCGAGCTATCCAGATATTTCAATGCCTGCTTATCATTTTACCTCAAGATCATTTCTCCTTCAGACAATGAAAGGTGTGGACAGCACTGGAGGCACAGTTGAGCCTTATCTTGCATCAAAGGGAAAGGGCAGCCTCTGTCCACCCTGCACAGGGACATAACAGGGGTGCAGGGGATCCCTTCTCATCTGTGGCTGGGGAAGTGTCACCTGTCCCTTTCCTCACCTGGGGAAAAGGCACACATTCCCAGCTAATGCCCCTCCTTTTAGATAAGGTCCCTGCTCTGTCAGACACACAGTGGCATCTGCAAAGGGGTTCCCTGCACCATGCTGAGCAATGGTCAGCTGCTAGCTGTGTCCACATTAATCACAGAATCACAGACTGCTTTAGGTTGGAAGAGACCTTTGGAGACCACCTAGTCCAACTTCCCTCCAGTGAGCAGGGACATCTTTAACCCGATCAGTTTTCTGCTCCAATCCAACCTGACCTGGAATGTTTCTACCTTGAGTACTGTGTCCAGTTCTGGGCCCCTCAGTTTAAGAAGGACATTGAGACACTTGAACGTGTCCAGAGAAGGGCAACAAAGCTGGGGAGGGGTCTGGAGCACAGCCCTGTGAGGAGAGGCTGAGGGATCTGGGATTGTTTAGCCTGCAGAAGAGGAGGCTCAGGGGTGACCTCATTGCTATCTACAACTACCTGAAGAGTGGTTGTAGCCAGGAAGGGGTTGGCCTCTTCTCTCTAGCAAGCAGCACCAGAACAAGAGGACACAGTCTCAAGCTGTGCCAGGGGAAGTTTAGGCTGGAGGTGAGGAGAAAGTTCTTCACCGAGAGAGTCGTTTGCCATTGAGATGGGCTGCCCGGGGAGGTGGTGGAGTCCCCACCCCTGGAGGTGTTCAAGAGGGGACTGGATGTGGCGCTTGGTGCCATGGTCTAGTCATGGGGTCTGTGGTGACAGGTTGGACTCGATGATCTTCGAGGTCTCTTCCAACCTTAGTGGTACTGTGATACTGTGATACCACCTCTCTGGGCAACCTAGAGCAGTGTTTTCACCTCCCTCCGTGTAACAAAATTCTTTAGTCTGAATCTCCCCTCTTTTAGTTTCAAAGTGTCACCCTTTGTCCTGTCACAACAGGTCCTGCTGAAAAGTCTCTCTCCAGCTTTCTGATCAGCCCTTTCAAGCACCAAAAGGCCACCAGAAGGTCTCCCTGGAGCCATTCTTTTCCAGGCTGAACAACCCCAGCTCTCTCAGCCTAATCTCACAGCAGAGGGCTTCCAGCCCCCTGATCATTTGTATGATTCTGCCTACATGAGGATTCTAAAGCTGCAAAGGAAAGCAGAGGAGAAAAATCCTACCAATACTTTCAGTTATGCACCCAGGGGCTTGACTCCTGCAAATGATCAACTGGAGGCCTGAAGCATGACACTGGGTTATCTCAACTATCCTGACACAAAGCTGCCAGAATCGTTAGTGTGTTGAGGTCAAAGCAGGCAACCCTGCCCTGCCCAGAGCCCTGAGGTGCCCCAGCACCCTAGATCCCCTGTGTGTTGCTCTGATGGGTATTTAGGTGTATTTTTTTCCATGCTTGGGGACAAGAATACTCCACCAAATCCCATAATTTGTAGGAATACAGTCCTTTTTCTTTCTCCCTTCAAGGTGACACAAAGCCATGGTAAAAGACAGATGATGGAGAGGAGCCTGAGCAACACCTGGCAGGAGTGTTAATGTCATGTGTGGGGAGTCCCTCAGTGAAGCCCCTCCAAGAACATGGACATTCTTGTGAGGAGCAGCTGAGGAAACTGGGGTCGTTTAGTCTGGAGACTGAAAAGGCTGAGGGGAGACCACCTTGCTCTACAACTCCCTGAAAGAAGTTTGGAGCCAGGTGGGGATTGGGCTCTTCTCCCAAGAAACTAGGGAGAGGAAATGGCCTCAAGTTGCACCCACAGAGGTTTAGATTGGATATTAGGAAAATAGGACCAGGCTGCCCAGGAGTTGGTGGAGTCATCATCCCTAGAGGTGCTCAAGAAATGTGCATGGTACTTCAGGCCATGGTGGTTGTGGGTTGACAGTTGGACTTCATGATCTTGAAGGGAGGTTACAGCCAGGTGGGGGTTGGTCTCTTCTTCCAGGCAACCAGCACCAGAACAAGAAGACAGAGTCTCAAGCTGTGTAGGGGGAAGTGATGGGGTCGACATCCCTAAAGGTATTTAAGAAAAGCCTGGATGAGGCACTTGGTGCCATGGTCTCGTTGATTAGTTAGGGTTGGGTGACTGGTTGGACTTGGTGATCTTGGAGGTCTCTTCCAACCTGGTTGATTCTGTGATTCTGTCCTTTCCAACCTTAATGATTCGATGAGAAGGAAAAGCATCCCCTGCTTGGGTTTTGGAATGACAGCCATTCCACAAGCCATTCCCCCGTGGGGACACGAGTGACTTTCCCATGGAGACACGAGGGGAACGGCCGGACATCGTGCTGGAGCAGAGGGGCCGCGCAGCTCTGGAGACCCCGGGATAGGGATGGGTGTGTGCCCGGGGGACTCCTGCCCCTCTCCTAGCTTGGGGACAGCCCTAGCGAGAGAAGGGCGCCCGCGATGGCACAGGGACGGCTCAGGCTAGGAGAGGGGACCGGCGATGAGCAATGACCGCCCAGACCATCCCGGGTAGCGGTGCCGCGGCGGCCGAGAGCAGCTCTCCGCGCCCCAAGGCAGGCGGCTGCCGGCGGGGCGGGGCCGCCCCATGCTCATGCTCGCCCCGCTCCCTCTCTCCATTCCTATCGCTCTCCCCATCCCCGTGCCCGTTCCTGGCCCCCGCGCTGGGCCGGGGCCAGTGAAGGCCGCCGGAGCGAGCGGCGGCGCCGCGGCCATGTTGAGGGCGGGGAGCGCGGAGGGAGCGGAGGCGGCGCCGCGGCCGCTGCGGGGCGCGGCGCCTCCTCGCCGCCAGCTGCCGCTGCCGCCGCGCCGCTCCACCTCGCCGCCCGCAGCCTCTGCCGGCGGGCCGTCCCGTTCCATGGCGACCCCCAGCCCCTGCATCGTGGTGAGTGCGGCTCTCGGCGCCGCCGCGGCCTCCCCCTCCCCCCACGGCGGGGACGCCTGCCCGCTGCCGCCGCCGCGCCGAGCCGGGGTCTGACGGGCGCCTTACGGGGGTGACTCTCGCCTTGCCGTCGCCGGCTAAGGGAAGGGGGGTCCTGCCTGCCCCCCAAAGCCCCCGGTGACTCGTGAGGGAGCGGGGCGGGAGACGTCCCTCAGCGGCGGGGGCCGCCGCCCCGCCGAGTCACCTTGAGGGGAGCGACGGCCTCCCGGCGCCGGGCCCGGGGCTCTGTGGCTTCGCTCAGCCGGGCATGGCGCGGTCCCGTGCCCCGGGCTCTGCAGAGGCCTCGGTGCCCGCTCCGGGCCGCCGGGCAGCAAGCCGGCAGGGAGGGTTGGCGGTCCCGGGTGGCGTCTCGGGAGGAGTGAAAGGCGGAGGATGTTGTGGAGAGACGGAGTTGCCGCCTCGGGAGATGAAGGTGAAATAACTTCCAGCAGCCAGAGCCCTGCGCCGCACAACTTCCTATTCCTGTTGCTTTTCGCGGCGTGCTGGGGAGGCACCGGCTGGGCAGCGAGAGTGTTTCGGTGCTTCAGTTAGGATGCAATTTCGGAGGAAGGGCGTTCGGGGGATATGTTTTATTATTATTTTTTGTTTGTTTGTTTATTCATCATTGCCAAAGCTGCTAAGGCTCTTACGTATTCATTTCATATGTATTTATTTATTAATTAATTAATTTATTTGAAGCCAGGTGCTCATGAAATCCATGTGGCGTCTCATGGCTGAGAGCTCTGCCGGCCCCGAGGTTGTGACTGTAAATCCCTGGTGTCAGTAAAAAATAAGCTGATAAAAATCTGTAGGAAGGGTCCATTCCCCACCAAAAGCAGCAAGGAAGGTTTAGGAGGCAACTCTAGAGACAACGATGGGTCTGAGCCGCAGGAAAATGCCGTATGTTTGGTGGGTAGGGGACCCGTTATTAAAGTCACAGCCTGCTCTGGGTTGCAGGGACACTGCCCGGGGACTCACATGAGCCAGGGCCGTGGGTAGTTCATACAGGGTCTGGTGGATCTGTTTTGGATGGGAAGGAGAAATACTCATCAGGGCTTACACAACAAAAAAGCTGTCTGATCGCAGGGCAGGTAACCGGTTCCTTGGACACAGAAATAAGATTATGCCCTGCAAGGGCAGCAGTAAGCAAGATGGATACTTAAAATGCCAGTCCCGGTGAGCTGTCACTTCACTTTTCCCTCTGAAAGCCTTCATTTTGCACCTAATCATTAAGCTGCATAACTGGAGAGTGGAATAATTAAAAACCACAATGGCATTGTTGCAGCAGGGTTAAGGTTCAGGGAAGGCTGTTGTGGCAGTATGCCCCCGACCTCAACAGTGTTTGGTTATAATTATATACATATGCTAATCCCTTGTCCTAATTAGTATACACTCCCTAGTATTGCAGGCTGTTCCACCCAGGGAATTTGCCCGTGCAGAACAGGCTGCTGAAGTAAGGCTTTCACTTCACATCCTGAAAGATCTTGAACCTCCCCAGTTTGCAGGTGGTGGTCTAAGAAGGTTTGCTGCACAGCAGCATGGCTTGTCATGCACGTGTTAGCTGTCTTGTCGTGTCCTGGAAACTGGCTCTTGTGTTTTGTTGTGATTTGGTGTTGTGGAGATTTGGAAGATGTCCATGTCAAAACCTCTTCTTGCTTCATTGCAAATGCAGGTATTGCATTACACAAAGGTGTTCAAAACCTCCTTGATAGTTTTGGTGGGGTTTTGGTTGGTTTTGAGTGGAATAGAGAGGCTGCTTGTGGTGCAGTAAGTAGCAGCTTCGTTTTCCTGCTCTCTGATGTAGAGGAATGTTGTCAGGACATCGTTTCTGCCCCACGTTGTGTTGCACAACAGCTCTGTGCGGTGTTTCACACAGCTCTGGGTGAGCTTAGCTTCTGTTAGGCTGCGGCGCTTGGTGTGACTAATGTTGTTACAGAGAGGGAAAGCAAGGTGATCCTGATGATTATGGGCTGGGCAGTTTAGTGAAGAAAGCAGAGGGCTTGCAGTTTCTCCCCACGGGCTTTCTGTAAGACTTTGTGGAAACCTCACCTTCTTTCCTTTTCAGATTGGAGATGACGAGCAAGGTTACGACCTGGACTTGTTCTGCATCCCAAACATTACGCAGATGACTTGGAAAAAGTCTATATTCCTCACGGGCTCATCATGGACAGGTTAGTTTGACTTCAGACAGTGCAATCCAGCTCCAGCTGACTCCGTGGTGCTGGAATAAACGATCTTCCAGTGACAGTTTTGCTACCTGGTGACTGTCTAAATAGATTACATTTAATTAGAGGCTCAGAAGCACAAGTGCTAATTAACTCTTTCTTGTTTGGCTTCTAAGAGTTGGTCTGTTTGCAGTTATGCTAATGTTTGGCATTTTATCATGATTTCCCAAGCGAGATTTTGTGGTGTGTGGCAATCTAAAACTCTCTTTGCAGCATTTCTTTGAAGGCCTACCTTCTTGAAACGTAATTAGGAGAGGTAATTTGTTGTGAAACAATTGCAGTCTCTTGAATTTCCTTCGGATATTAATACAAGTAAATTACTAATCACATCATCTTGGACTTTTGCATATTCATCTGGTAGATAGCCACCTTCTCCTGCTTTCTGGGAAGGACATTAGCCTCTGCAAATACCAGTCTGTCACTTCTGTGCTTGCTGCACCGTGAGCTGTGGAAGTTTTATCTTGTGTGGTCAGACATGGGTGCACAAGCCCTATAACTGTGGTTTTATCTTCTTGTTGCTGGTTGCTAATTCCCTTTAAGAGAGTGAATGACACATCCAGTTGTTGGAGACACACAGCCAATTTAAGAGTGGTGCTGCATGGATCTTCCTGGAGATCCTGCAGGCAGGAATGCATCTGGGTTTTGCATAGTGCTGTTTGATTAAGTAGAATAAATAGCCCCATAAAATGGGTGTGGGTGTGTAAAAAGTACTGTAAAACCTTTGCACTGGAAGTCCTTGTGGAGGAAAAAAATTGGACAAAGTAGCTTGCATCAAGTAATTGATGTGATGCTTGCAATGATCAATTTCCTCTGCCAAACCTGCTGGCAGCACAAGAAATATATTGCTTTCTGAAATAAAGTACAAAATAAATTCAGAAACAATGATTGCAGGAAAAAAACTGATGCAGTGTTCTCTTGCTCTGCTTTCCTGGTGTACCAGAACAAGAGGACACAGTCTCAAGCTGTGCCAGGGGAGGTTTAGGCTGGATGTTAGGAAGAAGTTCTTCATAGAAAGAGAGGTTGACCATTGGGATGTGCTGCCCAGGGAGGTGGAGGGGGTCACCATCACTGGAGGTGTTTAGGAAGAGACTGGATGGGGTGCTTGGTGCCATGGTTTAGTTGATCAGATGGTGTTGGGTGATAGGCTGGACTTGATGATCTCAAAGGTCTCTTCCAACCTGGCTTATTCTATTCTATTCTATTCTATTCTATTCTATTCTATTCTATTCTATTCTATTCTATTCTATTCTATTCTAATGTTGCAGTCATGATGAATTTCTGGCATTTTAACTTGGCAGATAAACCGTTTACATTTGAGAGTTTTCTTGCTCCCCAGTGCATGCTGCTGCCTGTTTGGTTGTGTTAGTTTACATTGCTCCTTGCATGGAAGCTTTCCCCTTCCTATTTCGGAGGAGAAGACACACCTTTGTATCTTTCATGTCACAGAATGTTAAGGGCTGGAAGGGACCTGTAAAGATCATCCAGCCTGAGCCCCCTGCCAGAGCAGGATCGCCTAGAGCAGATCACACAGGAACACATCCAGGCAGGCTTTGTATCTCTCCAGAGAGGGAGACTCCACAACCTCCCTGGGCAGCCTGCTCCAGTGTTCTATCACCTTCACAGTGACAAAATGTTTCCTCGTCTTTCCACTGAACATCCTTTGCCTCAGCTTCCACCACTGTCCCCTGTGCTGTCATTGGGCATCACCAAGCAGAGCCTGGCTCCAGCCTCTTGGCACCCACCTTTTACATCTTTATAAACATTAATGAGGTCGCCCCTTAGTCTCCTACTCTCTGAACTGAAGATCCCCCAGCTCTCCTCGTGAGGAAGATGTTCCACTCCCTTAATCATTTTTTTTGTGGCTCTGTGCTGCTCTGGCAGCGAAATAGCTTCATGGTGTTAAGATTTGTTTTGGCCAAGCGTGACATATGAAAGCAGAGTCCCTTGGCAGTGCCACTGTTCTTAGGGTAACCTCGACGAGCCAAACTTCGTTGACCGATAACGTGTGAAAGCGACCCAGGCGGTAGGCAAATATTTCTGTGCAAGAAAATGTGTTTCCAGGTTTGCTGCATGTGTTTGCTGCTGGGAGCAGTACAAAAGGCTGCTGCTGTCTAGTGGGCAAGTGAAACGTGTTCCCACAGCTAACTCTTTCTTGGTTTTGTGTAGGACGGAGAGACTGGCACGAGAAATTATGAAGGGCATGGGAGGACACCACATCGTAGCCCTCTGTGTACTCAAGGGTGGCTATAAATTTTTTGCTGATTTACTAGACTACATCAAAGCACTGAACAGAAACAGTGACAAATCAATCCCCATGACTGTCGACTTCATTAGGCTGAAGAGTTATTGTGTAAGTATCTCTGCAGTACTGTGCAAGTTTTGTGTGTATCTGACTAATGTCAAATTGGCAGCAGAGGTGGTTTAATGTTGTTGCTGCCAGAGTGTGCTAATATTAAACAAACAATGAAGGGAATTGAGAGTCACAAACTAATTTGCTCTTTCTCTACTTCATTGTATAATCTGTTTTCTTTTAGACCTTGGTGTGTCTGCAGTCTTGTAAAATCTTTGTGCAGAGCAGAGGGACAGTTTCCATGTTCTTAGCGTCTTAAGCAGTTCCCTCTCTGCCCCCTACCCCACCTCTAAAGCTGTGGCTCTAGAATAATACAAAGAATCACAGAATCTCCAAGGTTGGAAGTGACCTCAAAGGTCATCAAGTCCAACCTGTCACCACAGACTTATGACTAAACCATGGCACCAAGTGCCACATCCAGTCCCTCTTGAACACCTCCAGGGATGGGGACTCCACCACCTCCCTGGGTAGCACATTCCAATGGCTAACGACTCTTCTCTGTGAAGAACTGTCTCCTCACCTCAAGCCTAAGCTTGCCCTGGTGCAGCTTGAGACTGTGTCCCCTTGTTCTGGTGCCGGTTGCCTGGGAGAAGAGACCAACTCCCTCCTGGCTACAACCTCCCTTCAGGTAGTTGTAGAGAGCAATGAGGTCTTCCCTGAGCCTCCTCTTCTCCAGGCTAAGCAACCCCAGCTCCCTCAGCCTCTCCTCACAGGGCTGTGCTCAAGGCCTCTCCCCAGCCTCGTTGCCCCTCTCTGGACACATTCAAGTGTCTCAATGTCCTTCTTAAATTGAGGGGCCCAGAACTGGACACAGGACTCAAGGTGTGGCCTAACCAGTACAGAGTACAGGGGCACAATGACTTCTGGGCTCCTGCTGGCCACACTCTTCCTGATGCAGGCTAGGATGCCATTGGCCTTCTTGGCCACCTGGGCACACTGCTGGATTCTCCTGAAACTGTGGTTACAATAAATTAAGTCTAGGAGTCTTTATGTAGCTTGGACACCATTCCTTGGACAGGAAGGCTTGAAGACGACAAAAATGGTTATACCCAACTTCCCTATCCCATCTTTTGTTTGGCTCAGCCAAACAATGAACAAATCAGTTGTAACTGGCCTTGAGGAAACACTAGATTCAAACCCCTGGATTGATGATTAGTGGCCGCTGAATATGGCACAACCTTGTGAAGAACAGACATAGGTTGCCTGTTGGGCAACAATTTATCTCCATTCTGAAGACTAAGATTGAACTTTATAGGGGAAGTGAGTGTTCTGTAGCATGAGGTAATGTGTAAGTTTTAAAGAGGGAAGCATGAGGTTGTCTCTGTGCAGGTCAAGGGAAGAAGCAGGTGTCAGATGCATGTTAGTGCTGTGTGCATCCTGACCTTCTCTAGGTGAACCTGCCTTGGCAAGGGCTTGGACTCGATGATCTCCAGACGTCCCTACCAACCCCTGCCATTGTGTCATTCTGTCACTGACAGCCTAGTCTCGTGGTTTTAGGACAGAATTTATGATCTGTTCCACTTGTAGCATGGAAATAATTAGTTGAGAATGTTTGAATGAATTGTTTTGTGAGGTTACGCTGTTAGTTCTCTCTCGGCAGCTTTGTGTTCGAATCAGCAGCGCAGGCTACTTGTCCCAGTTGTAGAGGAGTGCTTATGCCAGTAGAAAAAAAAATAGAGATTACTAAATTGGAAACTCAGCCTCATCCTTCATTTTGTTAAACTGTGAAACCAGAGATGGAGTTATTTGCAGGCTTAGTTTGGAGCTGTCAAAGAACTCCATAAATTCATGATTGCTGTTAATGGTTTGTGGCGAAGCCCGGATCTGTGCCAGGCTTTGGTCAAGTCAGTTTTCAGGAGGAGCAGCAGCTCTGGCTGCCTGAGGCATACACACAACTGACTGCCCAGGGGTTACCTGGAATCCCTGCTCACATTTGCTGAACCCATTTAGCTATGGTCCTGAAGAAGGCAAGGCTGGGCAGAAAGCTTTGTGCCAGCCTTTGGTTGTATCTCACAAGGTGCTCTCTGTGCTTGTACGCCGTATTTGCATCAGTGGAGAGAGCTGTTTGACACCCTTTCCTTCTGCTCCTCCCAAAGTTCAGGATCCTGCAGCCTGCCCATTTAACCACTATGCTACCACATGCCTCTATATTCTGCCTGCAAAAGCCAGAAGAGAAACCTGAATGCCTCTATTACAGGGTAATATGTTTCTAGACTCATAGAATGGCCTGGGTTGGAAGGGACCTCAAAGATCGTCTATTTCAACCTCCCCTGCCATGGGCAGGGACACCTCCCACCAGCCCAGGTTGCTCAAGGCCTCATCCAACCTGGCCTTGAACACAGCCTCCCTAGGCAACCTATTCCAGTGTCTCACCACTTCACTGTAAAGTCTTTCTTCCTAATATCCAATCTAAATCTACCCTGTTGTAGTTTAAAACCATTCCTCTCATCCTGTCACCATAGGCCCTTGTCTTCCCTAACTCTCCTGAAGCCCTGGAAGGCCACTATAAAGGTCTCCCTGGAGCCTTCTCTTCTCCAGAGAATAGGAAATGATGACTGCTACCTTTTATTTTGGTGAGGAAAATGTGTATCTTCTGCTTTCCTCAAGGAACCTTTCCAGTGACTGACTTGACTAAGGCTACACCTTTTCCCACGCTCCACTTTCTGACTAACTTGGAAAAAGCTAATGGAGAAATTACTTGAAACACCTGAAAAAAAAACCAAAACACCTGTTAGGAAGCAAGTCAGCCTTATTCCATGCATGTTTTCTTTGCTCATAGTGGTGCATTTGGTATGCTTTGGTTCATTTCTTGCCTACAGCTGCTTTTGTTTATTACTCCCCAGAACTATACCGTGCCTTGATGTTCACAGGGGAGTGAGCAGCAAACCAGTTTTGATGGAAATTAAAAGCTGGAGTTTGTAGTAAATAGGAATAGGTGAAAAGAGGAGAAATTTGGGCAGACAGCTAAGCAAAATGCTTTCCTTGAGGTGTTGGCGTGGGCTGGGGGAGTTGATTTTGTCAGTTTCTTGTTCTAGATGAGTGAGGAGCTCCTGTTATCTGATGCCTCCACTACAGTGTTTAGGAGCATTTAATTTCTGTGGACTCTTAGGTGGTTATTAATATCCAGATTTACATCCTTTAGATTGCATAACTTGGCAGACTGGATAAGATTGCCCTAACATGAACATGCATGTAACAGATTGACTGGGTCTTCCATCACTAATAGTGTCAGAATGCTAAATCAGCTCTGTTGTTTTAATCTGTGCTTTGCTGGAAGGAGCAATCTGCATTTAGTGATGTGGAAGCCATCAGAAACTCTAATGGACAGTTGAAAGTGGAGCTAGATTTCTTGTTCTCTGGATTTGATAACTAGATCATGCTGCCTGTCTTTACAGATGGGATAAAAGATGTTAAAAATACCCTGGGTGCATAAACAAAGCAGCTGAACTTGTGTAATGGCTCTGAAATGGATGTAATTAGGTTCTATTCTTGTTTCAAACCCATCATTTAATATTTACAAGCATATGGGGGGGGGGAAGGTTTTGTCTTGCAATTCAGAGCTCATACTGTTCTGCACCCAAAAATAATTCTCCCAAGAATACTGACATGATCAAGCTGTGATTAAACTTTGCTCAGAACTCCATTTTTTGAGTCCTTGTGGATGAATTTCGGTGGTCTGGCACGCTGGTAAGAGATGGAAAAGGTAGTGGTTGTGAACAGATCCAGATCTCAGTGTTCTTGACAGTTTATTCTCTTTGGTGGAAAGCCATTCTTCTTGTAGCACAGTCTCCTGCATTTCAGCTTGGAAATGAGCAAGCATCTCTCACGTAGTGGTGAAGGGCAGCCAAAAGACAGTGGATGTGTTGCACTGTCGCTAGGGAGAAGAGGGATTGTCATGGTCAGCTCTGGTTAGCTGGTCACAGCAGGGTTCTGAAGGATCCCTGTTAACCAAGCCTTAGAGCAAATACTGTCACGAGCTTAAAACACCTTCTAAAAGGTGGTCCTGGAGTCACTTTGAGGCAGGATTTATGGCCTTGTAAAGCATTATTGTTTTCCGTCGGTGACAATGGGAAGGCAGTGAAAACACTAAGACTCTTAAGTGTTAAATCACAGAGCATTAAAGTCTTTGACCTTCTTCAGGTGAACCTGCATTGGCAGGGGGGTTGGGTTCAATGATCTCCAGAGGTCCCTTCCAGCCCCTACTGTTCTTACCAGGCCTGATATCAGAAATAATGCTTCTGAAGATAACTAAAACGTGGCTTAATTATTAAACAAAGTTCTTTCCAGTGGCAGTCTGGTTACAACCAGTGCTAGAAGTTCCTTTTAACTGTGGGTTTTTTATCCTTTAATTGCTCAGGAGCTCAGTACCTGCATAGGAATGCAGGTTTATATGCCAGTCAGGTTTGCTGGCTTGCATTAAGAAGTTGTAGCAATTTGTATGTTGTTGGGTGGGAAGGAAGAGGAAAACTGCAGGTTAAGATTGTCTTTACTCTGCTGATCATCACACTTAACTATGCCTAATCCAAAGGCTTGCAGTAGCCTGTAGCTTTGTGGTGTTCTTGTTTTGAGTGCAGGGTGTTGCTGTGTAGCCAAATAGGTTTTCAGTCCCAGGAACCTGATCTGATGCATTTCCTGAGAGTTATGAGTCTGTCATCTGTGCACATCGTTTCAGTGGAACAAATACCTGTGCCATCTTTCTCCATCATTATTTGTAAGGCATGGGGTTTTCTTTCTTTCTTTCTTTCTTTTTTTTTTACACCACTCCATGGAAGGAAGATGAAATCCCTCCTAGTGCAGGAATAGATAAGAGAGAATCCTCTAACACAAACAAGGGAAAGTTTAAAGAAGCTGTTACTTAAGATAATTTTAAGATAGGCTGAACACAGGAAATGTCCTTTGGCTTTAGGGATACAGAGCTTAACTAAATCACATCTTTTGTGGTTGGGCCTAGCACTGTCTCAGGCATTCAGCAGCAGTTGTCTGCTGGGTCATGCAGCAATTGTGTTGAACAAAGAATCATAGAATGGGTTGGGTTGGAAGGGGCCCTAAAGATCATCTAGTTACAACCCCCCTACCCTGGCCTTGAACACCTCCAGTGAGGGAACATCCAGAGCTACCCTGGGCAACCTGTGCCAGTGTCTCTCCACCCTCACTGTAAAGAATTTCCTTCCTATGCCTTTTGACTTAGGTAGCAATTAATTTATGTATCAAAGCCTAGCTTTACTGAAGCCAAATGCTGTGCTGCAGAGCTGCACCTATCTTGCCTTTCAGTTAATGTGAGAAGTAATTTGATAGGCTACCAATATTTGTTGCAAGTTAGGCAAACAGAAGCTTTTTCTGGCTTACTTTGTAGCTTGTGTTTCTAAATCTGAAGCTGGCTATTCTTGTTGTGGTTATGATTGCTTATTCAAAGAGGAAGGCTTTCTGAGGCATTAAAGTTGAATGTGGAAACGAGCAGCTATACAGCAGCAGGCAGCTTGGAGATTGAAATGCTTTGTGCCTGATTTCCATATCTGTAGGGAATGCATGGCAAATCCTATCTCTTTAGATACACATGTATGGATAATAGCCAGAGAGGAGACATGGTGTCTTCATTCATGCAGCTCTCTTGTCAAGCAGTCTTCAGTCTGATATGCCATCATTGAATTGGATCACTTCTGATTTCTGAGTTGGTAGAGAGACACTGTTGGTGTTTCAGAAAGCATTGGCATTTTGAAGTTTACTGGGAGAAAAAAGTTCTTGTTATTCTAGCTTTATGAAATTATCATCATCATTATCTTTATCATCTTTATCTTATCTTTATCATAGAATCATAGAATTGTCAGGGTTGGAAGGGACCCTCGAGGATCAGCCAGTTCCAACCCCCCTGCCATGGCCAGGGGCACCTCACACTACAGCAGGTTGCTCACAGCCACATCCATCCTGGCTGCAAACACCTCCAGGCAGGAGGCTTCCACCACCTCCCTGGGCAACCTGTGCCAATCTCTTACCACCCTCCTGGGGAATAACTTCTTCCTCACATCCAATCTGAATCTACCCATTTCTAGTTTTTTTTTCCATTCCCTCTAGTCCTATCATTACCTGACACCTATTATTATCACTGTTATCATCATCATCATCACAGAGTCACAGAACATTAGAATTGAATTGAATTGAATTGAATTGAATTGAATTGAATTAACCAGGTTGGAAAAGACCTTTGAGATCATCAAGACCAACCTATCACCCAACACCATCTGATCAACTAAACCATGGCACCAAGCACCCCATCTAGTCTCTTCCTAAACACCTCCAGGGATGGTGACTCCTCCACCTCCCTGGGCAGCACATCCCAATGGCCAGTAACTCTTTCTATGAAGAACTTCTTCCTAACATCCAGCCTAAACCTTCCCTGGCACAGCTTGAGACTCTGTCCTCTTGTTCTGGTGCTGGTTGCCTGGGAGAAGAGACCAACCCCCACCTGGCTACAACCTCCTGGCTTCAGGTAGTTGTAGAGAGCAAGAAGGTCTGCCCTGAGCCTCCTCTTCTCCAGGCTAAGCAACCCCAGCTCCCTCAGCCTCTCCTCACAGGGCTGTGCTCCAGACCCCTCCCCAGCTTTGCTGCCCTTACATTAGAGGTTGGAAGGGACATCCAGAGATCAAGTCCAAAGCGGGGGGTGGTGGGTGTTGTTGTCATTACATCATTATTATTATATTATCATCTTTATGTGCTTTATTCTGGTGGTGGTTGTTGTTGTTATTATTAAAATCATTGTTATAGTAATTACTATGATTAATGGTATTTTAATTCTGATCCTCACCCTCCTCTTTCTTAGAATGACCAGTCAACTGGGGATATAAAAGTCATTGGTGGAGATGACCTCTCAACCTTGACTGGAAAGGTATGCTGGCTCTTTGTATGTTTGAAACCAACCCAACCCACTGAAGGAACCCATATTACCTGCATGCTTTTAAGGCTCCTCTCTTAGGGTGTGAAGGTTACAGAGTTTTAAACAAGGGAAAACTGACAGATTGCATTTAAATATTTGCCACTGTACACAAGGAGAGTGGATGAGCCCCAGCAAAGCCCCTGGTTTAGTCTGAGCAAAGATAGCTTCACTGTGTTTACCATCCTCATTATCAACAGAGTCTGAAGAGGTTTGTTTTTCTGCAGTGCCTGAGAAGAATAATCGTGGGTGAGCTGTTGTCTACAAACTCCCTTTAGAAGACAGCAGCATGATTTATTTGCTCTGCTGGTGTTTCAGTGAAGTAGTGGTGGGAATTCCTGCTGTTGAGATGTGTGGTCCAGA
Organism: Colaptes auratus; assembly: GCA_015227895.2. NCBI lineage: Eukaryota > Metazoa > Chordata > Aves > Piciformes > Picidae > Colaptes > Colaptes auratus. The sequence continues at coordinate 3,180,979 of CM037644.1, forward strand.
GGTTCCTGCTACAGAGAAAAGGTTCATGTGATGAGAGGAGGATGGGGGGATGTGCTTTTCTCCAGTGACTCTGTGGGGATCATTGAGCCACATGTCTGGGGTTAAAGCAGCAGTGGCCATGGCTTTCCCCTTCTTACACATCTAGCATCTTTCCATACTTCAGCATAAATCATAGAATTGGAGAATCAGATAATCATAGAATGGTCCAGGCCAGGAGGGACCTCCAAAGCTCATCCAGTCCACCCTCCCTGCAGTCAGCAGAATCGTCTCCAACCAGATCAGGTTGCCCGGAGCCCTGTTGAGCCTCACCTTGAATATCTCCAGGGAAACAGCCTCAACCACCAACCTGGGCAACCTGTTCCAGTGTTCCACCACCCTCACAGTAAAGAACTTCCTGACAGCAAATCTAAATCTGCTCTGCTCTAGTTTGAAGCCATTGTTCCTTGTCCTGTCCCTGCAGGCCTTTGCAAACAGTCTCTCTCCATCCTTATTGTAGCCCCCTTCAGGTACTGGCAGGCTGCTATTAGGTCTCCCCACAGCCTTCTCTTCTCCAGGCTGAACACCCCCAGCTCCCTCAGCCTGTCCTCATAGCAGAGGTGCTCCAACCCCCTGAGCATTTTCGTGGCCCTGCTCTGGACCCCCTCCATCAGGTCCATGTCCTTCCTGTATTGAGGGGCTCCAGACCTGCACACAGTACTCCAGGTGAGGTCTCAGCAGAGCAAAGTGTCAGAATCACCTCTCTGGATCTGGATATAAGTGGGACAGAGCAGCAAGTGTCTCTACATGTATGACACCACTATAGAGGACACATTGTGTAGCCTCTGTGTTGATCTCTTTTGCATATATCTGGAATCCTCAAAGCCTGAATAATTTAAAGACCACTTTGTACTCAGCATGAGATGCTGAGGAGAATCCCACTGCCGGCTAATTGTTACTAGAGCCTCACAAACGTTAATTGCATAGAATTCACTGTTACCATGTGTAAACATAAACAGTGCTGCAAATGCTTGACTGCAAGGAAAAGAATAAGTCAAAAGGATTAATATCTATTTTAAAGTGACATATTCCTTAGATATTAATGGGGGTTTTAATCTCTCTCTTTTTTTTTTCCTCTTGCCTTCCCACCAGAATGTTTTGATCGTAGAAGTAAGTATTATGTTCCACTTTGAAGTTCTGCTGTGTGACTGGTAAGAGAGATCTTCTAACAGTTGTTCTTAAACCAGAAAAAAACCTACCATTCCTGGCTTCAAGGCTTTCCAGCTTCTGATTCTAGCCCTGAATTTTGCCAGTGGGTCCCAAGTTTGGGAGTTAGCTCTGCTTTGAATTCTCCAATTGCATTCAGCTGCGAACTTGTAACAAGGCAAATATCCACGTGAAGTTGGTTGCAGTGTCTTTCAGTTTGCTGGGATCCTCTCAGCTCTAAAAGAGCTTTCTGTTTGTTTGTCCAAGTGTTAAAAAGTAGCCTGGGGAAAGTTACTAAGGGTGTTCTTGTTCTGGGTTTAGGAAATTAAAACTGCAGGGGTAGGAAGAAGTTCCTAGTAGGAATATCCTACAATATGTGAATCATAGAATCACCAAGGTTGGAAAAGACCTCAAAGATCATCAAGTCCAACCTATCACCCAACACCTCATGACTAAACCATGGCACCAAGTGCCATGTCCAATCCCTCCCTGAACACCTCCAGGGATGGGGACTCCACCACCTCCCTGGGCAGCACATTCCAATGGCTAACAACTCTCTCTGGGAAGAACTTTCTCCTCACCTCCAGCCTATGAAGAACAGGTCTAAGTCCAATGTCCCTGTGTGCCATTTGTTTGGAGAATAGTGACAGAGAACATCAGCTGGTGGTAGGACTTGGTGATCTTAGAGGTTTTTTTTTCCAACCCTAATGATTCTATGAATTCTTAATTAGTATTTTGCAGTTGCTACATTCCCATTCCTCTGTCTTGTCATAGCATCATAGGACAGGTGAGCCTGGAAGAAACTTCTGAGGTCATCAAGTCCAAGTGCTTGCCTAGAGCTCCCAGTCCCACCACTGCCACTCAACCACATCCCTCAGCACCACATCCACACATCTTCTTGAATACCTCCAGGGATGGTGACTCCACCTCCTTGGGCAGCCTGAGACAGTGCCTGAGAACCTTTTCTGGGACAACCTGAACCTTCCCTGGCACAACCTGACTCCAGTTTCCTCTTGTCCTGTCACTTGTTGTATGTGAGAAGAGACCAATCCCCACCTGGCCCCAGCCTTTTTTGAGGTAGTCCTAGAGAGCAATGAGGTCTTCCCTCAGCCTCCTCTTCTGAAGACCAAGCAATCCCAGCCCCCTCAGCTGTTACTCACAAAACCTGTGCTCAGGGCCCTTCACCAGCTTAGTTGCTCTTCTCTGCAACTCCTCCAGCACCATTCTTGGAGTGAGGGACCCAAAACCAAACTCAGTACTCAAGGTGTGGTCTCCCCAGTGCTGAGTAGAGGTGGTTCTTTTGATGGTACTGGGGCAGTCCACCTCAGTATGATTTCATAATAGGTACTGTGGTTAATTCTTGCTTTCAGACCTCTGTCTTGCTGGACAGTGTTCACTCTGTTCAGTAAATGTTACTCTGACAAAGGTGGTTCTGGAGTAAGATTGCCAGCTTCAGGATAGGGAAGCATGCAGCACTAGACAGGAAAAGCGCCCTTGTACTCAGCCCTGGTGAGTTCATACTTCAAATACTAGGTTCAGTTTTGGGCCTCACTCCAAGAAGGACACTGAGGAGCTGGAGCAAGTCCAGAGGAGGGCAAGGAAGCTGGGAAGGGTCTGGAGAACAGGGCTGGTGAGAAGCAGCTGAGGGAACAGGGGGTGTTTAGTGTGGAGAAGAGGAGGCTGAGGGGAGACCTCACTGCTGTCTACAACTCCCTGTAAGGAGGTTGGAGTGAGGTGGGGGTTGGTGTCTTCTCCCTAGTATCAGGTGATAGAATGAGAGTAAATGGCTGAAACTCTGCCTGGGGGAGGTTTAGGTTGGAGATTAGGAAAGATGTCTTTGCTGCAAGAGTGGTCAGGGATTGGTACAGGCTGCCCAGGGAGCTGGTGGAGTCCCCATCCCTGGAGGTGCTCAAGAACTGTGTGGCCATGGCACATGGGGACATGGTTTAGTGGGCATGGTGGTCTTAGGTCAATGGTTGGATTCAATGATCACAGAGAGCTTTTCCAACCAGAGCAGTTCTGTGATTCTATGTCTTAAGACTCCAAATAGTGGCAGTGATTTGTTTGCAAACAACGAAACAGCTATGGCAACCGATTCGGCAGCCAAAGGGCAGGATGTGTCCTCTCATAAAAGAGGCAGTTTGTGTAGGGCTTGGGTTTATTTTTAAATCTGAGGTTTTGTTGTTCCACAGGAAGCACATTCAGTTCCAAAGCTTCCACCAAAATAGTTTGTATACAGCAGGCATCTGTGACCGGTGGCATCCTTTGAAGTGTGTTGTGCTTCAGCTAGGCAGATGCATTTCATTATGGATCTGCTCCGTTTCAGATGAATCTGTCTCTTTAAAGCCCCAGACAGCTAACTAGGTTAGTTCCTCATTTGTTCAGTGACTCATCTGTCCAGTGACTTGTCTTACACAGTGTCAAATAGGAGCCCTTCTTCCGATCACACAATAAACCAATCAAACAGTAAAAATGCACATTTGCTATAGAATCATGGAATCAGTAAGGTTGGAAAAGACCTCAGAGGTCGTCAAGTCCAACCTATCACCCAACACCTCATGGCTAAACCATGGCTCCAAGTGCCACATCCAATCCCCTCTTGAACACCTCCAGGGATGGGGACTCCACCACCTCCCTGGGCAGCACATTCCAGTGGCCAATTACTCTTTCTGGGAAGAACTTTCTCCTCACCTCCAGCCTAAACCTCCCCTGGCACAGCTTGAGACTGTGTCCTCTTGTTCTGGTGCTGCTTGCCTGGCAGAAGAGACCAACCCCCACCTGGCTACAACCTCCCTTCGATCGTTGTAGAGAGCAAGAAGGTCTCCCCTGAGCCTCCTCTTCTCCAGGCTAAGCAACCCCAGCTCCCTCAGCCTCTCCTCACAGGGCTGTGCTCCAGACCCCTCCCCAGCCTCGTTGCCCTTCTCTGGACACATTCAAGTGTCTCAATGTCCTTCTTAAACTAAGGGCCCAGAACTGGACACAGGACTCAAGGTGTGGCCTAACCAGTGCTGAACACAGGGCACAATGACTTCACTGCTCCTGCTGGCCACACTGTTCCTGATGCAGGCCAGGATGCCATTGGCCTTCTTGGCCACCTGGGCAAGCAATTCATGTCTTGTGCACCAGAGCACTGGGCTTTTTTCTATCCAGCATCCCTTCCATGCGGGAAACAAAGAAGTGAACAGAATGGAGATTGACCTCCAATAAGCAGATCATCACACAGTACAAAACCAGGAAGTGCCTCGGGGCTTGGGGTGTGGAAGTAGCTACTTCTGTTTATTTACTGTGTCTTTACTGCTGAGTTTATAGCCATGATTAAAAGCACTCAGTGTTCAAGCTGTGATTGCTGATGGGTGCTCTGTTGAGTGTTGTTGTTTGATTTCTATTTTAATTGGGAGTCATGGGAGAATAAGGCTGAAACCAGAGCATTGCTGCTTCCATGGTGTCTACCTCCTTCACTCCAAATAGTTTTGATTTCATGGCAGGGTGGGGACTGTCCCTCTAAAGATGCTGTGATTATTTCAGTCCAAATCAGGGGTCTGTTTCTGCTGCTGTAAGCCATGTGTTCTGTTTTTTTCTGCCTCTCCATGCAGTGGATGGGATTGAAGTGGTGTGTCCAAATGCACTTCAGTGGCTTTGAGTACAGGCCTTAGAGCTGCACCCAGCTATTCCCAGTGCAATTCCTTCACAGCTGTTTCTTGGATCTGTAATGCAAATTGCACTCCTTTTTCTCTAGTGGCAATAATAGGTTATTCTGCCTTCTTTTCCCTTCTTTTCTTTCTGCTGTACACATAGAATGGCTTAGGTTGGAAGAGACCTTAGAGATCATCCACTCCAACTGCCCTGACACGGGCAAGGACACCTCTAAACTAGACTTGGTTGCTCAAGGCCTCATCCAACCTGGTCTTGAACACCTCCATGGAGGGGTCATTCACAACCTCTCTGGGCAACCTATTCCAGAGTCTCACCACCCTCATAGTGAAGAACTTCTTCCTAAAATCCAATCTAAACCTACTCTCCCTCAGCTTAAAATCGTTGCCCCTTGTCCTGGCACTAGACACCCTTAGGAAAAGTCCCTCTAAAGTCTTCCTGTAGGGTCCCTTCAGGTATTGGAAGGCAGCTCCAAGACCCCCCTGGAGTCTTCTCTAGGCTGGACACCCTCAGCTCCTTCAGCCTATCCCCATAGCAGTGGTGCTCCAGCCCTTGGACCATCCCTGTGGTCCTCCTCTGAACTCGCTCCAACATCTCTGTGTCCTTCATATGCTGGGGACACCAGAACTGGAGGCAGTATTGGAGGTGGGGTCTCAGCAGAGCAAAGTGGCAGACCCCCCTCTCTTGCCCTGCTGGCCACACTCCTCTTGGTGCAGCCTAGGACACATCTGTCTCTATAACTGAGCTCCATGGCAAGATTAACGTTGCTATTAGCATCTTCAAATTAAACAAACCAGGAGCACAAGGCATAAAACCTCCAAAAGGAGCCAGGGAGCTCAGGGTTCAGTAACTGCTCTCCAAGTCAGTTACCCACAGCAATTAACAAACTGTTGTTAATGAGCATGATCACTGCACTGAGCACAGCTGTGCAAGCACACCCTGCTGCTAACATCACCTGAATTGGATCACAAACAGTTATTTTGGCAGGTTTTTATGCTGTTGTGGATGACCAACTTGAAAATGCTGCTTGGGGATGTTTAATGTTCTTTCTGACATGAGTTTTTGGTTTTGTTTTGTTGGTTTGTTTGTTTTTCTTCTCAGGATATAATTGATACTGGTAAAACAATGAAAACACTTGCTGTCTCTCCTTAAGCAGTACAATCCAAAGATGGTGAAAGTAGCCAGGTAAAATGATGGATGATGAGTATTTGTGCTGTGTTTCATGTTTAAGAATGACAGAGTGTTTGGGGGGGTGGGGGGAACAGGTACAATACACTTCTACAGGAGAGGAACAGGAGGGAACCTTTCTGCAGGAGTCTGATATGGTGCAGTCTGGTGGAGTATAGTATTTGGTTAAATTCCAAAAGGCTGGGGGCAACACTGTTCACAGAATGTTAGGGGCTGGAAGGGACCTCCAAAGCTCATCCAGTCCAACCCCCCTGCCAGAGCAGGATCACCTAGAGCAGATCACACAGGAACACATCCAGGCAGGTTTTGAATATCTCCAGAGGAGGAGACGCCACAACCCCCCTGGGCAGCCTGCTCCAGGGCTCTGTCACCCTCACAGTGAAAAAGGTTTTCCTCATCTTTCCATGGAGCTTCCTATGCCTCAACTTCCATCATTGCCCCTTGTGCTGTCTTTGGGCATCACCCAGCAGAGCCTGGCTCCATCCTCTTGGCACTCACCCTGCACACCTTCATAAATCTGAATGAGGTCGCCTCTCAGGCTCCTCCTCTCCAAGCTACAGAGCCCTCAGCTCCCTCAGTCTTTCCTTGTAAGGAAGATGTTCCACTCCCTTAATCATTTTTGTGGCTCTGCACTGGACTCTTTCAGGCAGTTCCCTGAGGTCCTTGAGTTGAGGTGCCCAGAAGTGGACACCAGTGCAGAGTAGAGGATGAGGAGAACCTCTCTCAACCTGCTAGCCACAGCCCTTCTCATCCACCCCAGAATGCCCTTGGCCTTCTTGGCCACAAGAACACAATGCTGGTCAACCTCCCATCCACTAGGACCCCCAGGTGCTTTTCCCCTTCACTGCTCTCCAGCAGCTGGGACTCTTGACCTATCCTGCTCCATGGGGTTGTTCTTTCCCAGGTGCAAGACTTTACACTTGCCCTTGTTGAATTTCATTCAGTTTCTCCCTGCCCAACTTTCCAGCCTGTCTAAGTCTCCCTGAATGTCAGCACAACCTTCCTGTGTGTCAGCCACTCCACCCAGTTTTGTGTCATCTTTCTAACCTTGCTGTTGGAAGAATTTAGTGCTTCAGAAGGGGACAGCCTGTGCATGCCTGGCACTTAACATGTTATGGTAAGATCTGTGGGCTTTTACCACTGAAACCTAGTTTAGGTTTAGAAGTACAGGGAAGAAATTTAAGTCTTTGGGGCCTAATAAAGCCCCATGACACCCTCTGAAGTCAGTAGGGCTATTTTCAACACAAATTTGATTCATACATTTAGACTTTTCCTAGAGCAGGGGAGAGGGGGCAAAAAAGAGGCAGTGGTTGTCTCTTCTGTGTATGTAGTATCTACCTAAACATGGTTTTGCTCATGCACAAGTCATGCACAGCTTCAGTGAGCTGCTGTGCTGTACCTGTGCTGTGGAGACTTTTTTCCCCCACTATTCATAGAATCACAGAATTGTCAGGGTTGGAAGGCACCTCAAGGATCAGCCAGTTCCAACCCCCTGCCATGGCCAGGGACACCTCACACTGCAGCAGGTTGCTCACAGCCAGCCTGGCTGCAAACACCTCCAGGCAGGAGGCTTCCACCACCTCCCTGGGCAACCTGTGCCAGGCTCTCACCACCCTCCTGGGGAGCAACTTCTTCCTCACAGCCAATCTGAATGTACCCACTTCTAGGTTTTTATCCCATTCCCTCCAGTCCTATCACTCCCTGACACCCTCAAAAAGTCCCTCCCCAGCTTTCTTGGAGCCCCCTGCAGATACTGGAAGGCCACAATTAGGTCTCCTTGAAGCCTTCTCTTCTGCAGGCTGAACAGCCCCAACTCCCTCAGTCTGTCCTCACAGCAGAGCAGCTCCAGCCCTCTGCTCATCCTCATGGCCCTTCTCTGGACACCTTCCAGCACCTCCAGATCCTTCCTGGCACAGAGGCTCCAGAACTGGACCCAGAGCTCCAGCTGTGGTCTCAGCAGAGTGGAGCAGAGGGGCAGAATCCCCTCCCTGGCCCTGCTGGCCACACTTCTCTTGCTGCAGCCCAGGCTCTGCTTGGCTCTCTGGGCTGCAAGTGCTCACTGCTGGCTCCTGTTGAGCTTCTCATCCCCCAGCACCCCCAAGGCCTTTTCTCCAGGGCTGCTCTCCAGGCATTCCCTGGCCAGCCTATATTGGTGCTTGGGATTGCCCCAACCCAGCTGCAGGACCTTGCACTTGGTCTTGTTGAACCTCATGAGGTTGTCATGGGCCAGCTCTGCAGCCTGTCAAGATCCCCCTGGATGGATCCCTTCCCTCCAGCATGTCTGCTGCACCACACAGCTTGGTGTCTTCAGCAAACTTTCCTTCTTTAATTACAGAATTAAAATTAGTTTGCACACTCACTTCATAGTTTGTGTAGTGCAGCTGAGCCACAGAGGTCATTCCCTGAGAGTTACTCAGCCACAGGCTCTTCCAGGCTTTTTGACTTAGCTACATCTTTGATGAATTAGTAGCTAGCAAGAAATAGTGAGGAGAATGTTCTGTTATAAGCCAATTAGCATTCTCCCTGGTTGGTTTCAGATGGCATCTTTGGTGCTGCTGTGCTGTGGGGGGGGTGTGTTTTACAATAAGAGCATAACGATGGCTGGGGATTAGAGAGAAAGCAGAGCTGTGTGCAATGCCTGATCACTTGTGTTGCCATAACAATGGCCAAAGCAGTTGCTAGCCCTGTGAGAACAGCTCTTCTTGCTGACAGTCTGGAGGTGACCTGCTGAAGGTGAGGGTGTTGAGGATTTCTCCCTGGCTGCTTGAAGTATGGCAGGTTTTAGACACTTGTTGCTGTCTCCTAACAACACTGCACTGTACAAGGATAGCAGAGCAGGAGCAAAGGGCAGTTTCCTGTTGTTTAAACCTGTTTCAGTGATTTGGGGCTGCCAAAGACCTGAGCAGGTCATTCTAGATAGCTTGTAGTTACTTCATTTGCCTCTCTTCTCTTTCCTCTCTCTTGTGTTTCAGATTTTTCTCCCCCTCTGGCAATGCAGCAGTTGCAGCAGGGAGATGGCAATTAATGCTAGTGTGATTTGGGGATTTCTTCCTCCAAATCCTGCATCCATTCTCCAAAAGAGAAGTGAACTCTCACAGCTTAGAACTTTCAGAAACTGTCTAATAATTGAGACTGTGGCAAATGAAGCCCTGCCTTCAGCAGTGATCCAGAAAGGTCTCTGCTTAATGCACAGAGTTCTGCTGACCTCAGTCCTTACATTCAGCCATCCTCCCAAAGCCTGGGTCTCAAAGGCAGACAAAAGCCAGGCCTGTGGGGTTGTGGAGCTGCTCACATGGATAGTGAGTGAATCAAATTAAGCTAGCAGGACTTTCTCCTTACTACAACACCCTCAGCTCTGTATCTCTGTGCTTTTTACACCTCTGACACTTCAGTCTGGAAAAGTGAAGCTGGTTTGCATCACCTGCTCATCAGGAGCAATTAGCTTTGCTTCATGGAGGTAATTAGCACTGCCAGTGAAAAGCAGTTGAGGACACCTTGTGCAAGTGCAATTGAGGTTACATTTAAGCAGCTGAACTTTTGCTTCATAATACTAATGAAAAGAACTCAGTTGGTCTGGCCAGAGCCCAAGTTGTCACCACTTTACCTAGAAGCTAAACTGTGCCTGAAGTTCCTAACACCTGTAAAACTCATGAAGTCACTTTCCACAATGAAAATCCATCCAAAGCAGCATCTCCTAGCCTCTTTCTTCCAGCCCTGTTATAGTTATCCTTCAGGTTGTGACCCATTCATGACTCTTTAGATTCATTTTTTATTTCTTCATTTTGATCTGTTCATTCTGATCAGCTGCACCAGCAAACAATAGTTCTGAATCACAGAATGGTCCAGGCTGGAAGAGACCTCCAAAGGTCATCTACTCCAATCTCCCTGCAGTCAGCAGGGACATCCCCAACCAGATCAGGTTGCCCAGGGCCTTGTCGAGCCTCACCTTGAATATCTCCAGGGAAGGAGCCTCAACCACCTCCTGGGCAACCTGTTCCAGTGTTCCACCACCCTCATAGTGAAGAACTTCCTGACATCAAATCTAAAACTGTCCTTCTCTAGTTTGAAGCCATTGTGCCTTGTCCTGTCCCTGCAGGCCTTTGCAAACAGTCTCTCTCCATCCTTCCTGCAGCCCCCTTCAGTTACTGGCAGGCTGCTATTAGGTCTCCCCGGAGTCTCCTCTTCTCCATGCTGAACACCCCCAGCTCCCTCAGCCTGTCCTTGTAGCAGAGGTGCTCCAACCCCCTGAGCATTTTCATGGCTCTCCCCTGGACCTGCTCCATCAGGTCCAGGTCCTTCCTGTGTTGAGGGCTCCAGACCTGCACACAGTACTCCAGGTGAGGTCTCAGCAGAGCAGAGCAAAGTGTCAGAATCACCTCTCTGGACCTGCTGGCAGCGCTGCTTTGGATGCAGATATGTGTGGTTGGGCACAGTTAGGCCAGATCCAGCTTGCCTGTCACCAAAAGCAGGCTCTTCTGTTTGTACCTGGTGCTTTCCCATGTCTCACTTTGCCACTGGTTTTCTTTGGCAGTTTGCTGGTGAAAAGAACTCCTCGAAGCGTGGGATACCGGCCAGACTGTAAGTGACCCCTCCACAGCTTTTTGTTACTCATTCTTAAAAGCATGTCAGTGTATTGTTGTACCCTTTGGGCCAAGGCCAAGGATGTTCCAAGTAAGTTTTCACTCATGATTTTTTAATAGATTTTTTTTCTTTTGCTCTTATTTACAGACTTTAAATGACTTGGAATGCTTTTTGTTGTTGGTTTTTCTTTAACAGAGCTAATCTGATCCTTTCTTTCTCAACTTTTGGTAACATTTTACTCCATGAATATCAGTCTTGGATATTTTGGTTCCAGGTTACACCTTTTTCATGGGCAAATTCTCCCCAGCCTACCTGTAGTCACTGCTTTCATCAGCAGAACCTGCTAGATTTATCTACAGGTACACAAATGGAGCCACCTGTGGTAGTTTAGGGTTTAGTTTAGGGAACCTGAGAGATGGCCAAAGCTTTATCTCTACACTGATCCATGGATGGTAGCCAGTGCTCTGTGGGGTTGGCTAAAGTTAATGCTGGGGGAAACTTCAACCCTCCACACCACCTCATGTTGGGTGAATGTCCCCAGGATCACATGAGGTAGCAGATCAGAGCTAATCTGATCCTTTCTTTCTTAACTTTTGGTAACATTTTACTACATGAGAAGCAAACTTGGATATTTAAGTTCCAGGTTACACCCTTTTCATGTGCAAAATCTCCCCAGCTTACCTGTAGCCATGTGCTTTGATCAGCAGGACCTGCTAGATTTATCTTCAGGTGCATAAATGGAGCCACCCTCATGTTGGGTGAATGTCCCCAGGATCACATGAGGTAGCTGATCTGAGAAAGGTTTACAGTGATAAAAGATTGGCACAAACCCATCTGGGCATCTGAGTTACCCATTTCTTATCTTCTCCTGTCTGGCCCAAGACCATAAAGAAGCAGCATCCACAGCAGGCAGTGGTACCAGACAGCTCCTCCTGCCTTGGGAAGGACTGTGTGTTTTAAAGACCATGTGTTCCAGAGGCCAAATTCCTGTTAATCTTTACCCTGTGCTTTCACTGTGGAAGAGGAGTGAATTTAGCAGCAGAGCCTCATCCTTTTCCTCCTCCAGTACTCTGGAACTGAACTTTCTCCATGCCTTAAAGCTCAGCTGAGGTGTCCCCCTCGGGCAGGGATGCTCCTCATTCCCCAGATCTCATTAGAGGCTTAGCTGGGTTAATGGTTGGCTTGCTGAGCATCCTGCAGCAGGTGACTTGTTTTGCCATCTGTCCACAGTGACAACCTGTTCAGTGCAGGACACGTGAGCTCTGAAAGGAGAGGCAGCAAGGCAGGAATGGCTTGGGCCCTGCTTTATCTCTCTGTTGTGAGGCCAAGCAGATCTGAAACTCTTCTTCATTTTTCCAGAAGCCCACCCAGCCTTGTCTTAACTGCACAATTTATCTCCCTGTTTTCCCTTAGACCCTCACTGCAGCTCTGCAGCTTCCCTGTGCTCAGGGGTCTTTTGTTGTAGCATGAGGGGAGGAAGTCAATTGGAAATGTTGTGGTTTATATTGTTTCATCTTTTGGGGGTCATTTTATGGTGTGTGTGGACAGGTCAGACTGATAGTGCCTGACCACTCACCAGCTGCCCCAAAGGCTGCTTAGGCAACCTGTGGAACAGCTGATGTCCTCTTCTTAGGCAGTTTCTCTGGGAGTTAGAAGCTCACAACCAAACACCCAAACCCCACCACCTGTTGCTGAAACCTGCAAGTGACTCCATGAAGATCAGAGTGCTCTTTGCTCTTCACTGTCCTCTGTGCCATGGAGCCAGCAGCTAAGATGTGCTTTAGCAGTCAGGGTACATTCCTACATATCACATCATTGCCTGCAGGTTGCAAGAGTGGAGTCCAGCTAGGCCATGGACTGGCTTCCATGCAGTAACTGTGGGTCTGATACTCACTGTCTTCTGTGGCCACTCTCCCAGCATTCCACAGAAAGTCCTCTTGGACTTGCACCTCCGTAGTTTTGGAGGAGCTGGTGGCTGAACCTGCTTACTCATTACTGCTTTGCATAATGCAAAACAGGAAGGCAAAACATGAATTCAGGAAGGGTAGGGTGTTTAAAGTGTAACCAAAAAGAGGAAGGGAATTCAAGGTTAGGGGATGTGGAAATGTTTGGTCTAGACATCAGGCAAAGCTCATCTGGAAGATTCAACCCTCGAGGGTAGCTATAGGCAAAGCCTCTCCCCTCCGATGGTCTCCACATCCTTTTTACCTGCTGCAAGAAGCAGCTGCCTCTGGTAGAGTTCTGCCTTCTCAAAGATGAAACCAAATGTGCCATACATCGAGGGTGTCATCAGTTGTGGCACAAAAAGCTGCCCTTCCTGCAGCCCTGCCCGAGGCCTGGGTCCCGCTCCCAGAGGTGGGAATGATACCGGGGGGGGAGCTTGTGCTGCGCTCCTCACTTCACTGCTTCTCCACTGCCACACCAAGCTGCTAGAAGTGCTGGGAAGCGTTGGCTCCTCTTTGTGTGTGTGGTTTACAAAGCTGCAGGACATCTGGGAGGAGTTTTTGTTCTGATGGGAATGCCCTGTCCTGCAGTTGGAAGTGCTTCCATTCATTCCTTGCAGGCTGCTGCGTGGGAACCACAAAATACATCTTGGGCTTGGTTGAGAAATCGAATCAGCCAAGTCAGTTAAAACTGTAAAACAGCTCAAATGTCAGCCTGAGAGGGGAAGGAATAAATGAGTTAGGATGCTTAACTTATCTGCAGAATGCCAGGCTGCCTCTGTACAAAGGTCTGGTGAGCTCTAGGAAGTTCTTTTCTAACGTGCTGGTGACTTATGGTCTTTTCCAGTTGTTGGATTTGAAGTGCCAGACAAATTTGTTGTGGGCTACGCCCTAGACTACAATGAATACTTCAGAGATTTGAACGTAAGTCCGTTTCTTTCCCATCTGTTTTTGTCCATTTAAAACTCAGGAGGAGGAAGGAAGTCTCCTCACATCAGTCTCCCTCCTCTGTAAATCATGTTCCACTGGTGATGCAACAAGGAGAGCAAAGGCTGGAGCAGCAGGGCAGCCTTTCGGAGCTCTTGGGAAACCAGCGTTAACTTGGCTGCCTGCAGGATGGAGGCTGCCCATCTCCTGTCAGCTATGAAATGCTGTGGAGTGGGTGTGGAGTTTCTTATAGAATCATAGAATTGCTAGGGTTGGAAGGGACCTCAAGGATCATCCTGTTCCAAACCCCCTGCCATGGGCAGGGACACCTCACACTACAGCAGGTTGCTCACAGCCACAGCCAGCCTGGCCTTCAAAACCTCCAGGGATGAGGCTTCTACCACCTGTGCCAGGCTCTCACCACCCTCATGGGGAACAACTTCTTCCTAACATCCAGTCTGAATCTATCCACTTCTAGTTTTGTTCCATTCCCCCCACTCCTATCACTCCCTGACACCCTAAAAAGTCCCTCACCAAATCTCACCAGAGGACTGCAACAAACAAGTGCTTAGTTGGGAAAGAATTAGAGGAGAGAGATCTTGGAAGTTAAGAGGGGGTCACTTTTTGTTCTAAGTCATTAATTCTGCATCAGCCAGATTGCTGATGATATCCAGCTGGGAGGAGTGGCTGATACACCATCAGGCTGTGCAGCCATTCAGTGAGACCTGGACAGGCTGGAGAGCTGGCCAAAGGGGAACCTCATGAGGGTCAACAAGTGTAGGGTCCTGCACCTGGGGAGTAACAACCCCCTGCACCAGTACAGGTGAGGGGTGACCTGCTGGGAAGCAGCTCCATGTTGTCTTTACCTTGGAGTCCCAGTGGACAATGAATTATCCATGGGAAAGCAATGTGCCCTTGTGGCCAGATGGTCAATGGGATCCTGGGGTGCATCAAGAAGAGTGCGGCCAGCCAGTGGAGGGAGGTTCTCCTCCTGCTCTGCTCTGGTGAGGTCACACCTGGAGTATTGTGTCTAGCTCTGGGCTTCCCAGTTCAAGAAGGACAGGGAACTACTGGAGAGAATCCAACAGAGGCTACAAGGATAACAAAGGGACTGAAACATGTGCCTGAGAGACCTCGGGCTGTTTAGCCTGGAGAAGAGAAGGTTGAGAGGGATCTCTAGTAATGTTTACAAGTATCTGCAGGATGGGTGTCAGGAAGAAGGGGCCAGGCTCTTCTCAGTGGTGTCCTGTGATAGGACAAGGGGCAAGGGATACAAACTGGAACACAGGAAGTTCCACCTCAGCAGGAGGAAAAACTTTGCTGTGATGGTGCTGGAGCCCTGGAGCAGGCTGCCCAGAGAGGTTGTGGAGTCTCCTTCTCTGGAGACTTTCAAACCGCAGCTGGATGTGATCCTGTGTGACCTGCCCTGAGTGGTACTGCTCTGGCAGCAGGGTTGGACTCGATGATCTCTGGAGGTCCTTTCCAACCCCTTACCATCCTACGATTGTGTGATCTGGGTGTCAGCAAACCACCA
>CM037644.1:3196484-3457079 GCA_015227895.2 Colaptes auratus
GCACCTGGGACCGTCGGCAGGGTCACGGAACAGGCTTAGGACAGGGGAGGGCCGAGTGAAATTACAAGGAAGATTGGTGCAGAAATGCTCAGTTAATGAACTTGTCTGGTGCCTACCTCCTAAACCCAGCCAGCCAGGCAGTGCTGTAACCTAACCGTGCGCTGCATCTCCTAACCCACCCCAGGGAACTGCCCCCTTCTAGAGACTTTATAAACTCACACCCAAATGTACTGAGCAAGCTCAAAGATTCCACACACACACCCCCCAGGAGCTGCATTTGCTCCTGCAGCAGCAAATTTCTCATTTGAACAAACGACAACTCCAGCTTGCTTTCTCCTGTGCAGGCAGAGCAGCATCGCCCGAGCCGCTGTGCCTGCGCCGAGCCCCTCTGCGAGGCTGCCCGATGCTGCTCACGGCTGCCCCAGCAATGCAGCGTGGTGCAGGGGGTGCTCTGGGTGACTGGAGTCGGACCAGGGGTGCTGTGGAAGTGCCTGCCTTGCTTTTTTGGGTGTTTGTTTGCTTGTCTGGGTCTTTGTCCAAGAGCCTTGTGCTCAGATGCAGCCGCTAAGTCACCCTGCTAACACATCGAAGGCAAACTTTGGTATTTAAGGGGAAAAAAAATTTTGCAGGAGCGTCCCCAGCTGCTTCAACAGCAAAGCACAGCTGGATGGCTGCCCCCTGGGCTTTTCTCATTACAAAAAGCCAACATCCTGAGGTATTTGGGCAGACACAAGGTACTGGGAGCAGCGGAGGGGAGCTGATGCTGCCCGCCCAGCACCCCAGGGCTCTGCCTGGTCCTGACATCCCTGCCGATATCCCGACCGGGGCACATCCACCTGGGATCCCACCGCAGCCATCGCCGCCGGGCAGGGACCCCCTTGGCTTTTAGTGCCGCTCGCTCACAGCTCAGCCACCACCACGGGAATGATTTCTACCCCCTCTGGGATTGCTTTTCCTACTGGTTTGATTTAACCCCTGCAGTTTACTCTTGCCCACTGCTCCGAGGTGCTTTTACTGCCCTGTTACTGTCACTGTGGCTGGTTGGCAGGAGGCAGTAGCCTGAAAGCAGTTTTGGAAGGAGTCTTTCGTTGATGAACAAGATGGAAAGATCCTTTTCCAGCCGAGTAAAGTCAAACAGATCACTGGAAATCTATTTTCTAACTAAAGAAAACCAAACTGATCACTGGAAATCTCTTTTTGTAGCCACATAAAACCAAACTGATCACTGGAAATCTCTTTTTGTAGCCACATAAAACCAAACTGTTCACTGGAAATCTCTTTTTGTAGCCTGGTAAAATCAAACAGATCACAGCAAAACGGTCCAAAAAGAAGGAAAAACCTGATTTTTAACTGCACCTCACCTCTAAATGCTGGCAACAGAGAACGCCTCTTTAAAAACCCGGTGTAAAATTAACACGAGTGTGGAAGCAGCCAATTAACCACTCCACAGAGCAATTTTCCTGCAACCCAGGTTATTAACTCAGCTGTTTTCCTGAGGAAAAGGAGGATTGTGCATGGCACCGCTTGCAGCAAGTGGGAAAACGCTGTCCTGCAGGTACCAAACGCGGTGGCTGACCTGAAACGGGTTGCGTCCAGAGTGTCTTCAACCCGCATTTGGGTAGGAGGCTTTGAGCAGCTGCTCCCTCCCATGCAAGCGGCTTTTGCACCCTCCCCACTGTGCTAGAAACGACTTTGTGTGCTGAGGGGAGGGCCCCTTGTGTCAGTCTCCCGATGGTACCAGCACCCACCCCCAAGATTAAGCTGTAAATCATCAAGAGGACGTTTCCTCCCACCCCCCACAGCCAACTACTGACCATTTATTCCCGAGAACAGTTGACGAAATCACATCTTTGAGGATTCAAAATCATCGCTACTCGACAGCAGCCTCCGCGCTGAGGCTCAGCGATGCTGCACCATCACCCACGGGCTCCGCGACCCCCCCCCCTCACCACGGAAGATGGATGCTCAACCATAAAGGAACCATCCCAGCCCTTCCCAGGAAGCGCATCCCCGACCCCGCGGTGGTCCCTGCGTTTAACCCTTGCTCCTGACAGGGTTAGAAAGCTGCAAATGGTGCGATGCTAAGGACGGAGGAAGGAGAGCACCTGGGCTGGAAGCTCCTCCGGAGCTGGGCTTGCCCTGGAGGCGCCAACTGCTGCAGGGATGGGTCTATAGACAAACCCCCAGCTCCAGGTCCTCCAGACGCACCAAACTCTTCCCCGTGTCACCCAAATGCTGCACACTGGCAGCATCACCCACCCCGGCTGTGCCTGGCCTTGGTACCGAGGGTGGCTGGGGGTGTGTGTGCCGCTTGTCTGGGGAAGGAGGATCCCCTGCCTAGAGCACCCCAGGCACAACTACGGGACCCCTCCTTCCACCCAGTTGAATATCCAATCCTGCAAGCCTCTGAAACCCCCCCAAGGGCCACACCCCCGCTGCTGGAGGCAGGCTGCAGCTAGGGGAAAGCACCCAGAGGCCAGATACCAGACTGTCCCCCACTGCCACCGTGCAACCCCAGGCTCTTCCCCCACCCCAGACCAGGCCTCTACGCCCACTCCCATCCCTGGGGTGGGGCACAAAGTACTGCCGCAGCACGTTTGTCTGTACAGGTCCCTCCCCTTTCTCCCACCCCCCCAGTAACGACACCAAGCCCTCGTTGGTTGCTGCCTCCGCAGTGGTTTATTGGTGCGGGAGCCCAGAGCCCCCGAGCAGCAGCCTGGAAGGCACCATGGGGATGCTGAGGAGGCACCCCAAGAGCCAGAGCACCAGCTCCTGCAGCAGGGACCAGTTTCCAGCCTCACTAAAGCAGCAAGGCAATACTGGAGAGCAACAGGCAATCCCAAACTCCAGTATTTACGTGCTGCTAGAGCACTGCTGACAGCTCTCCATCCTACTGCCTCTCCACCGCCTCCAGACACTCCCTTTCCCTCCCAGGCACAGGGCAACACAGGACCGTGGCTGGTCCTTTCCCAGGGAAAGGAGCAAAGGGCAGTAGGTGAGAGGGGTAAGGTGCCAGCTGAAGGCACAGTGCTGGAGCCAACATCAGCCCATGCCCCGATGGAGAACAAAAAGGAGCTCCGAGTCCTTCCTGCCTGCAGGGCCAGCCCCGCTGAGACACACACACACACACTCAGAGGGACTTTATTTGTAGCTGCAAAGGTTGTGCACAGATACAAGCTCCAAGACAACATCTCTACACATACCTGGTGTTCAACTGAGCTAAAGAGATACATGGGAATGTGTTAGCTTCCACATCTATGATAACCAGAAGCTCACTTCCTTGTCTTATCCTTGAGGTAATGAGGCAGCCCAGAATGGTCTGTATCTCCTTGTCCCTACAAACCATGATGTGCTGCTACATCTCCTCAAAGCCCACTGAATGTTGACATTCCAAATGGTATTATGAATATATATATATATATATTTTGTTTTAACACAAACCATGGAATCAAAGGCACTGAAGAGCACTCTACAAAGAAGACATTGAAGGTGCATGCATTACCACCACGGGACAGAGCCTTTTTTGGTTCTTCCTGGGTGCTATCAGAAAGTCTGTAACTGTAAGAGAACAAGCAGTTACACAGCGCAGACAAACCAGTTCCAGAAACAAGCAGCAGGAATGAACTGTGTGTCCCCGACCCACCCTCCAAAAGAGTTGGGCCTCAGTAAATCTTCCCTTTCACATCTTGCAGCAGATCCTGCAGCCCTTTCCTGGCCCTTCCCAACACTCTCTGGGGGAAATGTTACTTTGTACTTTCCTCTCAGGGGGGCTGCTGAACATCGAGGACTCGGTGGGAGTTGCAACGCTACCCAGCTGAATTCAGCTGCCGACAGCTCAAAACCTGTTAACGTTTTTTTCTCCTTACAGTATTGTTATGTGGCTTGCTTTGACTTTTGAGAAATCTAAAGCATCAATCATCATCATTGTTGTTTGCAAAGACTTACAATTATTTTCTATTTCCATGGACAAAGCTTCATGCAACCAAAAATGAAAGATGCCCTGAAACTTCACCACCTCCCCTGCGTGGTTCCAGAGAAGAAAACACCAGCACCGGGCAGCAAGGTAGCCCTGAGGCAGCACTCCCATGCCAGCCTCTGCCAAGGGCTGTCCAGGAACCATGCAGACAGTTGGGATATTTTTTGTGTTTCCTTTACACCTTTTTTTGTCCTCACCCCAGCTCTGTGACAACTTCCTTCAATTCATTCTTTGTCAAAGCAGCATCTCAGCGAGCCCTGAACAATGTCAGAAGTGACGCTGTCGGTCTGGACGCTCATGCGGTTCCCTGGTGCTGAACACAGAGCTGAGCTCCACTTTGCCCTCCCTGCTTAGCAAACTCAAAAATTGGGAATTTCAAAAGCTCTCATGAGCCCTGCCAAATTATTGCAGGTTTGAAAAGTCAAATATTTGCCAACCCAAAAAAAGGCAGTTTTGTCACCACTTCAGTGTCCTCAGTACCGATAACAGCAGGCACAGCTCGCCAGCCAGCCACTGCTTACTGCAAAGCCAACAAGTACCCAAAGTGAAGCCTGTGCAAGCTACAGCCACCCTCCCCTTGCAATGAATTTTACCATTATTTGTGTTTTAGTGTACCTGTGTAGTCTGATTTGTTTCTTCCAGGTGATTCATAAAGAAAAAGCAACAGCAAACAAGCTCAGCTCTAGAATCCATTTTGATTGCGTCTGAGGTTCAGAGTCTAATGAATGTTTTTTAGACACAGGAAAACAAACCCAATTCAGTCTTCAGCCTAGTTTGACATGGGGGACAGGGGCTCTCTTCAGCAAGGAGGACTCAGCTGAGAGCTCAACACACTTTCACCAACCTATTCTCCAGCAGAGAGAAAAATGAGTACTGACAAAGTATTGGGCAAGTGGCAATTCGGGATAGGCAGCAAAATACACATCTGAGAAACTCTGTGTTCGTGGCATGACAGCATTGTTCTTGTAAGCAATAAAGCTCTGTGTTTGAATCATCCCATCTCACACTTCAGCTTCTTTCAGACCTAGCTTCTGCTTTGGATATTAAATCAGAAAGGCAGCAGCTGCCGAACAGGATGATTCGAGTTCACCCTGACCTCTCCAACTGTTACCTGCGGCACCCAAGAAGGGATCTGTGCTTTGGAGGAAGTGAGACTGATCCAGAGCAGTGCTGCAGGTGGGACCCCCCCGAGCTTACCTTCCTAACTCACCTGGATGCAAGTGTTTTGGCTCCTTCTGCCTTGCCTCTCCCTGGCCACCAGGCAAGTGCTGTTCCAACAGCAACTAGAAAGCAACACACACAGAGGTTTAGGAGCGCTGACAGAGGCACCGCCATGCTTTGGGATGGGGGGGACAGGAGCTGTTGGGCAGCTTGGAGCTGTCACCTCCCCTGGCATGCACAGATCACAGACTCAGATGGGTGCAGCATTTTTTAAATTAGGGAAGTAAGTAAATAAATAATCAAAATTTCACCTCCAGATAAGGCAGACTACAAAGCAGCACCTTAAGAACAGCCACATCCCTCCTTGCCCTGTCCTCCCCATTCCCACAGCCAGGGCTACTGGCAGCACTGCTGCCATGGCATGGCACTGGTAACCCCCAACCATAGTCCAGGAGTCGTGCAGCAGGAGGGATGACACAGCTCCTGCCAGGCAAAACCAGCAGCAGCTCTGGGGGTGAGTGGGTAAGCCATAGGCACCACCACAGCTGGCAGCAAGTCCACCTCCCTGAAGGGGTTAAAACAGCAGCGGCAGGGACATCCCACTGGTGCTGGCCGAGCAGAAGCTGGCTTAGGCAATAGAGCACCCTCGGGACAGGCAGGTAAGATGCAGAGAGGATCATAGGGGTTGGGATTTCTGTGGTGGAACTGCTGAGTGCTCAGCCCCTGGCTGCCAGGGGAGGCAGCAGCCCAGGAGCACCCCTAGCCTTTGAGCAGCACCCCACCACGGCCACAAACAGGGGTGGCCCTGCTGTACTGGTAACCCTGAGCACCAAGAGAACTGCCCTGAAAGCTCCACTTCACCACAAAAGCATCACAGCAACTCTTCTGCTGCCACAAGCTCCACGCCCGCAGCGTGCACACCAGCTATTTCTAGAAATCCAGACTCCTATCTGTCATCTCCGTGAGCCAGCCACCTACAGAGGTTTAATTAAACCCCCCAAATAACTGGGGAATTCGAACAGGCAGAAACCCATTAACATAGCTCCCAAAACAATGCAACTTCTGCTTGCCAAAGTATATTGGGCAATTAAGTAGAAAACATCCCCCCCCCCCTCCTCTGCCCCAAGCCAAAAAGACACGCACAAAAGCAAAACAAATTCACCCCGGAATAAAAGGGTTCCCTTAAAAAAACCCTCTCCCTCCTCACTGACACTGCAACCAGGAGTGAAAAATGAAAGGAGGGCGGGGGGGAACCCAAAGTGAGAAAGAATTGCCACGGGAAAGGAAATAAATACAGGACAGATTTGCATGCAGAGCCTTCACTGCCTCCTAAACATTTTGGGGCTAGGTAAACTCCAAGACAAGGAACGATTAAGGGTGGGGGGAATACAACAAACAAGCCTGCTACCAGTTCTTACGGGAGACATGCACAAACCAATCCCGAAGTCATTGTTCTCGTTTGAAAGATTAACACCTCCTCCCCCTCCCCACCCCCACCCCAAATGCATTGTTTCACAGACCAAAAGAAATCCTGTTACAGCTGAAAGTCCCAGAGATTTCGTTAGCAAGCCACGACTCCGGCGACAGAGTGAAAACAAAAAGGTGAGAGGAGAAGCACCAAACCACTTTGTATCTGCCTGGGTCCGGATGAAAAATTAAACAAACAAGCAAACAAACAACACCCCCCCCCCCTCCAAAATCACTCTACTTGTGTCCCTGCCTCCCTCTGAACGCTGAAATCTAAACACAAGTCCTGTGTTAATATTTACAGGTGTGGTTAATAGCTGGGACCAGACCCGACGCTTGATCGACAGCCACCAAATGGTTCCAGCTATTGCATTCCCAACGGGATTTGCCTCTCAAGGCTGCTGCGGTCGAGAAATATCCCCGAGAGTAAAGGGAAATAACCCCCCACCCCCCCGAGCGTGAGCAGCCGGAGCGCTGCCTGTCAGCAGAGTTACTTTCAGTTGTGCCGGCACCCACGGTGGGCACCGCCACAACGAACCTCGCCGGGGTAGCCAGCCAAGACTTCCTCCTGAGTGGCACAAAAACACCTAAAATAATTTCACCCCCCCACGCTGGCAACCGAAATCCGCGTAAGAACCGATAATTCCTCATATGCTTACTAACAGTATTTTTTTTCTTCCTCATTAACGTACTCAGGGGGGAGAGGAAAAAAAGGCAGCAGCAGCGCGTTTGACGTGCTCGGCGCCGAGTTTTTAACCCCAGCACGAAGCACCTCTGACCCACACGATGCGAAACGTGCTCCGAGGTGGGGCACGCATCCCCCCCCCCCCCCCGAACCAACCCGCAGCTACAAAGGGCCGATTCAAAGAACGCAAACAATTCATTCGTTAGCTTCCCTCCGTTGGAAATCTCGACCCCCGCCAACGCTGTGCCTTAGGACCATCAGCTGGGTTGATCAAGGGGAGGTTGTTAAAGCAGCCAAGAGCTACCGGCGCTCGCAAAAGGCCTGGGGGGGGGGTGTGGGGGGTGTAAGGGAGGAGTAAGGGGGAGGGCGAGAATTCAACTTACAGCACTCCAGAAAAAAAAAAGCAGCAAAATCCACAGAAAACAAACTCCAGGGTCCACAGGTTTGGGGTTTTTTTTTTTGTTTGGTTTGGTGGGGTTTTTTTTGGCCCCCACTCAACACTGCTGAGGAGAAGAGCAGCCCCGAAGCTTCACGTTATATCCATGTATATATATATATATTTTATCTTTGTTTTCACATCGTCATCCCATCCAGTTTTAAACGAGATCTGGAAGCTCGAGTCCTGTAAAGTTTATTTGTTAAGGACAGAAGGGGGGAAAAATAAATAAATCATCGAAAAAAAAATGGGGTTTTTTTGTGTTAGATGAGCATTGATTTAAAACATAAGTACAGACGGGGTTTTAAATACATAATTATACAGTTTATATACGTCTAGATATTTATATATATTTATATAATATATAGATATATAAAAATACATAGATAAAATAAATATATATAATAGTTTATCTAGATATATATTTATAAATTCATTTCCCTATTTATTTATATATTTAGCTATTTTATATAGTTATATATTATCTATATATTTATATATTATCTATACATTCATCTATTTTAATGTATTATCTATATATATTTATGTATTATCTATACTTGGGCCAGCTTGCCAGAAGCATTACTTCCAAGCATCCCTCCTCTTTCCCATTTCCTACATGGTTTATCACACTTAAACAGTTGATTTTTCACTCTCTCTCCCACCCAAAGTGGATTAACTCAACACAGGCTCCTGCAGCCCACGGGAGCAGGGGAGTTCTGAAGATTTCTTCAGAGCAGAGGGTGATGAAACTTGGCAGAGGGTCCCCCTCACCTCCACACGTACACAACACACCAATCTTTCTTTCCTCCTCCTTTTGGAGGGAGCGATTCGTGGTGGAAACCTTGTAACAAGATAAAAAACCACCACCACCACCCCCCCCAAAAAAACCTCACTCTCCAAAAGCCGAAAAAATTCACGGTTTTAGGGAGCTGATGCACACGTGGGTAAAATATTGTCTCAGAGGGGAAGTTAAAAAGGGAAAATCCAGAGCGTGTGTGTGGGTGGGGGTAGTGCTTTGCTCCATCCCCGCAGCTCCTTGTCCATGCCAGGACATTCAAATTTCCTGTACAAAGCGAAGCAACAGCAGCAGCAGCAGCAGCGCGGGGTAAAAACACAAAATAGCGAAAGATGACCGCAAAAGAATTGTTTTCTCTTTTTCCCTTTAAATTTTTTTTCCCCACTGTTTTCACCGAATTACTTTCGGAGTTTTATTAGCTTTTAATGTATAAAGCGGGTGGGTTTTTTTTTGTGCCAAGCGGGACCTAGGTGGGGGGAAAGGGGGGAGGGCTACAGACCCATGGCCAGCCCCGGGTTTGCTCTTAAAAAAAACAACAAGGAGGAAATGAGGAAGAAACACCAAAAAACACCCACCCCACCCCCCAACCAAACAACTAAACCAGCCGCACCTGGGGGGGGGGGGGGGAGAGGGAACAACACACGTCAAGTATGAGGTATAAAAACTATTAATCGTTTTTAAAAACACCCCAAAACACTAAAAAAAAAACACCCAAAAACACCAGGAAAAGGCGTCCCGGGGGAAAAGGGGGGGCGGGGGGAGTGGGGAGGGTGTCGCCCCGCACCCACGTGGGAACCGTCCTGCTCCCGCCTTAACGGTCCGGTGTGGGGGAGGGGGGGAGAAGAAGGGGTGGGGGGGGGGGGGGGCACCGCCCCGGGCCCAGCCGCTCCCGCTGTCACTGCCCGCTGCGTCACGAGCCGCCGCCACCCCCACCCCCCCGCCCCGAGGCCACCGACCGACCCACACTTCCCCCCCCCCCCGCAACACCCCCCCCCCCCCCGTGGCCGCCTTTGTGCGGCTCTGGGCGGCGCCGGCGCTGCCGCCGGCTCTCCCCACCACCCCCCGCATCCCCACTGAAGTTTTTCTTTTATATAGTTTTGGGGTTGTTGGGGTTTTTTTTTGTTGGCTTTTTTGGTGGGTTTTTTTTTTTTTGGTGGTTTTTTTTTAAAAGCCTTTTTCCGTTCCTCCCCCTTCTCCTCAAAAAGTTTCTCTCCCGGGCCTGTGTCCGTGTTTCTCCCCCACCCCCCCCCGCCCCGCATTCGGGAGCGGCACGACCCCGCCCCGGGCGGCCGCTGTGTGTCCGTGTCCCATCCCCGGCTCGGCAGCGCGCCCCGTCCCGCAGCCGCCCCCTCCCCGTCCCGCTGCTGCCCCCCCACCCCCCCCCCCCCAGGGCCGACCCGAGCCCGGCCGGGCCGAGCCGTCCCGCCCGCAGCGGGGCGAGGGAAGAGAGGCTGGCGATCGACCCCCCCGCGGCGCCCCGGGCCCGGCGCCCCGCGCGCCCGCCCTCCTCACCTCCGAGTCCAGTCGAAAATGGCGCCGAAACCGAAAAAACTTCGCAAATTTCATTGTAGGCGGCCGCGAGGGCTGCTGGGAAGCGGGGGCGGGGGCAGCACCGCCCGCCGGGGCGGGACGGGGATGGCCGCCGCGCCGGGGACGGGCCCGCGGCCGCGTGGGGTAGCGCTGCCGGCGCTACCGGGCTCGGGGCGGTAGCTGAGCGTCCCCGGGGAGGACACCGAGTCCCTCCCCAGCTTTCTTGGAGCCCTGTTCACATACTGGAAGGCCACAAGAAGGTCGCCTCGGAGCCTTCTCCTCTCCAGACTGAACAGCCCCAATCCCTTTAGTCTGTCTCCGTAGGAGAGGTGCTCCAGCCCTCTGCCGATGGATGCTTTACAGCAGCCTTCTTCAAGCAGAGGTGCACCCCGCGGATCGCTCAGGCCAAAATACCCCAGCGAGGTCGTGGGGGAGCTGCATTCAGCTGCCCCGGGGCTGCTGCCGTGGCGGTGCAGGGAGCTGGGACCTGGGGTTGTACAATCATAGAATGGTGTGGGTTGGAAAGAACCTTTAAGATCATCGAGTCCAGACGTTCTCTGCCATGCCTGGTGCTAACCCATGTCCCTCAGCAGCACATCTCTGCCGCTCTGAAACACCTCCAGGGATGGGGACTCCACCACCTCCCTGGGCAGCCCGTTCCAATCCCTGACCACTCTTTTCCCTGATCTCCAACCTAAACTTCCCTGACACAATTTCAGGCCATTTCCTCTTGTCTTATCATCTGATACTAAGGAGCAGAGTCTAACCTCCATCTCACTGCAACCTCCTTTCAGAGAGCTGTAGAGAGCAATGAGGTTTCCCCTCAGCCTCCTCTTCTCCACACAAAACACTCCCAGTTTCCCTCAGCTGCTCCTCCCCAGCCCTGTTCTCCAGACTCTTCCCCAGCAATGAGGTCTCCCCTCAGCCTCCTCTTCTCCACACTAAACAACCCCAGCTCCCTCAGCTGCTCCTCCCCAGCCCTGTTCTCCAGACCCTTCCCCGGCTTTGTTGTCCTTCTCTGGACATGCTCCAGCACCTCAGTGTCCTTCTTGGAGTGAGGGGTCCAGAGCTGAGCCCAGGACTCAAGGTGTGGCCACACCAGTAAAGGGGGACAATCCCTTCCCTCCTTCTGCTGGCCACACTATTGCTGATCCAGGCCAGGATGCTGGTGGCCTTCTTGGGCACCTGGGCACACACAGAGGCTCATCTTCAGCCAGATGTTGACCACCACCCCTAGGTCTTTCTCTGCTGGGCAGTTTCCAGCCACTCTGCCCAAATGCGTTCATGGTGTTACTGTGACTCAAGTGCAGGGCTAGCACTTGGCCTTGTTGAATCTCATACAACAGACCTCTTTCCATCAATCCAGCCTGTCCCTCTGCAGAGCCTTCCTACCCTCCAGCAGACCTACACTCCCTCCCAGCTTAGTGCCATCTGCCAATTTCTGAGGGTGCCTTGATCCCCTCATCCAGATCATTGATAAAAGATATTAAAGAGGATTTGCCCCGGCACCGAGCCCTGGGGAACCACTAGTGACCAGCCACCGACTGCATTTAATTCCATTCATCACCACTCTGGGCTCAGCCATCCCAGTTTTTAACCAAAAAACTTCTGCAACTGTGCAGCAGCCCAAGTCCTCAATAAGGAAAAAACAAACCAAACCAAACCAACAAACAAAAGACAACAACAACAACAACAACCCCCCCCTAACCTTTACATAATAATCACAAAACCTGCAAGGGGCTAATGGGGAACCTCAGCATTGCCTCTTCCCTCCATGGTTTACAGCCTCTTGTAAACCACCTGAAGGAGGGATGAGGCTTTTTCACTCCTGGTTGGGTGGAAGTACATACAATCCATAGAATTGTTAGGGTTGGAAGGGACCTCAAGGATCATCTAGTTCCAGCCCCCCTGCCATGGCCAGGGACACCTCATACTACAGCAGTTTGCTCACAGCCACATCCAGCCTGGCTGCAAACACCTCCAGGGATGAGGCTTCCACCACTTCCCTGGGCAACCTGTTGCAGTGTCTCACCACCCTTGTCTTGTTACTCAGCACACAACTGTGCACTGTACAGAGTATCAGAGTGTGGTTGGTAGCTCTTTTCCTCCTTGTCATTAGTGTGATATTAGGGTTCTTGCAGCCTTCCTTCCTCTGCCCCCCAGCCCCTGCATGGGCTGGCACAGCTTTATAACCTACCTGGAGTCACACAGGGGTGATGGGAACAGGATTTTGGAACCCAAGTTGCAGGTCCCAGATGTGGGATGACATGTTAGCAGGGACCATGGTGGTTTGGAGATAGGGTTTTCTGCAAGAATTTATCATCTGAAGAGTCAGAACTTGGGAGGATGGGAAGCAGCTGGCAATCTGACGCATGGACAAAAGGGCTGCAAGTGGGAAGTGGTCCCTTCCAAAGGGACAACCTGGATCTGGAAGCCAGAAACTTCCAGGTTGTCACCTCCATTGCTGTGAATGAGCAAAGCTGTGAAGCTTTTTGTTGGCTTGGTGGGTTCATTGGAGTCATGTGTTGACTTGGTGGATTCTCTGAAGTCTTGTGTTGCCTTGGTGGATTCACTGAAATCTTGCATTGGCTTGGCGGGTTCATTGAAGTCTTGAGTTGTCTTGGTGGGTTAACTGAAGTGTTGTGTTGGCTTGGTGGGTTCACTGAAGCCTTGTGTTGGCTTGGTGGGTTCACTGAAGCCTTGTGTTGGCTTGGTGGGTTCACTGAAGTGTTGTGTTGGCTTGGTGGGTTCATTGATGTCCTGAGCTGTCTTGGTGGGTTCACTGAAGTGTTGGCTTGGTGGGTTCACTGAAGTGTTGTGTTGGCTTGGTGGGTTCATTGATGTCCTGAGCTGTCTTGGTGGGTTCACTGAAGTGTTGTCTTGGTGGGTTCACTGAAGTGTTGTGTTGGCTTGGTGGGTTCATTGAAGTCTTGAGTTGTCTTGGTGGGTTAACTGAAGTGTTGTGTTGGCTTGGTGGGTTCATTGAAGTCCTGAGCTGTCTTGGTGGGTTCACTGAAGTGTTGTGTTGGCTTGGTGGGTTCATTGAATCCTGACGTCTGGTGGGCACTGAAGTGTTGTGTTGGCTTGGTGGGTTCACTGAAGTGTTGTGTTGGCTTGGTGGGTTCATTGAAGTGTTGTGTTGTCTTGTTGGGTTCACTGAAGTGTTGTGTTGGCTTGGTGGGTTCATTGAAGTCTTGAGTTGTCTTGGTGGAGTCATTGAAGTCTTGTGTTGGCTTGGTGGGTTCATCATCTTCCTGCTGCAGTTTTTACTTCTATCCCCACCTCAAACAGCCACAAAAAGAAAAAGAAAAAAGACAAACAAAAAAAAACCCAACCCACCCAACCCCCCCCCCCCCCCTGAACAATTGCTCTGTTCTCACAGGTGAGCCGTGAAGCTCAATTAATTCTGCTTTGTGAAGAGCTTCTGATCCTCTGGTGGAAACATGTAAGGGCAAAACACGATTATTTTGCAACTTGCAAAGGCTGATAAGGGCGGTGCAAGCGGAAAAAGCCTCACCACTGAAGGGTATTACAGCCCTGCTCTTTTTCCACTCGAGATCACAAGAAACGAGCTGATGGCTGCTGCTTTTCATTTAGAAGGGTTTCCCCCCCACCCCCTCCTTCTTGAAAGAAACGCAATCACTACCAAGTACTCTGGAGGGACTTCATCTTTAAACAAATAATGTTTTTCTTCTTGGGCGTGCACTATTATTTTCTTAATTATCCCTGGATTTCTGCCTGTTCCTCCAAGAGCTTTCTCAGATGGCAGGAACAATTGGTGTGTCATCCCCCCTCCCCCCCTTTTCCCCCCTTTTTTTCTTTTATATCTATGCATCTCACACTTAACAGCAAAAAGTATCCCCCAATAAAAAGCCTCTGTACATCCCATAAACTCCAACAGGACACGTGCTGCCAACAATCACACCTCTTCATTGAGGCGTCTTATATGCTGCTTTCCTATTCCCCCCCCCCGCCCTTCTTTTTGGTTCTGTGTTTTGGTTTTTTGTTTCCACACTGCTACTACTGTTTGCAACCCAGCCTCGCTGGCTGCCTGTGTTTTGGTGTCAAAACGAAAGGAATTGAGTCATTTATTAAGCATCAGAGCCCTCCCACTCCCCCTTCGTGCACGCATCGAGGTCTCAGCAGATGCGGCGGGGAACGAACGGGCAAAGAGATTCACCTACACCTCTCTATCTACTCTTGTGGGTGGCCTCTAATTAATTTGGCTCCGAGGCTTCTGCTCTAAGGTAGATGGGTTGGGAAGTTTGGCCAGGAGTCATCTGTTTGAATCATACCTAGGTTTAGGTTTTTTTTTAATGGAGAACTTCATTGTGTGTCTGTGTATGGAGAACTTCTCCCTTGTGTGTCTGTGTCTGGAGAACTTCCTTGTGTGTCTGTGTATGGAGAGCTTCTTCCTTGTGTGTCTGTGTCTGGAGAGCTTCTTCCTTGTGTGGCTGTGTATGGAGAACTTCTTCCTTGTGTGTCTGTGTCTGGAGAGCTTCTTCCTTGTGTGTCTGTGTATGGAGAGCTTCTTCCTTGTGTGTCTGTGTCTGGAGAGCTTCTTCCTTGTGTCTGTGTCTGGAGAGCTTCTTCCTTGTGTGTCTGGAGAGCTTCTTCCATGTGTGTCTGTGTCTGGAGAGCTTCTTCCATGTGTGGCTGTGTCTGGAGAGCTTCTTCCTTGTGTGTCTGGAGAGCTTCTTCCATGTGTGGCTGTGTCTGGAGAGCTTCTTCCTTGTGTGTCTGTGTCTGGAGAGCTTCTTCCTTGTGTGTCTGTGTCTGGAGAGCTTCTTCCTTGTGTGTCTGGAGAGCTTCTTCCTTGTGTGTCTGTGTCTGGAGAGCTTCTTCCATGTGTGGCTGTGTCTGGAGAGCTTCTTCCTTGTGTGGCTGTGTCTGGAGAGCTTCTTCCTTGTGTGGCTATATGGAGAACTTCTTCCATGTGTGGCTGTGTTCGGAGAGCTTCTTCCTTGCGTGTCTGTGTCTGGAGAGCTTCTTCCATGTGTGTCTGTGTCTGGAGAGCTTCTTCCATGTGTGTCTGTGTCTGGAGAGCTTCTTCCTTGTGTGTCTGGAGAGCTTCTTCTTTGTGTGTCTGTGTCTGGAGAGCTTCTTCCATGTGTGGCTGTGTCTGGAGAACTTCTTCCTTGTGTGTCTGTGTCTGGAGAACTTCTTCCTTGTGTGGCTGTGTCTGGAGAACTTCTTCCTTGTGTGTCTGTGTCTGGAGAGCTTCTTCCTTGTGTGGCTGTGTGTGGAGAACTTCCTTGTGTGGCTGTGTCTGGAGAACTTCTTCCTTGTGTGTCTGTGTCTGGAGAGCTTCTTCCTTGTCTGCACTGCACCCTTGCAAGAACTAATTAAAAGGAAAAAAATGGGTGGGGAAATGGAATAAAAAGAAAAAGAGAGAGAGAGAGAGAAAGGCCCACACTTATTGGAATGTCAAATATAGATGTCAGCATTTCAAATGAAATGGTATCTTGGGAGGCTCCTGCACATTTAATCAGGCACTTGCACCATCTATATCATGCACTCCAACACTGCAGCGAGAACCACGGCCGGCACTGGCTTAACATCAGCAGAAGTGTTTGCCAAGCCTGGATTATGTCACTGCTTTATGATCTTGCTTTGTAAAGGGAGAATACTCCTGGGGAGCAAGGACTCGGCACGCGGGATCCACAGCGAGAGCGAGGAATGAGTGCCGCTCACAGAGACCCGGGGAGGGGGAGGGACGGTGTTTGCTGGGGTAGTTTTAGAATCATGGAATTGTCAGGCTGGAAGGGGCCTCAAGGATCATCTAGTTCCAACCCCTGTGCCATGGGCAGGGACACCTCACACTAGATCAGGTTGCTCACAGCCACATCCAGCCTGGCCTTCAAAAACCTCCAGGGATGAGGCTTCCACCACCTCCCTGGGCAACCTCAGTTGCCTCACCACCCTCATGGGGAACAACTTCTTCCTAACATCCAATCTGAATCTACCCACTTCTAGTTTTGTTCCATCCCCCCCAGTCCTATCACTCCATGACACCTTAAAAAGTCCCTCCCCAGCTTTCTTGGAGCCCCCTTCAGACACTGGAAGGCCACAAGAAGGTCTCCTGGGAGCCTTCTCCTCTCCAGACTGAACAGCCCCAACTCCCTCAGTCTGTCTCCATAGGAGAGGTGCTCCAGCCTTCTGCAGATGAATGCTTTACAGCAGCTTTCTTCAAGCAGAGGTGCACCCCGTGGATCACTCAGGCCAAAATACCCCAGTGAAGCTGTTTGCTGCTTTGCCCCATGCCAGCCTCCCATGGGCACACTGGACACCAGCTCTTGGTGCATCACCATGCTGCTCAGAGTCCTGGTGGCTTTCCCTTGCCTGCAGGACACAGACACCCAGCCAGGTTGGGGCTGGGTAGGTAGTCCAAAGGTGGTGCTTTTGCAGAGGTGGCAGCTATGGAACTAGTTAAAGGAAAAAACTTCACCACACATGTTAAACCTGGCCTGCCAAAATGCTTCTGCTCCTCACCATGGGTGCAAGCCACGGCCGTGGCCACTCCTGTGCTGCAGGCTGGTGGCAAAGGTTTGAAACCTTCTTTGAAGAGACCAATTCTGTTGTCTCTTTGAAGAGACCAATTCTGTTATATCTTTGAAGAGACCAGTTCTGACCAAGTCTGTCCAGCACCAGCCTAAATAGCAGGCTTGGCTTTGCTGTCCACAATTGGAAGGAAAATAAAGCAAAAACTTTGGAGGTTATGTGCCCTTTGAGGTGGGACAGAGGACATTGGAGGGGACAAATGGCTAAAGAGAGACCTCTCTTCAGAGGTAGCCCCTGGGGGTTGAGAGCTGTGCTGCTCACACTGCCCTTGCTTTCCTGTTGCATCAAGAACCTTGTGCAGACCTTGTTCTCCCACCCCCCAACTCACTGCCAGGGCATCCAGCCCAGCCTGGTAATTTCCCACAGCTACTGGGCTAATAGGATGTGGCTGCTTCTGGGTGAGTGTCTGGCCAGCCCAGAACCACATCCCACTGCTGGGGTTTGGCACAGGAAAGGGGGACCCTGGTTTTGCAGGGGCTGTGAAGGGCAAAGGGAGAGTGAGTGGGCAGCCTGGGGTGCCCAGGATGGCGGTGAGGAGCAAGTGTGAGTGTACACAGCTGTAGCACCTCGTGGTTCTCCACGTGCAGATCAAGGAGCCATAGAATCAGAATAGCTTGAGATGGAAGAGACCTTTCAGATCAAGTCCAACCGTGAACCCCACACTGCCAGGTCACCACTGAACCATATCCCTCAGCACCACATCTCCACAGCTCTGAAACCCCTCCAGGGATGGGGACTCCACCGCTGCCATGCCTTCCATTTATTGCATTGCCCCACACCACTGCCCACCTCTGCACTAAGCCTCCCTCCAGCCTCCAGCCTGGTCAGACCTAAGGGTTGTGCTTGTGCTTCGTTTCTTTGAGGGTCTCCTTCATCTGACCTTGGGTGCCAGCCCTGGCATTTTGCCATGCCCTCCTCTGGCTTTGTGCATGGTGTGGCAGTCCCATCCTCAGCTCTCTGCGCACCCAGGGTGTTGGCAGCAGCCTGGACTGCTCTCCTCAGTCATGTTGATAAAGATGTGCAGGGTGAGTGCCCAGAGGATGGAGCCAGGCTCTGCTCCATGATGCCCAATGCCAGCACAAGGGGCAGTGGTGGAAGCTGAGGCACAGGAAGTTCCATGGAAACACGAAGAAGAATGTTTTCACTGTAAGAATGACAGAACAGGCTGCCCAGGGGGGTTGTGGAGTTTCCCTCTCTGGAGATATTCAAAACCCACCTGGATGTGTTCCTGTGTGACCTGCTCTAGGTGACCCTGCTCCGGCAGGGGGGTTGGACTGGATGAGCTTTTGAGGTCCCTTCCAGCCCCTGGCATTCTGTGAATCTGTGTGGAAAATGGGTATGGTGGTCATGCCAATAGGGTTTTTGGCAGCATTTCTTGCCTTCCCTTGGCTCAAAGAGTGCCCAGAGCGTAGTGCTGTCTGGACAGGGATTTCATTACCCGCCGTCCAGCCTGCCAGCACAACCTTGTCATTGCAATTTGTCACACATACTTGGTATGTGTTTAGTATCTCGCTGAGGGCTCCTTTGCCAGGCAATTCATCTAACTGCTGCTCGTCTGCTGCGGGGAGCAGCTGGGCTCCTGCTGGGCCAGCACACGGCACAGCCCTGGGGCTGTGCTGCGCTCGCAGAGGGAGCCCTGGCCCTCCAGAGCAGAGCCAGAGAGCCAGAGAATGGTTTGGGTTGGAAGGGACCTGAAAGATCATCCAGTTCCAACCCCCCTGCCATGGGCAGGGACACTGTCCACTACCCCAGGTTGCTCAAGGCCTCATCCAACCTGGCCTTGGACACTTCCAGGGAGGGGATATCCACAGCCTCACTGGGCAACCTGTTGCAGTGTCTCCCCAGCCTTACTCTCAAGAATTTCTTCCTAATCTCCAGTCTCAATCTTCACTCTCCCAGCTGAAAGCCATTGTCCCTCATCATGTCACTCCCAGCTCTTGTCAAAAGTCCCTCCCCAGATCTCTTGTACCCCCTTCAGGTCCTGGAAGGCTGCTCTAAAGGTCTCCCTGGAGCCTTCTCTTCTCCAGGCTGAGCATCCCTGGCTCCTTCAGCCTGTCCCCACAGGGCAGGTTCTCCAGCCCTTTGCTTCCTCTGGCCCTGCTCAAGCGGTTCCATGTCCCTTCTTGTGCTGGGGGTGCCAGAGCTGGATGCAGTACTCTAGGTGGAGTAAGGTGTGAACCAGAGGTGTGAACCAGCACCGTGAGACTGCCTACCACAAGTCTCCTTTTTCCACTAGAGGAGGAGGTTATTGTGGTCCACAATAACTATTTCTGTCCAAGGGGCAATTTTTGAACCATCTCTTTGTCGGCTGGGGACGGAAAACTTCTGCAGAGGCACCAGCTGCCTGCTCCTCCCCTCCTGGTTTTTTTTCAGTTATTTTGCTCTATTTATTTACTGCAAAACTTGCTGTGTTGCCTGACATTTTTTGGTTATCAAAATATTTTGATTATGTGCAGGGGAGGGGGTGGGTTGATAGTGAGGCTGACATCTCGATAGGAAACTGCCTGCAAAGTCTTCTAGCTAAATCCAGGGCAGGGAAGAGTGAGATACTCCAGCCTGTCTGAGGCAAACCCTTAGCATTGCTGCTGTGCAGAACCCTGTTTCAGCTTGGCCCCATCTCCAGCCCTTTTGGGTTCCAGAGCTTGGCTGGAGCATGAGCTCTCCCTGGTTTAGAATCATTAAGGTTGGAAAAGATCTCTAAGGTCACAGAATCATCCAGGCTGGAAAAGACCTCAGAGATCATCAAGTTCAACTTTTTACCTAATATCTAACACCTCATGACAACTAAACCATGGCTCCAAGTGCCACATCCAAGCCTGTTTTGAACACCTCCAGGGATGGGGACTCCACCACCTCCCTGGGCAGCACATCCCAATGGCCAATTACTCTTTCTGGGAAGAACTTTCTCCTCACCTCCAGCCTAAACCTCCCCTGGCACAGCTTGAGACTGTGTCCTCTTGTTCTGGTGCTGCTTGCCTGGGAGAAGAGACCAACCTCCACCTGTCTACAACCTCCTTTCAGGTAGTTGTGGAGAGCAAGAAGGTCTCCCCTGAGCCTCCTCTTCTGCAGGCTAAGCAACCCCAGCTCCCTCAGCCTCTCTTCATAGAACTTGTACTCAAGATCCTCAAGTCCAACCTTCTACCCAACATATCCATGACCCAAAGTGCCACATCTGCTTGTTTTGATGGATGCATCAAACCCAGCAACCATGAGAAGGAGGAAAGGAGAGTGGAGAGTGGTGAAGCCCTGGAATGGGTTGTCCAGGGAGGTGGTTGAGGCCCCATCCCTGGAGGTGTTTAAGACCAGGCTGGATGAGGCTCTGGCCAGGCTGCTCTAGTGTGGGGTGTCCCTGCCCATGGCAGGGGGGTTGGAACTAGATGATCCTTGTGGTCCCTTCCAACCCTGACTGATACTATGATACTATGAATGGGCTGCCCAGGGAGGTGGTGGAGTAAGCCTCCTTGGAAGTGTTTGCAAAAAGACTGGGTGTGGCACTCAGTGCCATGGTTTAGTTGATTGGATGGAGTCAGGTAATAGTTTGGACTTGATGATCTCAGAGGTCTTTTCCAACCTGGTCAATTCTGTGATTCTGTGTTGCTGCTGCATGAGACCTGCAGCTGCTGTGGAGGTTTTGATGCAGCATGAGAGGGAACAGAGAGGCAGGACACAAAAAGCAGAGCTCAAAGAGGTTGGAGGAGAGCTATACATCAAGGTGACTCTGAAAAAGTCTGGAACACTTTCTGCTTTGTTTTCTCTCACTGTGACAATGAGGAAGGCTCCTCTTCATGGGGTAACTACAGGAACACAGGATGTTAGGGTTTGGAAGGGACCTCTGGAGATCTTCCAGTCCAACCCTGCCAGAGCAGGACCATGGAATCCAGCACAGGTCACACAGGGACACATCCAGACAGGGCTGGAAAGTCTCCAGAGAAGGAGACTCCACAACCTCTCTGGGCAGCCTGCTCCAAGGCTCTGTGACCCTCACAGTGAAGAAGTTCCTCCTCATGCTGGGATGGAACCGCCTGTGCTGTAGTTTCCATCCACTGCACCTTGTCCTATCACAGGGTGCAACTGAGCAGAGCCTGTCCCCTCCCTCTTGACACTCAGCCCTTAGATAATTATAAACAATTATTAAATCCCCCTCCCTGTCTTCTCCTCTCCAGACTGAATAGCCCCAGGGCTCTCATCCTCTTCTCACCAGGCAGAGCTCCAGTCCCTTCAGCATCCTTGTAGCCTCCCTTGGACTCTCTCCAGCAGATCCCTGTCCCTCTTGAACTGGGGAGCCCAGAACTGGATGCAATATTCCAGGTGAGGTCTCAGCAGGGCAGAGTAGAGGGAGAGGAGAACCTCCCTGGATCTGCTGGACACATTTCTGTGAATGCACCCCAGGACCCATTGGCTGGCCATTGGAGTGTGCTGCCCAGGGAGTGGTGGAGTCCCATCCCTGAAGGTGTTCAAGAGGGGATTAGATGTGGCACTTGGTGCCATGGTTTAGTCATGGGGTCTGTGGTGAGAGGTTGGACTTGATGATCTTTGAGGTCTCTTCCAACCTTGGTGATTCTGTGATTCTTGGCCACAAGGGCACAATGCTGGCCCAGGTGTGCTGGCCACGTAGATGTCACCTGGTTTTGTCCTCAAGCACAGTGCCATCAGCAGGAGATGGGCTGACCCACGAGTGAAGAACCACTTGCTCTTCACTCACCCATTTGAAATGGGCACTGAGAAACGATCTGGTGCAGCAGCTCTCCAGCTTCCCGGCGCAGAGCTGCTGACAGTTTGGAAGATCAATATTTATTCAAGCAGTGCAGGATGATGACTTTGCCTGCTCTTGCTATTTTTCTCAGTGCCTAAACAAGCTTCTCTCGCTTCCCCAAGCCAGCAGGTTTCAAACTCTTTTTTGAAGTGCCTTGTGTTAGCAAACTTGCAATTTGTCAGCAGCGCAGTCCTGTGGGCTCGTGTGGATAAATGTTGTGCTCTCTGGGCCAAGAGAAATGTCATAGAATCACAGAACTGTCAGGGCTGGAAGGGACTTGCAGGAGCAGGACCCGTGCAGGATATGGCCATGCAGGGGCAATGTGTACCCTGGCATCACCTTCACTGCAGGAGGGACCTTACAACCCAGGTGTGCATCCTTCAAGCCCTGCCTTCCCTCAGGTGTCAGAAGATCACAGGATCACAGTATGCTAGGGGTTGGAAGGGACCTCTGAATCATAGAATCATAGAATTGTCAGGATTGGAAGGGATCTCAAGGCTCAGCCAGTTCCAACCCCTGTGCCATGGGCAGGGACACCTCCCACTACAGCAGGTTGCTCACAGCCACAGCCAGCCTGGCTGCAAACACCTCCAGGCAGGAGGCTTCCACCACCTCCCTGGGCAACCTGTGCCAGGCTCTCACCACCCTCACAGGGAACAACTTCTTCCTAACATCCAATCTCAATCTCCCCACTTCTAGTTTTTTTTCTGTTCCCCCCAGTCCTATCACTCCCTGACACCTTAAAAAGTCCCTCCCCAGCTTTCTTGGAGCCCCCTCCAGATCCTGGAAGGCCACAAGAAGGTCTCCTGGGAGCCTTCTCCTCTCCAGACTAAACAACCCCAACTCTCTCAGTCTGTCCTCATAGCAGAGCAGCTCCAGCCCTCTGCTCATCCTCATGGCCCTTCTCTGGACACTTTCCAGCACCTCCAGATCCTTCCTTTACTAGGGGCTCCAGAACTGGACACAATGCTCCAGGAGGGTTCTCACCAGAGTGGAGTAGAGGGGGAGAATCACCTCCCTCGACCTGCTGGCTATGCTTCTCTTGCTGCAGCCCAGGCTGTGATTTGCTTTCTGGGCTGCAGCTGCACACTGGGATGTCACAATAGGACAACGTGCTACTTAGCACAGAGCTGTAGATTAGACAGGGTCATTTGCAATACAAACCAGTTCCAACATCAGACATTTGCAAAAGTCCTTCTTGTGCTGATTACAGCATTGAAGATCATGGTAGGGGTTGGGAGATCATTGAGTTCAACCCCATTGCCAAGGCAGGTTCACTGAAAGAAGGTCACACAGGAGCACGCCCGGGCAGGTTTTGAATGATTCCAGTGATGGAGACTCCACCACCGCTCTGGGCAGCCTGTCCCCGGGCTCCAACACCCTTAAATTCTAGAAGCTCCTCCTCCTGTTTACATGGAACTTCTTATGGTCAAGTCTGTGCTTGTTACCCCTTGTCCTGTCACTGGGCATCACAGTAAAAAGCCTGGTCCCATCCTCCTGACACCTACCCCTGAAGTATTGATCAGCAGCGATGAGATCCCCGTCAGGCTACTCCTCTCCAGAATGAAAAGCCCCAATCATAGAATCATGGAATTGTCAGGGATGGAAGGGACCTCAAGGATCAGCCAGTTCCAGCCCCCCTGCCATGGGCAGGGACACCTCTCAGTCCTTCCTCATCAGGGAGATGTTCCAGTCCCCTCAGCATCCTCATAGCCCAGTAGGCAAACTGCTGTTTCCAGCTGCACATTGGTTGTGTCATGCTCCTTGGCCACCCCATGGCCCTCTGCTATATGATAGGTACTGTTAAATTATACCTTCCAAGACTTATTTTGCACAATTCAAGGCAATAGCCCCCAGGGGCATTCCTCAGACATGTGAGGAGGCTGAGAAATGTTGGTGGTTGTCTTTAGATGCCTTGGCCCTCCTCCCAGGGAAGACAGTCTGACTTCTGGCTTTTTTACCTGGTAGACGTTACTCATTCCGAAAGACTAGCCCCTAGAACGGGTGAAAAGAGCACTCCAGCAGTGAAGCTGTGTGTGTCTGATAGCTGACATCCAACAGGCTAGCAGGGAAATGCCTCAGGGCAGGTGCTCATTTCCAAAGCAAGCAGGTCCACGGCCAGCCCAGGAGCAGCAGGAGGGAGACAGGGAGGCTCCCGAGCAGCCCCTGTCTGTGTGCTGGCACTGTCCTCCCACAGCTCTTTTAAACCTCTCATTATGGCTTACGTGAGGATCACTTTGCCTTTTGGTGTCTGTAGGCAGCTCCTCCTCATGCTGGGTGCTTGGCTGCATCACTGCCCTTCCAGGAGGTCTTGAGGTCCCTGGCAGAAGTTTGATCTCAAAACCAAGGCTGGGTTTGCGGAGGACAGGAGCAAGGGTCCAAATGCTGGGGAGACCCTGGCAGGTCTGTCCCAAGCACCCTGACTGCTGGCAAGTCTCTGCTTTCCTAACCTGGGAAGGAGGAGGAAGACTTCATGGCACCAAGTGAACCATTTGTCTTATTATCAGAATTGAACAGGAGGCTGAGCTCCTGAGGCTGAGCAGTACTTAGGTTTCTGGATGGCCAGGGCACAATATCCTTCAAACATACTTTTCACCCTTGAACAGTACATTGGGTTGCACCTACTGCACAACTGTTTTCCACTCTGAGGAGGAGGAAGAAGTGTTGCTCATACCATAACATCATTTTGTTCACATCCTTTCCTTCTTGGGGTTTTTTTTTGATGGTGTCTCCAACAAGAGGCTTTTCTTGGGGTGGGTGGGAATCAGGAATTTAAAGCCACACAGGACCTGACTTTCTCTGCAAAACTGCAGGCTTGCACCAGGAGTTAATTTGGCAATGCACAGTGCAGAAGCAATGGCAAAACAGGCTGCAAGTTGTATCTGCCATGTTGTCCCAAGGTACAGAGGAGAGATGCTGCAGGTACAGGGTGCCCAAATCTGTGTGCCCCGTGGAGAGTGATTGCAGCACACACTGTGTTGCAACTGCATGTAAAATAGTACCATCTGGGACAGAAGACCAGACCCTGAACTGCCACATCTGGCCCAGGTCCAGGGAAATCATAGAACTGTTTCAGTTGGAAAAGGACCTATATGATCACTGAGTCCAACCATCAACCTGACACTACTGTGGCCATTAAACCCAAAGTGCCATGGCCTCGGGTTTCTTGAACATCTCCAGGGATGGGGACCCACCACCTCCCTGGGCAGCCTGTGTCAACCCCTGACCACTCCTGCAGCAAAGACATTTTTCCTAATCTCCAACCTAAACCTCCCCTGGCACAATTTCAGGCCATTTCCTCTCCTTCTATCTCCTGATCCTAGGGAGAAGAGACCAACCCCCACCTCACATCAACCTCCTTTCAGGCAGTTGTAGACAGCAATGAGGTCTCCCCTCAGCCTTGTCTTCTGCAGTCTAAACACCCCCAGTTCCCTCACCTGCTCCTCACCATTCCTGTTCTCCAGACCCTTCACCAGCTAACACTAGCTGTATGTTTCCCACCAAAACTGCAAACTGTAGCATTATTTGTAGAGGGAGAGGTAGGAGATCAATGTATGCTTAATATGATGGCTGGACATCTGGCTCTCGAAGCTGCAGTCATCCCTGAGGCTTCTGACACCTCTGTGTCACTGTACCTGTGACCTGCCCTGGCTTGTGTGAAGGGCTGCAGGTGGCTGGAGCTCTGCATGCAGGGGAAGGATACAACCTTCTGTGCCTACTACAGGTGAGAGTGGCTGGACAGTTGGGGGTACTGATGGTAGGCTGAACATGAGCCTGCAGTGTGCCTGGGTGGCCAAGAAGGCCAATGGCATCCTGGCCTGGATCAGGAACAGTGTGGCCAGCAGGACCAGGGAAGTCATTGTGCCCCTGTGCTCAGCACTGGTTAGGCCACACCTTGAGTCCTGTGTCCAGTTCTGGGCTCCTCGGTTTAGGAAAGATGTTGAGGTGCTGGAAGGTGTCCAGAGAAGGGCAACGAAGCTGGGGAGGGGTCTGGAGCACAGCCCTGTGAGGAGAGGCTGAGGGAGCTGGGGTTGCTTAGCCTGGAGAAGAGGAGGCTCAGGGGAGACCTTCTTGCTCTCTACAACTGCCTGAAGCCAGGATTGGTCTCTTCTCCCAGGCAAGCAGCACCAGAACAAGAGGACACAGTCTCAAGCTGTGCCAGGAGAGGTTTAGGCTGGATGTTAGGAAGAAATTCTTCATACAGAGAGTGATTGCCCATTGGGATGTGCTGCCCAGGGAGGTGGTGGAGTCACCATCCCTGGAGGTGTTTAGGAGGAGATTGGATGGGGTGCCTGGTGCCATGGTTTAGTTGATTAGATAGTGGTCGATGATAGGTTGGACGTGATGATCTTGAAGGTCTCTTCCAACCTGGTTAATTCTATTCTATTCTATTCTATTCTATTCTATTCTATTCTATTCTATTCTATTCTATTCTATTCTATCTATCCTATCCCATCCCCAAGGAGATGACAGTTTGACAGTGAGCACCTGCTTTGCACCCCAGGGGGACTTTGTGACCCCCCGGCACCAGTCCTACCTACGTCAGGAAGCCCCTCGGGGATGGCTGGAGGTGCAAGCGCGCTGGGAAAGGCGAGGAGGAAAACGTGGGAGGGATGGAAGCAGCAGCAAAACCAGTCTAACCCAAACGGCAGAACACCAAAATGAGACCACCCAGGGCACCTTTAATTAGTACTCTTCCTAAATTAGTGCTTCCCTCTGCTCTCAGTGCTCATCTTTCATTCATTTTCCCCTTCATAAAATGCCAAGTCAAATGGGTGCGATAAGTTGTTGCTCTGGTGGGTAATGGGAGGAGGGTGTGGAGGCAGAGAGGAGAGGGTGCAGGCAGGAGCTCTGGATGGCCCTGAAGATGGGGTGCAGGATTGGGCCCAATGCCACCCCAAAGCTGATGCTGCTGGCAATGGGTCTGGTTTTGACTGATGCCAGTGAGGGAGACACAACCAGGTGTGACCTGGTGTGGAGCAGAGCTGCCTGCAGAAAAGGAAATGCAGAAATCCCTATGGGGACAGGCTGGGAGAGTTGGGGCTGTTCAGCCTGGAGAAGAGAAGGCTCTGGAGAGACCTTGTGGCCTTTCAAGTACCTGAAGGGGCTGCAGAAAAGATGGGGAGGGATTGTTTACAAGGGCTTGTAGTGACAGGATGAGAGGCAATGGTTTTAAGCTACAAGAGGGGAGATGTAGACTGGAGATTAGGCAGAAATTCTTTAGAGTGAGGGTGGGGAGACACTGGAACAGGTTGCCCAGGGAGGTTGTGGATGCTTCCTCTTGGAGGGCTCAGCAGGACTTCCCAGCAAGCCCATTGCCCAGCCAGATGTGTGCATGGCATGGTCCTGAGTATCCCAGCTTCACTGGAGCACACCCAGGAGGTGAGAGAGGAGGAAACCTGCAAATAAACAGGGCTGTGCAGCCCAGAGGGCAAAGCCCAGGAGGAAGGCAAAGCAACCTCCGTTTGGTTTTCCAGTCTGATATGCGGTTTGGGGGAGGTGGTGATCACAGAATCATAGAACTGTTGAGGTTAGAAGAAACCTTTGAGATCATCCAAGTCCAAGCACCACTCAGTGAGATGGGTCTGCTGGAGCTGCTGCCTTTTAATTTAGTCTCTTGCACTGACTACATCCAATAAAGCATTTTCATTTGAACCAACAATGATTCCTGAATCTTGCTTCTGGGAGCAGCTCTACATTTCTGTGCTCCTCACAGGAAAGAACTCCAGTTTTGTTTGAAAGAAAGAGACATTTCATCCTCTTGGGGCAAATACCTAACTGTAAAGAGACAGAAGAAAAAGCCCCAGTTAGTTTCATGATGTCAGTAAATGATACCAGGAATTGGGAAATCCACGAGTTTCACTGAAACCAGTCACGGTTTCCACACACTCACACACACACACACACACACACCCTCCCACCCTGTCTCTCATCTGCTTTCAAACACTTTGTTCACGCTCAGGGCTGGAGGAATGCAGAGGTAGCTAAATATTTCCACATCTGGTTCTGGGGAAGACTTGGAAAATTCATCTTGCTGCAGAACAAGCAACAGCAACGGAGTTTATTTGTGTCCCTTGGTGTATGGCTCTGGCTCGCAGCGTTTCTCCTCGTGCTGGGGCTTGCCTGACCTGCTGCTGCTTCCAACTCACCTGTTGCTCAAAGAGAAAGGTTGGCTGTCTCCTTGGGAGGCAGGAGGGATGTTCTCCACCGTGGAAACGCTTTTGTTGCTCCCTCAGCCTCTGCTGGGGGATGGTTTCACCACCTGAGCCCTGCTTCTCCTACACTTTTCGCTGCAACTTTGCGGTTTCCAGCACTGAGAGGGTATCAGCTGTCCATCATGCCTAGGACAATTGAGGCAGGAGACACCTCCATGAGTGTAACTGTTTGTTTTCATCCACAAAATTGCTCCCAGAAAGCAGAGGGATCAGTTTGGAAAGATGAGGAATCACTGAGTCACAGAAGGCTAGGGGTTGGAAGGGTCTTTCAGAGCTCATCGAGTCCAAGCCCT
The DNA here is from genome assembly GCA_015227895.2 of Colaptes auratus. NCBI lineage: Eukaryota > Metazoa > Chordata > Aves > Piciformes > Picidae > Colaptes > Colaptes auratus. The sequence continues at coordinate 3,224,361 of CM037644.1, forward strand.
CTGCTAAAGCAGGTTCACCTGAGGAAGGTCACACAGGAACGTGTCCAGGTGGGTGTTGAATGTCTCCAGAGGTGGAGACTCCACCACCTCTCTGGGCAGCCTGTTCCAGTGCTCCAGCACCCTTACATTCTAGAAGTTCCTCCTCGTGTTTAGATGGAACTTCAAGTTTGTGCCCATCACCCCTTGCCCTGTCACTGGGCACCACTAAACAAAGCCTGCTCCCATCCTCCTGACACCCATCCTTTGAGTATTGATCAGCACTGATGAGATTTCTCCACCCCAGTCTGCTCTTTTCCAGACTGAAGAGCTCCAATTCTCAGTCTTTCCTTGAGGGAGAGATGTTCCAGTCCCCTCAGCATCTCTGTACCCCTTTGCTGGGTACCCTTTCTGGCAAATATTTTGCCTAATGAGTTATGCAAAGGGAAAGGGTTGATGATGAGGCTTCCCCTGGAGAATGAGCCTTGGTGTGGGCTACCAGCTGGCACCTGTCCTGCCTGCTGTGGCTCTGCAGCAGTCAGTCAGATGTGGAGCTTCACACTGCAGAGGAGCAGCAATGTGCAAAATGCAGAAGCAGCTGGGTGCTCTGAGCAGCACTGCTCGTGGATCACCAGTGTGTGCCCAAATGGACAGGCACAGCTGGCCCTGCCAGTGCTGCCAAGGCAGAGCAGGACACCTACGAGTGACTTGGGGTGCGGGGTGGGGGTTAGGTGGGAATAGCTCCGTGAGACCAGCTGTCAGGTCTGCTGGAGGAGAAATGTCTGTGAGGCATCACCTGGCACTTGCAGCTGATGTTGGCAGAAGCACAGAAACAGAGAATCACAGAAGCATTCAGGTGGAAGAGACCCTCAGGATCACCAAGTCCAACCCAGAGCCTTACGCTACAAGGGTCACCCCTAAACCATAGCCCCGAGCACCACATCCAAACCACCTTTAAATACATCCAGGGTTGGGGACTCAACCACCTCCCTGGCAGCACATTGCAATCCCTGACCACTCTGGATGGGAAATTTTTTTCCCTAATGTCCAGTCTAAACCTCCACAGTTGCAGCTTGAGGCCATTCCCTCTTGTTCTGTCACTAATGACCAGTGAGAAGAGACCAGCAGCAGTCTCTCCACAACCTCCTTTCAGGTAGTTGTAGACAGCAATGAAGTCTCTCCTCAGCCTCTTCTTTCTCACACTAACCATCCCCAGCTCCTTCAGTTGCTCTTCATCAGATTCATTCTCCAGGCCCTTCACAGCTTCCTTGCCCTCCTCTGCACTCTCTCCAACACCTCCACATCTCTCTTCTGTTGAGGCAGCCAAGTAGTTTAGCAACAACAACAACAAAATAGCTACAAGTAGGATGGAAGGAGGGACTGCTCCTTGGTGGTCCTGCTAGGGCTGGCTCTGTTCCCCAAAGGCCAGCAGCAATAGCTGTGTCCCCTCCTTGGAGATGGCTGTGTGAAGCTGTCCATCGTGGGCACTTCTGCTGCTCACACTGAGCTCCAGGACAGCAGAGCAGGTTGAGGCTTGCTCTGCTCCCATACAACCCCCAGCCAGCCCAGGCAGCCCCAGCACTGCTGAAACAGCCCTGGTGTCACCCCTGACAGCCTTGGCCTCACTCCTGGCCTAATTACCTGTGAGCAGAGACCAGCATCAACCTCTCTACAATGTCCTTTCAGGTAGTTGTAGAGAGCAATGAGGTCTTCCCCTAGTCTCCTCTTTTCCAAACTAAACAGCCCCAGCTCCCTCAGTCGCTCCTCATATGATTTATTCTCCAGGAATATCTCTTGAGAGCACCAGCAGCTGCTCTTGAGAAGGCTTCAAGGGGATGTCCTGCAGTGAGGTGGGTGCCCTGAGGCTGGAGAAAAGCACCAGCTAATGGTACTGGTCACATCTGGGTACCAGCCATGTCAGGGGAAGGCATGAGTGCCTGCTGAAAGTTCTGGCCAGGTTTTGTTTTCTGCAGCAGTTGCAGTTTACAAACTGGAGCCAGAGCTCACCTCCTCTTGGCCCTCCCCCCAGAGAGGGCAGTAGGCACAGAGCCACCAGGCTCAGGAAGAGGCTTTGTTGCAGGGCTCAGCCATTGAATTCAGCAGGTCTTGGAGAACCCCAGACTTGTTTTCAAGCTAGATTGTTTGCTCTGGAGAGCAGCTCTGAAGCACCCACCCTGCACACCCTGAACACCAGCATGTGCCAGCCTCAGGAGCTGCCAGGCTGCTGGACTTTGCTGGACTTGGACCCTGCTGTGGGGCTGCCCAGGTTTTGGGGCAGTGGTGGCAGAGGTTGGGGTGCAGCATGTGCCTGGGTACACTGTGGGGTGTAGTGGCTGTGCTGGGGAGGAGGAGGCTGTGTGGGAAGGATAGCAGTGCTGGTTTTTTGGTGGTGTTCAGTTTGCATCCTCCTCCTTCTCCACTGCCTCGAAGCTGCCCACTGCACTGGGCTGCTCCTGGGGCACAGTGAGAGTTTCAGCTCACTCGAGGCATCTGCTTCACCTCCTTCCCTAGGCAACAGCTCCTCTCCAAGCCCCAGGAACACCAGGAGTACAACTGGCCTGTGGCAGTGAATGGGGTGCTGGCCATCACCGTGTGGCCAGCAGAGAGAGCAGGGTGGGGAAGGGAGGTGGATGTGGCTGTTTGCTGGGAGGGCACAGCTGGGTCACCCTCTGAGATGTCTGCCTGAGAGCAGGCAGCCTGAGCCGTAACCAGGCTTTTATGGGGCCTTGGAGAAGGTGTCTTGGCAGCTGTCATCTGCATCGTGCAGACTGCAGCTCCCCCACCTCTGTCCCTGGCTGGTAATAACCACTAGAAAGCAGCCTTGAAACAACAACCAGTGCTCTAATGAAGCTGGAGAGCCTTGCCAGGAGAGGGACGCACCAGAGCCGCACGCAACCACCGAGGAGCACAGCCTGCGAGCCAGTCCTGGCCCTGCAGGGCCCTAGCCCGGTTTGGTGCTTCCCTGTCCCCTTCAGCAAGAGGGTGGCTGGTGGCCACCGAGCTGAGCTGCAGCTTTTGCTCCATGCTGGTGGCCTCCTCTGCTGGTGGCCACTGTGATGACCTGCAGCTTTGCTCCATGCTGGTTTGCTCTCATGCTGGTGGCCAGCCTTTGCTCCATGCTGGTGCTGGTGGCCACTGTGATGACCTGCAGCCTTTGCTCCATGCTGGTGTTCTTCTCTGCTGGTGGCCACTGTGATGACCTGCAGCCTTTGCTCCATGCTGGTGTTCTTCTTCACTGCTGGTGGCCACTGTGATGACCTGCAGCCTTTGCTCCATGCTGGTCTTCTCTGCTGGTGGCCACTGAGCTGAGCTGCAGCCTTTGCTCCATGCTGGTGGTCTTCTCTGCTGGTGGCCACTGTGATGACCTGCAGCCTTTGCTCCATGCTGGTCTTCTCTGCTGGTGGCCACTGAGCTGAGCTGCAGCCTTTGCTCCATGCTGGTGGCCAGCTTCTCTGCTGGTGGCCACAGAGCTGAGCTGCAGCCTTTGCTCCATGCTGGTGTCCTGCTTCTCCACAGGTGACACCTGAGTGGCCAGCTGTACCAGTGCAATATAAAAGGGAGGCAGTGGCCCCTGTCAGCAGGGGCATGTTGCACAGGGGACGCCAGCAGTGTGAGCAGTGGAGGCATTGGTGCAGGACTGTGCTGGCAGACCCACAGTGCCCAGGTGTGACTTTATCTATCCAAGTGATCTCTGCAGTACTGCTCCAGTTTGTCCAGCCTTCACCACAGCCCTGTGCTCAGCACCACTCCAACAGGGGTTATTAAAAGCCTTTATTTTGGAGGAAGTAGGGTTTTTTTGGTGCTAATTCTGAAGATGTGTGGATACTGCCTGGATCCTGCCATGCCCAGCAGCACTCCTTGGCCCAGCTGGCACTGGGGACCCCTCTGCTGCATGCTGGCTCCCAGACCTACAGGGGGATGTTGCTGGACCTGGAGTGCAGAGGTGGCCCAAGGAATTGGCAGTGCCAAGTTGGTGTCAGGATGGTGTCAGGATAGTGCTTGGTCAGTGCTGGAGGGATATCATTGGGGTGCTGAGGTGGTGCTGGAGAGATGCTGGAGCAGTGCTGGTGGGGTGCTGAAATGATGTTGGAGTGATGCTGGTGAGATGCTGGGATGGTGCTGGAGTGATGTTGGAGTGATGCTGGTGGGGTGCTGGGATGGTGCTGGAGTGATGTTGGAGTGATGCTGGCAGGATGCTGGGATGGTGCTGGAGTGATGTTGGAGTGATGCTGGCAGGGTGCTGGGATGGTGCTGGAGTGATGCTGGTGGGGTGCTGGGATGGTGCTGGAGTGATGTTGGAGTGATGCTGGCAGGATGCTGGGGTGGTGCTGGAGTGATGTTGGAGTGATGCTGGCAGGGTGCTGGGATGGTGCTGGAGTGATGTTGGAGTGATGCTGGCAGGGTGCTGGGGTGGTGCTGGAGTGATGTTGGAGTGATGCTGGCAGGGTGCTGGGATGGTGCTGGAGTGATGTTGGAGTGATGCTGGCAGGGTGCTGGGGAGGTGCTGGAGTGATGTTGGAATGATGCTGGCAGGGTGCTGGGGTGGTGCTGGAGTGATGTTGGAATGATGTTGGCAGGGTGCTGGAGTGGTGCTGGAGTGATGTTGGAGTGATGCTGGTGGGGTGCTGGGGTGGTGCTGGAGTGATGCTGGCAGGGTGCTGCGATGGTGCTGGAGTGATGTTGGAGTGATGCTGGCAGGGTGCTGGGGAGGTGCTGGAGTGATGTTGGAGTGATGCTGGCAGGGTGCTGGAGTGGTGCTGGAGTGATGTTGGAGTGATGCTGGTGGGGTGCTGGAGTGGTGCTGGAGTGATGTTGGAGTGATGCTGGTGGGGTGCTGGGATGGTGCTGGAGCGATGTTGGAACCGTGCCAGAGTGATGCCAATGCGTTGCTGGGGAAATTGTGGTGTGGGTGTGGCGGGGGTGCGGTGTGGCGGCGGCGGTGCGGTGCGGCGCGGCTGGGGCTGCGGTGCGGCGCGGCTGGGGCTGCGGTGCGGCGCGGCTGGGGCTGCGGTGCCGGTGCGGTGCGGCCTTGCCGGGCCGAGGACCAGCAGAGGGAGCACAGGAGTGCGAGAATCGCACCTGGGAGCTGGGAGAGGACGAGGGCTCTGGCTGCGCCGGTGTGCGCTGCCGTGCGCCGCTCCGCCGTGGCCACACCGCCCCGCCTCGGAGCCGGTGGCAGCGGCAGCGAGCAGCAGGCAGCCGCCACCACTAGGGCTCCCCATGGCACCCCCCGGGCAGTGCCTGTCTGCTGGGAGCAACAGAGGTGCCAGGCTGGGTGCCTAGCACAGAAGCCCAGCAGGCACCTGAAGATCAATGCAAGGCCCGAGCTCGGCAGAGATGCTGCAGGTTTCTCAGGTCACCCAGGATCAAAAAGTCACAGCGTGGAGAGGGTTGGAAAGAACCTTTGGGTATCATCTAGGCCAACCCTCCTGCTAGAGCAGGGGCAGCCAGAGCAGGTTGCAGAAGATGGCACTTGGGAGTGCTGGTGGACAACAAGTTCACCAGGAGCCAGCAATGTGCCCTGGTGGCCAAGAAGGGTGCACCTGGGGTGCAACAGGAAGAGTGTGACCAGCAGGAGCTGGGGCTGTTCAGCCTGGAGAAGAGGAGGCTCAGGTCTCCTTCTTGCTGTCTACAACTCCCTGAAGGGAGGTTGTAGCCAGGAGGGGGTTGGTCTCTTCTCCCAGGCACCCAGCACCAGAACAAGAGGGACACAGTCTCAAGCTGTGCCAGGGGAGGTTTAGGCTGGAGGTGAGGAGAAAGTTCTTCCCAGAAAGAGAGACTGGCCATTGGGATGTGCTGCCCAGGGAGGTGGTGGAGTCCCCATCCCTGGAGGTGTTTAAGAGGAGACTGGATGTGGTGCTTGGTGCCATGGTTTAGCTGATTGGATGGTGTTTGTTGGCTGATAGGTTGGACTCAGTGATCTCAAAGGTCTTTTCCAACCTGGTTCATTGTGTATTCTGTGTTCAGTTCTGGGCTCCCCAGAATAAGAAAGGCTGTAGCAAAGTCCAAGGGAGTATTTTTTTTAATGGAAAACTATTTGAATGAAAAGAGAGCAGCCCCCCCCCAGCTGTAGCCAAAGGACCCAGAGAGACCTGATAGCAGCCTTCCAGGACTTAAAGGGGACATACAGGAATGATGGTAGGACAAGAGGAAATGGTCTCAAGTTTCATAGTTTCATAGTTCCATAGTTTCAGTTAGGGTTGGAAGGGACCACAAGGATCATCTAGTTCCAACCCCCCTGCCATGGGCAGGGACACCCCACACTAGATCAGGCTGGCCAGAGCCTCAGCCAGCCTGGGCTTAAACACCTCCAGGGATGGGGCCTCAACCACCTCCCTCGACAACCCATTCCAGGGCCTCACCACCCTCACAGAGAAGAACTTCCTCCTCACCTCCAGCCTGAATCTCCCCACCTCCAGCTTCATCCCATTCCCCCTAGTCCTATCACTCCCTGATAGCCTGAAAAGTCCCTCCACAGCCTTCTTGTAGCCCCCCTTCAGATACTGGAAGGCCACAATGAGGTCACGTCGGAGCCTTCTCTTCTCCAGACTGAACAGCCCCAACTCCTTCAGTCTGTCCTCACAGCAGAGCTGCTCCAGCCCTCTGCTCCTCCTCCTGGCCCTTCTCTGGACACCTTCCAGCACCTCCAGATCCCTCTTGCAATAGGGGCTCCAGAACTGGAGGCAGTACTCCAGGTGGGGTCTCACCAGAGCTGAGCAGAGGGGGAGAATCCCCTCTCTTGCCCTGCTGGCCACACTTCTCCTGCTGCAGCCCAGGCTCTGCTTGGCTTTCCGGGCTGCAAGTGCACCCTGAGAGCTCCTGGTGAGCTTCTCCTCCCCCAGCACCCCCAAGTCTCTCTCCTCTGGGCTGCTCTCCAGCCAGTCACTGCCCAGCCTGTATTTGTGCCTGGGATTGCCTCGACCCAGCTGCAGGACCCTGCACTTGGTCTTGTTGAAGCTCCTGAGGTTGTCTTGTGCCCACCTCTCCAGCCTGTCCAGGTCCCTCTGGATGGATCCCTTCCCTCCAGCTGTCTGCTGCACCACACAGCTTGGTGTCATCAGCAACCTTGCTGAGGGTGCACTCAAGTTGCATCAGGGGAGGTTAAAGGGTTCTCAAAGGCTGGAACAGGCTGCCCAGGGAGGTGGCTGAAGCCTCATTCCTGGGGGGTGTTTCAAAGGGGCAGAGGCTGACAGACATGGTTTAGCACCAGACTTGGTAGAATTAGAGAATGGTTGGGCTTGAGGATCCTAAAGGTCTGCTCCAGCCAAAATGATTCTATGGTGCTATGATAGGGAGGGACTCCTTGTCAGGGAGTGTAGTGATAGGACAAAGGGTAATGGTTTTGAACTGAAATAGGGAAGATTTAGATTGGATATCAGGGGGAAATTCTTTACTGTGTGGGTGGGGAGATGTTGAAAAAGGTTTCCAAGGGAAGTTGGGGTTGCCCCTCACTGCAAGTGTTCAAGGCCAGTCTGGATGGGGCTTTGAGCAACTTGGTCTGGTGGATGGTGTCCCTGGCTGTGGCAGGAGGATTTGAGTTAGGTGATCTTTAAGGTCCCTTCAGACCCAAACCATTAAGTGATTCCATTCTATGATTCTATATCCCTGCTGTACCTTGGCACTGCCTTTCTTGCTGCAATACTTTTTCTCCCAGAGCCAAAGGAACCACAAGGCTCCAGTTCACACCAGGATATTCACACAGAGGGTATCTGCTCTTCTGCTCAGTGTCTGCAGTCTGCCTGTCTTCACCAAGAACATGAAGGACATTGAGGTGCTGGAGGGTGTCCAGAGAAGGGTAATGAAGCTGGTGATGGGTTTGGAGAACAGGGCTGGTGAGGAGCAGCTGAGGGAACTGAGGGTGTTTAGTCTGGAGAACAGGGGGCTAAAGAGAGATCTTCTTCATCTCTCTACAACTACTCTCAAGGAGGTTGGAGTGAAGTGGGTATTGGTCTGTTCAGCCAAGTAACAAGAAGAAATGGCCTCAAGTTGTACCAAAGGAGCTTAGATTGGATGCTAGGAAGTATTTCTTCAGAGAAAGGGTTAACAGGCATTGGAACAGGCTGCCCAGGGAGGTGGTGAAGTCTCCATCCCTGGAGTTATTTAAGTCTCGTAGATGTGGTGCTTAGGGACAGGGTTTAGTCAAGGACGTGGCAGCATTAGGTTAATGTTTGGACTCGATGATCTTAAAGGTCTTTTCCAGTCCAGGCAATTGTGTGATTCTGTGATCAGATAAGTCTCTGGATGCATCAGCAGTGTGGTGCTCCTGCTGGGATCTGCTCCAGCACCCTGTGCCTGGCAGCAGCAGCAGGGCAGATCCCTGCAGCAAACAGAATCGCAGAGTTGTCAGGGTTGGAAGGGGCCTCAAGGATCATCTCATTCCAACCCCCCGCCACGGGTAGGCACAGCCTCCACTAGATCAGGCTGCCCAGAGCCACATCCAGCCTGGCCTTAAAAGCCTCCAGGAATGAAGCTTCTGCCACCTCCCTGGGCAACCTGTTCTAGTGTTTCACCACCCTTGTGGTGGAGAACTTCTTGCTAATGTCTAATCTAAAACTAGATGTTAGGAATCGCTAAGGTTGGAGAAGACCTCTAAGACTATCAAATCCAGCCATCAACCCAGCACCACCACAGCCACTAAACCATGTCCTGAATGGGCTTTACCTGGGCCAGGTACTCAAAACAGGCTATTGCAAGGGCTCAATAAGCCAGAAGACAGATAACTGCCAGTATGTCACTGCTGATGGTATGGTGGGGGGAGGGATTGGGAGCTTGTTTTGCTTGCTTACTGCAGGAGGGGGGAATACCACCCATGAGGAATTCACTCCTCGCCTGTGATGATATTAAAAAGGTGCTGGATGGTTTAATTTTAGGCCCAGTTATCTTCCTTGGTGCAGAGTTTAACACAATTGCGTGGCAGGAGGTCTGCAGAGGTCAGATGGGAGGAGCAGAGCTGTTAGGCACTCCAGAAAAGGAATTCAATCTCACTGGGGAGTTTGCACGGTGACCTCTGGTGCCACCGTGGGGAGGGCTGCTGGGTCTTGTCCAACGAAGCTGCAGCAGCTCTTTAGGAGCTTAGTCAGCCTTGCCTACCCTTTGGGCTGCCTCTCCCACCCTTTGGGCTGCCTTGCCTACCCTTTGGGCTGCCTTTCCCACCCTTTGGGCTGCCTTGCCTACCCTTTAGGCTGCCTTTCCCACCCTTTGGCCTGCCTTTCCCACCCTTTGGGCTGCCTTTCCCACCCTTTGGGTCGCCTTTCCTAACCTTTGGGTTGCCTCTCCTAAACTTTAGGCTGCCTTTCCCAGCTGGGCAGTGGGTGGGTGCAGCAGCTACCACAGAGATGGGTGCTGAGGGAGGATTATTGTCCCACTCTGTGAAGTGTGGAGGTACAGGCTGAAGGCTCCCCGTGACTGTGCTCCAGTCTCTGGAGTCCTCAGCCCCAGATTTAATGACAGACCAATCTCTTGCAGTTCTGCAGTGATGGGTTTCAGAGCATCCCCTTCCCTGCTCATGACCCTTCACCAGCAGCTTTCTTGCCCTTCATAGAGACATAGAATAATTTCAGTTGTAAAAGCTCTCAAAGATCATCAAGCCCACCCTTCTACCCAACACCACCATGGCCACTAAACCACGTCCCACAGTGCCACATCCACAGGTTTCTGGAACACCTCCAGGGATAGGGACTCCACCACCTCCCTGGGCAGCCTGTGCCAATCCCTGACCACTCTTGCAGCAAAGACTTTTCCCTAATCTCCAACCTAAACTTCCCCTTGGCACAATTTCAGGCCATTTCCTCTCCTTCTATCGCCTGATCCTAGGGAGAAGAGACCAACCCCCCCACCTCCTTCCAACCTCCTTTCAGGGAGCTGCAGAGAGCTCGCCCTTCAGCCTCCTCTTCTCCAGACTGAACAACCCCAGCTCCCTTGGCCACACCTTACAAGAGCTGTTCTCCAGACCCCAAACTGAAGATAGCAAGGCTGAGATTGACAGCTGCCTAAACATGAGCCTGCAGTGTGCCCAGGGGGCCAAGAAGGCCAACGGCATCCTGGTCTGGATCAGGAACAGTGTGGCCAGCAGGAGCAGGGAAGTCATTGTGCCGTGGGCTCAGCACTGGTTAGGCCACACCTTGAGTCCTGTGTCCAGTTCTGGGCTCCTCAGTTTAAGAAGGACATTGAGGCACTTGAACGTGTCCAGAGAAGGGCAACAAGGCTGGGGAGAGGCCTTGAGCACAGCCCTGTGAGGAGAGGCTGAGGGAGCTGGGATTGTTTAGCCTGGAGAAGAAGAGGCTCAGGGGAGACCTTCTTGCTCTCTACAACTCCCTGAAGGGAGGTTGTAGCTAAGAGGGAGTTGCCAGAACAAGAGGACACAGTCTCAAGCTGCACCAGGGGAAGTTTAGTCTGGAGGTGAGGAGAAAGTTCTTCACCGAGAGAGTCATTTACCATTGGAATGTGCTGCCCAGGGAGATGGTGGAGTCCCTATCCCTGGAGGTGTTCAAGAGGGGATTGGATGTGGCACTTGGTGCTAGGGTTTAGTAGTCATGAGATCTGTGGTGACAGGTTGGACTTGATGATCTTTGAGGTCTCTTCCAGCCTTGGTGGTTCTGTGTGTGTGTGTGTGAGATGGGCAGGCTGTGCTGCTTTCCTCAGTGCCCTTTGGCCAGCAAGAGGGCTCTGGTGGGTGCACCCTGGTGGGGCCAGCCCTGCCACCTCGGGGCAGGCAGCCACCCCAGAGCAATTGTGGCTCTCTCACTGTTGGGCAAGGAAGGGGGGCCCAAATATTGTTGTGGATTTCAATAGAGAATGCTTCCAGATTTGCAGTGACCTTGATTACAGCTGGTGGTATAATTGGTTGTGAATAAGGTTTCTGTGCAAAGTTTGGCATTTTCATTTTTCATTGCTTAATAATTGGTGATTACATTTCCCCCCCCCCCTCCAGTATTTATCCTGTGCTGATCTGGATACAAGCTTGAAATGCCACCAGTGTGATGACAAAAGGCAGCATCCATGCCAGCTGGGGCATTATTCGTTTTCTACAGACCAAGAACAGCCAACAGCCCAGAGCTGCTTCCCTCTCAGAAGCTCATGGCTCACTGATGCCCACTTGGCTATTTTTAATTTCATTGTTAAGTGCTCTGCAAGTCCCTCTTGGGGTACAAATGCAAGTCATAGGATGATAGAATCATAGAATTGTTAGGGACCTCAAGGATCAGCCAGTTCCAACCCCCCTGCCATGGGCAGGGACACCTCACACTACAGCACGTTGCTCACAGCCACAGCCAGCCTGGCTGCAAAACCTCCAGGCAGGAGGCTGCCACCACCTCCCTGGGCAACCTGTGCCAGGCTCTCACCACCCTCCTGGGGAACAACTTCTTCCTGACATCTAATCCCAATCTACACACTTCTAGTTTTTTTTCTGTTCTCTCTAGTCCTATCACTCCCTGACACCCTCAAAAGTCCCTCCCCAGCTTTCTTGTAGCCCCCTTCAGATCCTGGAAGGCCACAATGAGGTCACCTCGGAGCCTTCTCTTCTCCAGACTGAACAGCCCCAACTCCCTCAGCCTGTCCTCACAGGAGAGGTGCTCCAGCCCTCTGCTCCTCCTCGTGGCCCTTCTCTGGACACCTTCCAGCACCTCCAGATCCTTCCTGTGATAGAGGCTCCAGAACTGGAGGCAGTACTCCAGGTGTGGTCTCAGCAGGGCTGAGCAGAGGGGGAGAATCCCCTCCCTTGCCCTGCTGGCCACACTCCTCCTGCTGCAGCCCAGGCTCTGATTGGCTTTCCGGGCTGCAAGTGCACCCTGAGAGCTCCTGGTGAGCTTCTTGTCCACCAGTTCAAATCTGGGAATGGGGTTTTAGTAAGGCACACACACACACACAAAGTCTGCTTTAAACCACCACAGTGGTGTCTGTACAGGAAGCTGCATCAATGCTGCTGCATAAGTTGATGCAAATTTGGGTGCAGACAAACCCAGCCTGGTGTGCCCTTGTGGAGGGTCACATTTCACACTCCCAGTATGCTGCACCTTTTGTGCTGAGTGCAAACCAGGGCAGCACCAAGAGCTAGGGCAGAAGCGTTGAAAAAAATACTAATACTAATACTACTACTACCACAGTAATAATAATAAAGGAGACTGTTAAGATTCGACTGTGGTAATCAATGGATCTGGGACAGAAAAATCCACATTGAGTGCAGTGAATTCATAGAATCATAGAATCAGTAAGGTTGGAAAAGACCTCAGAGAGCATCAAGTCCAACCTGTCACCACAGACCTCATGACTACTAAACCCTAGCACCAAGTGCCACGTCCCATCCCCTCTTCAACACTTCCAGGGATGGGGACTCCACCACCTCCCTGGGCAGCACATCCCAATGGCTAACAACTCTCTCTGGGAAGAACTTTCTCCTCACCTCCAGCCTAAACCTCCCCTGGCACAGCTTGAGACTGTGTCCTCTTGTTCTGGCGCTGGTTGTCTGGGAGAAGAGACCAACCCCCACCTGGCTACAACCTCCTTTCAGGGAGTTGGAGAGAGCAATGAGGTCTCCCCTGAGCCTCCTCTTCTGCAGGCTAAGCAACCCCAGCTCCCTCAGCCTCTCCTCACAGGGCTGTGCTCCAGACCCCTCCCCAGCTTTCTTGCCCTTCTCTGGACACCTTCAAGGGTCTCAATGTCCTTCTTACATTGAGGAGCCCAGAACTGGACACAGGACTCAAGGTGTGGCCTAACCAGTGCTGAGCACAGGGCACAATGACCTCCCTGCTCCTGCTGGCCACACTGTTCCTGACGCAGGCCAGGATGCCATTGGCCTTCTTAGCCCCCTGGGCACACTGCTGGCTCGTGTTCAGCTGCTGTCAACCTGTACCCCCCAGGTCCCTCTCTGCCTGGCTGCTCTCAGCCACTCTGTCCCCAGCCTGTAGCTCTGCCTGGGGGGTTTGTGGCCAAAGTGCAGCACCTGGCACTTGGACTTGTTGAATGCCATCCTGTTGGACTCTGCCCATCTGTCCAGCCAATATTTGTTTACTCTTCTGCTTCTTCCTTTGGGGCTCACTGAATAGTGGCATTCACAGGAACTTTGGGGCATTTGTAGGAATTTTATACACCTATACACCATTTATAGGAACTTTTTTTTTGAGGTGAAGCATGATTTCTCTGAAGGATAACTGTGACTTGCAGGCAATAGCACCAATGACTTCAAATCCTTGCTCTGACTTGCTCATCCTGGTAGGCTGATGGACATGAAGATGAGCCTGTTGATCAGATGAGCCTATGTGCTCAGGCTGTTGTAAAGCACCAACAAGGGCTCAGGCAACTGCTGCTCTGAACCCAGCAACACAAAGGGACAGCTCCAAGGATCCACATGCATCAGATGATGAAGATGTTGCTAGAGCATCTCCAACAGGGTATCTCTAATGGGCCATGCTTATCAAGAGAAGCAGGGCCAGCAGGGCAAAGGAGGTGATTCTCCCCCTCTGCTCCACTCTGCTGAGACCACACCTGGAGTGCTGTGTCCAGTTCTGGAGCCCCTAGTATAGGAAGGATCTGGAGGTGCTGGAACATGTCCAGAGAAGGGCCACGAGGAGGAGCAGGGGGCTGGAGCTGCTCTGCTATCAGGACAGACTGAGGGAGTTGGGGTTGTGCAGTCTGGAGAAGAGAAGGCTCCGAGGAGACCTTCTTGTGGCCTTCCAGTATCTGAAGGGGACTCCAAGAAAGCTGGGGAGGGACTTTTGAGGGTGTCAGGGAGTGATAGGACTGGGGGGAATGGAGCAAAACTAGAAATGGGGAGATTGAGATTGGATGTTAGGAAGAAGTTATTCCCCAGGAGGGCGGTGAGAGCCTGGCACAGGTTGCCCAGGGAGGTGGTGGAAGTCTCATCCCTGGAGGTTTTGAAGGCCAGGCTGGATGTGGCTATGAGCAACCTGATATAGTGTGGAGGGTTCCTGCCCATGTCAGGGGTGTTGGAAGTGGCTGATCCTTGAGATCCCTCCCAACCCTGACAATTGTATGATTCTATGATCTCCAAAAGAGTATCTCCAACAGGACATCTCCAAAGGGACATCTCCAAGAGAATGTCTCCAACAGAACATCTCTAAGAGGCTACTCTGGGAGATGGACTCATGCCCTCCAAGCAGAGGCAGCAGCAGACACAGAATCACAGAATGTCTTAGAGGTTGGAAGGGACCTCCGGAGATCACCCAGTCCAACCCCTGTGCCAAAGGCAGGATCAACCAGGGTAGTGTGCACAGGAATGCATCCAGGTGGGTTTGGAAAGCTTCCAGAGAAGGAGACTCCACCACCTCTCTGGGCAGCCTTGTTCCAGTGCTTCATTACCCTCACTGTAAAGAGCTGGAAGGTGGATCTGCAGCAGTTGTCTGATACAGGAGTGGGCGACAATACCCCTCTGGCTTTTCCAGCCCGGACCCAGGGCAGTCCAGCCTGCTCAGCTGTAAATGTTATTGTATATTTATAAACAAGAGCAGGCTGGAGGGCTCTGTTTACCCTAGTGGCATGTAAAAGTAAACACCCCAGATGAGTTGATCATTAAACCAGCCTCCCCTGCTTTGCTTTCGTGCCTTCTCCTACGAGTAGGAACATTCCCCCCTCGCCTCCTTTGCTCCGTCTGGTTTTGTTTGCTCTATCTCCACAGGGCTGATTTAATAGCCCTCCTTGAACTCTGAGAAGGCTATCATTTGCTTGCAGATCAAAAACCATGCTGCCTGCCTTGCATCTTGCAAACCCATTCCCCTCCCTCTCTCCCCACCAACTTCTGCTTCAGGACAGAGATAAAACCCCCTCCCCTCAGTTTCGGAGGGCAAGCAGCGATGCTCTGCGTGCTTTGGGGCTGTCCCATGGAAACTGAGACTTTGCTGAGAGCTTGGGAGCAGGCCAGTTTGATGCATTAATCTGGAGGAATAAATCACACAAATAAGAGATAAGCACATGCTTCCCTCCAAGCAAACAGAGGCCACTTGGCTGTGAAAGGCACGTCCTTCTCAAATAATGAGTGGGAGACTCCGACTCCACGCTTGCAGGCAGGGCTTCTTTAGGGGCTTGCAGGCTGCAAGGAGAGGAGTAGCTGAGCGTTATCAGGCATCTCTTGAAAGGCTCTAAGCCTGGCCCAGCACAGGCAGGCAGCAGCCAAGTCAGCACAGACTGGTTTCCCACCCACACACTTTCACAAGGAGGCAGCGGCGCCACTACTGCACAGGTCTCGGAAAGGGTCAAGGACTGTATTTTTCTTGAGTGAGCAACAAACTTCTTCTTCCCTCAGCACTAATACTTTGTGACAGCGAGGCACCATCCCTAGGAAGCAGTGGTCTCTGACACAAGGGATGCTGAAGCTGCAGGGGCACCGCTGGGAGAGTGCCCGACCTTCCGTGGTGTGCACAAATCCCTCCTTGGCACGGGGCAGGATTCCCAAGGCAGGTGCTGGGAAGGTTGGAAACAACTGGGAGGGTTGGAAACACCTGAAATGCTGCTTGTGAAATCTTGATCCACCTCTGGAGTAGAGGAGACCGAGGGCAGACCTCCTTGCCCTCTACAGCTCCCTGAAAGGAGGATGGAGTGAGGTGGAGGTTGGTCTCTTCTCCCTAGTAACATGTGATAAGATGAAAGGAAATGGCCTCAAGTTGTGCCAGGGGAGGCTTAGGTTGGAGATTGGGGAAAATGGCTTTGCTGCAAGAGTGGTCAGGCTTTGGCTGCCCAGGGAGGTGGTGGAGTCATCATCCCTGGGGTGTTCAAAAACCTGTGGACATGGCACTTGGGAAACATGGTTTAGTGGCCATGGTGGTTTGGCAGTCAGATTCAATGATCTTAGAGGTCTTCTCCAGCCAAAATGATTCTAAGGTTCTGTGCCTCATGATTTGACCCAAGCAACTGCAGCAGCAAGCTCTGAGCAGTCTGGAGCTCAACTTCTGTGGCTCAGGAAGGAGCTTCATGAACCCCAAATCAACCAAGTCAAATCAGGGTAAGTTAGAGATGCTCCTGAACAAGGAGGCACAAAGCTGGCAGCCTGACTTCTCGCTAAAGTCAAATGCCCTGAGATGAGCTCTTCTCAACAGCTCTTCCTAAACTTGTCTTTTCTGGATTTTCTCCCCTCTCAGCAGAACAGCACTGCAGTTCCCTCAGCCACCCATCCATGGCTCCCTTCCAGGCAGCTTTGTTTGTGTGGTGGCCCCGAGGTGGCTCAGGCTGTGCTCCTTGGCCTCAGCATTTCTCCTCTCCCCCAGCCCCATCGCAGCCTCTCACTTATTCCGGGCCATGTTGGCAGCTGGCTTGATTCTTGCAGAGCTACCAAACCACATTTCATGAAGATTGATCACAGAAGCCATTGTTGTCCCTGTGTAAAGCCATTTATTTGCTGGTTAATCCCCAGGGTTTCTCCAGAAGGAGAGGGGGGGAAAAGTGGACAATAACGGTAGCTCAGGGACCCTGCTCAGCCCAGGCTTTCTCAGGGATGTGGAGCTAACCACAGCGTGCTTCCACCCAGACACTGGGCTATTTTTAGTGTAACATTTTGGCTGGGCTGCTGTTCCCTCTGCTCAGAGCCCAACTCTGCCCTTGGGAACTGACTAAGCATTGCCATCGTGAGTGGCTCAAGGCCGGCGGGTGGCATTGTTCTTCCCTGCACGCTGGGCATCTGCAAGGAGGTGAAAGCAGGGCAGGTGGCAGGCTGGGCAGCCTTACATACAGAGGGCTCTTCAGGGCATCTTCTGGGGTGGTCTGGGCTGATAACTCTGATAAGGCACCAGGAGAGGCATAGCCCTCCGTTCAGGACCCGGGGAACTACCAGCACCCAGGCAACCAGCACCAGAACAAGAGGACACAGTCTCAAGCTGTGCCAGGGGAGGTTTAGGCTGGATGTTAGGAAGAAGTTCCTCACAGAAAGACAGATTGCCCATTGGGATGTGCTGCCCAGGGAGGTGGTGGGGTCAATGACCCTGGAGGTATTTAAGAACAGCCTGGATGAAGTACTTAGTGCCATGGTCTGGTTGATTAGTTCGGGTTGGGTGATCGGTTGGGATTGATGATCTTGGAGGTCTCTTCCAACCTGGTTGATTCTGTGTTTCATCCCCACAGCTTCAAGTCCTTTGTACTAGACCTGCAGAGCTGGACAGGCTTGAGGAGCAAAAGCTGTGTGCAGGGATGCTGGAGGCCTGTGGATGACATGGAGGTTGGTTGCTGTCAGATGCTCTTCCTCAGAGAATCGTAGGATCATTGGAACCTTAAGGTTGGAAAGATTTCCAAGATCATCAAATCCAACTGTCAACCCAGCACCACCATGCTCACTAAACTGTCTCAAAGTGCCATGGCCACAGGTTTCTTGAGCACCTCCAGGGCTGGGGACTCCACCACCTCCCTGGGCAGCCTGTGCCAATCCCTGACCACTCTTGCAGCAAAGACATTTTTCTTGATATCCAACTTGAACCTTCCCTTGAGGTGCAGCTTGAGGTCATTTCCTCTCACCCCTTTGCTGGTTACTTGGGAGATGATACCAACCTCCATCTCACCTCCTCATGCTGGCAGCTCAAGTCACTCCTGTGTTGTGGCAGCTCTGTTATTGCAAAGGGGCTAAAAAAAAGAGTCTAAAAAGCAAGCCACAATCACTCTGCATCCATTGCACCCATGTGCAGGCACAGAGGTGCCAACAAATGCTTGGACCTCCTGCTCAACAAAGTAGACCCAACCCCAAAACCAGCTCCATGTTCACCTTCCAGCCAGCCCACTTTCCCCTGACAGCTTCTCCTCCTCAAGGGCTTTCCCTGCCAGCTGGGGCCATCTCAGTGGGCTCCTGCTTGTGGAGTCCCAGTGTGCAGGGACAGGAATTATTGGACTGCTGACCCTGGAACATGATCATGTCCTCCAGGGCAAACAGAAGAGGACAGAGAATAAATATTATAACCATAGAATCATAGAATCAACAAGGCTGGAAAAGACCTCAAAGATCATCAAGTCCAACCTGTCCCCCAATGTCTCATGACTACTAGACCATGGCACCAAGTGCCACATCCAATCCCCTCTTGAACACCTCCAGGGACAGGGACTCCACCACCTCCCTGGGCAGCACATCCCAATGGCCAATTACTCTTTCTGGGAAGAACTTTCTCCTCACCCCCAGCCTAAACCTCCCCTGGCACAGCTTGAGACTGTGTCCTCTTGTTCTGGGGCTGATTGCCTGGGAGAAGAGACCAACCCCCACCTGGCTACAACCTCCCTTCAGGGAGTTGCAGAGAGCAATGAGGTCTCCCCTGAGCCTCCTCTTCTCCAGGCTAAGCAACCCCAGCTCCCTCAGCCTCTCCTCACAGGGCTGTGCTCCAGACCCCTCCCCAGCCTCGTTGTCCTTCTCTGGACACGTTCAAGGGTCTCAATATCCTTCTTAAACTGAGGGGCCCAGAACTAGAATGGTTTGGGTTGGAAGGGACCTCCAAGATCATCCAGTTTCCACCCTCCTGCCATGGGCAGGGACACCTCCCACCAGACCCTGTTGCTCAAGGCCTCATCCAACCTGGCCTTGAACACTTCCACCCATGATTGTGGGTAGAGACAGAGGTAACAGCTGCAGCAAATGGAGGCTCCTTTGGGGCAGAGAAGGGTTTCTGAGCAGAGCTGGGATGTCTGTGTGTGTTGGGTGCTCACTGAGTGGTCTGGACACTGCTTTCTGCCAGGGCACTGCAGCTCTGCCATGGGTGCTTGTGTGCCTGGCTGCCTGGGCAGATGTCCTTGCATCTGGACTGGGAACATTTTTAAACAGGAGGCTGGAGAGCAGCAAATAATGAATCCCACACTCCAGCCTGAGTGGCTGGGATGAATAATCATTGGTGTTGAAATGTGTGAGTCTGTGTGAGCCTGGGCTCCCAGCGTTTCCACCAGCACCCAGCAGTTGTCCAAAGACAAACAATGAGCAGCAGGAAGCACAGCAAGCACAGTGTGGGGAAGGGCAGTGCTGGCTGTGCTCTGTCTACCCTTTCTGTCACCAAGCAAGGGGCAAGGGACTTGTCAGGTCTCTCAGGGGTGCTATGGCCACCATGTGTCTGAGGCACACAGAGGACCTTTTGTGCCCTGACCTCTCACTGGTTCCCCATCCCTGCTCTCTGTGTCTGCCACTTCTGCTGCTGGCTGGCTGCAAACCCAGGTGAGCTGGCTCTCATCTGTGTCCAGGTTCCACGGCTAGGACTTCACCAGAGCTTCCACCATGAAGAAATTGCCTTGGGAGTCCTTGGCAGTGGCATGACAGTTCGGGATGGTTCCCGTGGCTGAGGGAACTGGGATTGGAAAAGGAGGCTGAGGGCAGACTGCCTGGCTCTCTACAACTGCCTGAAAGGAGGGTGGAGTGAGGTGGGGGTTGGTCTCTTCTCCCTAGGATCAGGTGATAGAAGGAGAGGAAATGGCCTGAAATTGTGCCAGGGGAGGTTTAGATTGGACATTAGGGAAAATGCCTTTGGTGCAAGAGTGGTCAGGGATTGGCACAGGCTGCCCAGGGAGGTGGTGGAGTCCCCATCCCTGGAGGTGTTCCAGAAACCTGTGGCCATGGCACTGTGGGACATGGCTTAGTGAGCACGGTGGTGTTGGGCTGATGGCTGGACTTGATGATCTTAGAGGGTCTTTTCCAACCTTTCTGATCCTATGCTTCTATACTTCCTTCAACAGCCTTGGGAAAGCATCTGTGGCCAGCCAAGTCTGGAGCTACCAGCTCCAGCAGCAGAAGGGAGTTAGCAGGACAAAGACAGATGGCAGGGCATGGGGCACATCCCTGCTGCCTTTGCTGTAACTAGAGGTTTGGGACACTCTCACCCTGGTTTGGTAGAACACTGGGCTCTGGCTGGGGTCTGTAAGCAGCCCCTGCACCTTCCCTGCAGGACTGGGACCAGACTCTGTGTACACAGCCATACTGGGAGCAGTGCTGCAGGGGCCTCTGTGTTGAGAGAGGAAGGGAGGGCAAGGGATCCAGTCTGCAGCATCTGCTCGGGTCTGGTTGACAGTCACAGGGATGGGGAAGGAGATGGCCAGGCAGGGAGGGACACAGGGAGGATGAGGAGTTGGTGAGACTGAGGATGAGGAGTTGGTGAGGGGGAGGATGAGGATGCAGCACCCACAAACCAGTCAGGGCACTATATGTGCCATTCTCCAGACCTCCAGCATCAGCCCTCACCACACAGCTTCATTGGCTGCAGCCAGGTGGAGGTTGGTCTCTTCTCCGAGGCAACCAGGGACAGGAGAGGACACAGTCTCAAGCTGCACCAAGGGAGGTCTGGGCTGGATGTGAGGAAGAAATTCTTCCCAGCAAGAGAGCTTGGCCATTGGAATGTGCTGCCCAGGGAGGTGGTGGAGTCACCATCCCTGGGAGTGTTTAGAAAGAGCCTGGCTGAGGCACTTGGTGCCATGGTTAGTTGATCAGATGGTGCTGGGTGATAGGCTGCACTTGCTGATCTCTGAGGTCTTTTCCAACCTGGTGAATTCCGTGATTCTGTGGTTGAAAGACTGTTGTGGGATCATGCAGGGCTCACCCCACCTCTCAGGATTCAGAGGAGTCTAGGCTGGCTTCTGGGTGTAGGATGGGCAGTTAAAGTGTCCTGGGCCTCATGCAGCTCCCACAGCACCCAGGTGATGACTGCACTGGCCATCCTGCTGCCCTCAAACCTGGGGGGTTGCAACCCTTGGAGTTGCCCAGCTGGATCTCCCCACATTCCTCATGCCTTGCCCCAGTCTTTGCAGGGAGCTATGTCACTTGCTCTTCACACCTCACTGGTTCAGGCCACCGTCCCCTCAGTCAGTCTGAGGCTGACTGCAAACCCAAACCATTGCTGGGTGGAAGGGAGAGGGAAGTGTCAGTGACAACACGAGGGAGATGCATTCCTTGCATGGGTGGAGAGCAAACACATCCCAGGCAACGTCTGGTTTCCTTCAGCAGCTGAGATGCCTGCCTGGATGTGAGAGGAATCTGTCCCCTTCCTGGGCAGCAGGGTGGCACTGCACTTGCAGGGCTTTGCCTTCTTCCAGGCCCAGCTGCTGCAGAAATGCAGGCAGGCAAAAAATGTCCAGGGTCAGGAGTCACCAGCACTCGGGTTTTAAATAGCTGGGCTGTTTCAAATGCTGACAGGGGTTGTTTGCAAGGTCTCAAGCTTTGCCCAGACTCCCCCTCCCAATCCACCTGAGGCAGAGCAGCTGGCCCTGGGCACAGGCACTGCAGCAGGGGCAGCACCCTGGGGCACGTCTGCCCAGGGACTGTGGGGATAGGACAAGAGGCAATGATTTGAGACTTGGCTCCTCAATTTAAGAAGGACATTGAGACCCTTGAAGGTGTCCAGAGAAGGGCAACAAGGCTGGGGAGGGGTCTGGAGCACAGCCCTGTGAGGAGAGGCTGAGGGAGCTGGGGGTTGCTTAGCCTGCAGAAGAGGAGGCTCAGGGGAGACCTCATTGCTCTCTCCAACTCCCTGAAGGGAGGCTGTAGCCAGCTGGGGGTTGGTCTCTTCTCCCAGACAACCAGCCCCAGAACAAGAGGACACAGTCTCAAGCTGTGCCAGGGGAGGTTTAGACACGAGGTGAGGAGAAAGTTCTTCCCAGAAAGAGGAATTGGCCATTGGAATGTGCTGCCCAGGGAGGTGGTGGAGTCCCCATCCCTGGAGGTGTTCAAGAGGGGATTGGATGTGGCACTTGGAGCCGTGGTTTAGTTGTCAGGAGGTGTTGGGTGATAGGTTGGACTTGATGATCTCTGAGGTCTTTTCCAACCTAGTTGATTCTGTGGTTCTAGAGCAGGGTAGATTTAGCTTGGACATTAAGAAGAAGTAGTGGTGAGACACTGGAAAGGGTTGCCCAGAGAAGTTGTGGACACATCTTTCTTGGAAGTCATAGAATCATAGATCATCAAGGAAGATATTGAACAGGATGGGGCCCAGCACTGATCCCTGGGGGCACACCACTGGTGCCTGGCTGCCAGCTGGCTGTGGCACCATTCACCACCACTCTCTAGGCTCAGCCTCCAGCCAGTTCCTAACCCAGCTCAGAGTGCTGCTGTCCAAGCCAGGGGCTGACAGCTTGGCCAGGAGTTTGCTGTGGGGGACAGTGTCAAAGGCCTTGCTGGAGTCCAGGTAGACCACATCCAGAGCCTGCCCCACAGCCATCAAGTGTTTAAGCCCAGGCTGGATGAGGCTTTGAGCAACCTACTCTAGTGGGAGTTGTCCCTGCCCATGGCATGGGGGTTGGAACTGGGTGGTCTTTAAGGTCCCTTCCAACTCAAGCCATTCATTCTGTGATCTGCCAAGGGACAGTGACATGCCTGCCAAGGGACATGGAAGCTGTCCCCACTCACCACTGTGAACAGCATGGTGGCAAAAGCTTGACCAGAGCCTCCCTGTGTGCCTGGTGCTGAGCAGGAGCCCTGTGTGACTGCTTTAGGAGGCCCTGGGTGACACTTGGCCGGGGGTGGGTTTTGCCTGCGTTGGAGGGGCTGGTTTGGACTGGCTGCTGTTTCTCTAGGTGGTTGTGCTGGATGATTTCAGCTGAGCCAGCAGGCTTTTTGTTGAAACATCAGCTGCTCTAAATTTGTGCAAAGCAATTCTCATGCTGTCCAAATGCCACTGCTGCTAAAAATAGCCTGGTCTAGTTCGTTCCCCAGCTCCTTGCCTCGGATCAGGAACACTGTCAATGGTCTCCTGCAATATTTTCAGGGGTCCTTTGGGCCATGTCAGACCATGAAGGAGTTCTTTTTGCACTGGAACACAGAAATTTGGGGTGCACACTCTGCAGCAGCTGTGCCATGTTGCATCCCAGGATCTCAGGATGTAAGGGGCTGGAAGGCACCTCTGGAGAGCTTCCAGTCCAACCCCTCTGCCAGAGCAGGGCCAGAGAATCCAGCACAGGTCACACAGGAACACATCCAGGGCAGGGCTTGAAAGTCTCCAGAGAAGGAGACTCCACAACCTCTCTGGGCAGCCTGCTCCAGGGCTCTGGGAGCCTTGCAGTCAAGTCCAGGCTTTCCTTGCAGAGCTCCCCGGCACACAAAAGCTGCTGGGGCTCCCTCCCTGGGCACAGGGGGAGCATCTGGGATGGCAGCAAAGTGTCCCTGAGTGTCCCCAGCACGGTGACTTGCTGTCCAAGGTGATCAGAATGGGTAGAATGGGGGTGGAATGGGGTGGGATGATGTGAGATGGGGTGGAACAGGGTGGGATGGGTTGGAATGTGATGAGTTGAGCTGGAATGAGAGGGAGTGGAATGGAGATTGGGTAGGAGGGGGCAAGATGAAGTGACAGGCCAGCATGGAGGGGCAGATCCCTTCCACTGCTGGCTTGGTGGGGGTAAAAATGGATGACCATGGCAGCAGAGAACCTGGGAGCTGTGTGGCTGGAGGCCAGGGGGGGATGGGTGCCATGTGACACTACCTTGTTTGCTAATGTTCTGTTTCATGAAGGACTGACAGCATCTCTGCAGCATTTCTGCAGACACAAGCAGATTTCAAGGACATTGGCATCATCTAAATATCCAGTGATGTTCTTGAACATTGTGGCTTTTCCTGTGTTTGTTTTTCCTCCTCTTGGACCTTTGGCTCAGTGGACAGTCTGGGTTTCTGCTTTTGGCTCTGCTTGCCTATAGCAAGCATCCCAGGAGATGCAGCCTTGGCAGAGCTGGCTTGGGGGCTGTGTCATAACCCCGGGGGGGGTCACAGGGGGTGCCCAGGGGACTGGGAAGGAGATGGGTGTGCCAGGGGCATCCAGCAGCCCTGCTTGAGCTAATGGCAGGAGCAGAGACTTGAACTGTGGGTGCTCCTCCCTTGGAGGTGTTCAGAGCAAGGTTGGATGAGGCCTTGAGCAGCCTGGGATAGTGTGAGGTGTCCCTTCCCCTGGCATGGGGGTTGGAACTGGATGATCTTGAAAGTCCCTTCCAACCCAAACCATTCTGTGGTTCTGTGGGTTTCCTCAGTGGCAGGGTGATGGGACCCACAGCATCACCTCTGCCAGTGGGGAGACCTCACTCTGTCCCAGGGCTGCTTTGTGCTTTGGGGGTCTCAGTGTGCCCAGCAGCCAGGGTGAAACAACCCTGAGCAGGCTTGGAGAATGCCAGGGCATTTTCTTTACTCCCAGCACATGTTTGTGTACCATACAATGGAGGAGCCCTGCTTTTGGTACAATGCATCACTCCTCCTGCCAAGGTGTGCTGATACTTCCCAGCTCAGACAGCCACCAGCACAGCTGCACCAGGGTCACATCCCAGCTCCCTGCTCTCACCCTGCAGCCTCTGTGGGGCTGGAGGGGGTACAGCCTCTGGCAGAGACCAACAATCATAGCATCATAGAATCAGTCAGGGTTGGAAGGGACCACAAGGATCAGCTAGTTCCAACCCCCCTGCCATGGGCAGGGACACCCTGCACTAGCCTGGGCTTAAACACCTCCAGGGACGGGGCCTCAACCACCTCCCTGCACAACCCATTCCAGGGCTTCACCACTCTCATGGGGAAGAACTTCCTCCTCACAATCTAGCCTGAATCTCCCCACCTCCAGCTTCATTCCATTCCCCCTAGTCCTATCACTACCTGATAGCCTGAGAAGTCCCTCCCCAGCTTTCATGTAGCCCCCTTCAGATACTGGAATGAGGTCACCTCAGTGCCTTCTCTTCTCCAGACTGAACAGCCCCAACTCCTTCAGTCTGTCCTCATAGGAGAGGTGCTCCAGCCCTCTGCTCATCCTCGTGGCCCTGCTGCTTGCAAGGCTCCTTGATGGGCTGTAAAGCCTTGGGAGCAAAAGTAATGGGCACTCAAAGTGCAGGGTGTGTCACTGAGGCAGCTGCTGGGGAGGTGGCTGAAGGGATCATTGAAAAGCACCAAATGGTTCTGCAACAGCCAGCCTGGGGAAGCTAGTTGGAGCATGTCCAGAGAAGGACAACAAAGCTGGGGAAGGGTCTGGGGAACAGGGCTGGGAAGGAGCAGCTGAGGGAGCTGGGGGTGGTTAGTGTGGAGAAGAGGAGGCCTTAGTGCACTTTACAGCTCCCCGAAATGAGGTTTCAGTGAGGTGGGGATTGGTCTTGTCTCCCTAGTATGAGGTGATAGGATGAGAGGAAATGGCCTCAAGTTGCACCAGGGGAGGTCTAGTTTGGATCTTAGGAAAAATGTCTTTGCTGCAAGAGAGGTCAGGGATTGGCACAGGCTGCCCAGGGAGGTGGTGGAGTCCCCAGCCCTGGAGGTGCTCAAGAAACCTGTGGCCATGGCACTGGGGGACATGGTTTAGTGGCCATGGTGGTGTTGGGTTGATGATCTTAGAGGCTTTCTCCAACCAAAACAGTTCTGTGGCTCTATCCTGGTCAGTGTGTGGTGGAGACTGTTGGGCTCTGCCTCACAGGAAAACCCCACAGTGGTTTGGGTGTATTCCTGGGGTCTGTTTCCTTCTCATATGCCTTTCAGCTGCAGATGAAATGGTTAGGTGTAAGTAATGTGATAAAGTTGTCAGATTCTAGATTAGATTTTCTTCAGAGGATTCAGGCTATTAACTTTAAGAGGTTTCTTCAACAGGTTTCTTCAGTAGCCTCTAAACACAGACAGAAATAGCTGGGGTTGCTTAGCCTGGAGAAGAGGAGGCTCAGGGGAGACCTTCTTGCTCTCCACAACTACCTGAAGGGAGGTTGTAGCCAGGTGGGGGTTGGTCTCTTCTCCCAGGCAACCAGCGCCAGAACAGGAGGACACAGTCTCAAGCTGTGCCAGGGGAGGTTTAGGCTGGAGGTGAGGAGAAAGTTCTTCCCAGCAAGAGAGCTTGGCCATTGGGATGTGCTGCCCAGGGAGGTGGTGGAGTCCCCATCCCTGGAGGTGTTGAAGAGGGGATTGGATTTGGCACTTGGTGCCATGGTTTAGTAGTCAGGAGGTGTTGGGTGATAGGTTGGACTTGATGGTCTCTGAGGTCTTTTCCAACCTGGTTAATTCTATTCTATTCTATTCTATTCTATTCTATTCTATTCTATTCTATTCTATTATTCTATTCTATTCCATTTCGTTCCATTCCATTCCATTCCATTCCATTCCATTCCATTCCATTCCATTCTGAATAGGAGCACATTTTCTTGACTGAGAAAGTCTCTGACTAAATGCTTCACCTGGCAGCACCATCCACTCCTGCTTTAGCTGTTCCCTTCAGCCATATTGAGAGATTTTGGTGTGGAAAGGGGCCCTGCAGTGCCCCAGCATCAACCCTGGCAGGCAGCTTCCCATGGTGGTTGCTGGGCCAGCATTCTCCTCAAGGCCACCCCCTGCCTCCACTGCAGCCATCCCAGGGCAAGCCTTGTTCCCAGGGATGCTGATGGAAGCAGAAGGCTAACTGCAAAGACAGCTGCTGAGGAGTCTGCATGGCTGCAGCCACCACCCCGGGGCTGACCTGCACTGCCACAGCTCCTCTGAGGGCATCCAGCTCCTTCTTGCCAAGGGACAGTCCTGCTGCCCATGGGCTGGAGCATGGCTGGGTGACCCAGGGGTCACCAGCAGCCCCAGTGCAGGCAGCTGGGATCTTGGCAGAGGCTGCATGAGTTATTTCTGGCCAGCAGACACCCCTTCAGCTCTGGCTTGGCAGTCCTGCTTCTCATTGCTGCTGGCCTGAAATAGCTGCTCCCACAGGGCAGCTACCAGGGCTCACTGCTCCAGGTGAACAGGGGGTGCCCATCCCTGGCCAAATAGGCAGCTGCTGGGAGCCTCCTCTGGGGCACCTTGGAGAACTGGTGGAAGCAGAGAGCAGGACCAGAGGATCATAGAATCATAGAATCATTAAGGCTGAAAAAGACTTCTAAGATCAAGTCCAACCATCAAGCCAGCACCACCATGCCCACTAACCCATGGCCCAAAGTGCCATGGCCACAGGTTTTGGAACATCTCAAAGGATGGAGGGGGTTGGTCTCTTCTCCCAGGCACCCAGCACCAGAACAAGAGGACACAGTCTCAGTCTGTGCCAGGGGAAGTTTAGGCTGGAGGTGAGGAGAAAGTTCTTCCCAGAGAGAGTTGTTAGCCATTGGGATGTGCTGCCCAGGGAGGTGGTGGAGTCCCCGTCCCTGGAGGTGTTCAAGAGGGGATTGGTTGTGGCACTTGGTGCCATGGTTTAGTAGTCAGGAGGTGTTGCAGGTTGGACTTGATGATCCTTGAGGTCTTTTCCAACCTTATTGATTCTATGATTCTAAGTTCAAAGAAACTCCACCACCTCCCTGGGCAGAGTGTTCCAAAGCCTGACCACTCTTGCAGGAATGACATTTTTCCTAATGTCCAACCTACACCTCCCCTGGTGCAGCTCAAGGCCATTTCCTCTCATCCTATCACTTGTTACTAGGGAGAAGAGACCACCCCCTACCTGGTTCCAACCTCCTTTCTGGGAGCTGTAGACACCAGTGAGGTCTCCCCTCAGCCTCCTCTTCTCCACACTAAACACCCCCAGCTCCCTCAGCTGCTCCTCCCCAGCCCTGTTCTCCAGACCCTTCCCCAGCACTGTTGCTCTTCTCTGGACACCCTCCAGCCCCTCAGTGTCTTTCTTGTATTGAGGGTCCCAAACTGAACCCAGGACTCAAGGTGTTCCCTGTGCTTCCTTGGTCCTGCTGGTCACACAATTGCTAATCCAGGCCAGGACACACAGGAACATGTCCAGGTGGATTCTGAAAGTCTCCAAAGGAGGAGATTAAACCTCTCTGGGCAGCCTACCCCAGAGCTCCGTCACCCTCACAGTGGGTCCTGTTGGTCCACCCGGGGCCTGCTCTGCAGGATCCAGCTGCCTTACCCTGCCCTTTCTTCTGCTTCTTTTCAGCAGCTGCCAGGAGGGCGTGGAACAAGCAGCCTTGGGAACACTGCTTCCCAGGAACCTCCTGCTGCCTCCCACAGCCCCAGGGGCAGGGGCAGGAGGGCCGCAGAATCCCTGCGCTGGATCTGGCCGGGCGGCTGCGCGGAGAGCATCCCACTGAGCCCTTCTGCTGGCCCTCCCCGCTCACGAACGCGCTACCAGCACCAAAAGATCTGCGACTTAGCCCCTTCAAAGGGCGTTGGAGTTTCCCACAGCAGTCGTGCTCTTGCACCTCGGTGTTTCAGGGAAGGCTTGGGAAGTGCTGACGGAGCCTTGAGCCTTACAAACCAGAAGGGAACTTGCAGCTCCTTCCCAGACCTCCTCCTCCTCCTCCTCCAAAAAAAAAATAATCCTTGCCAGGGTGCATTTGTGGAGTTGGCTGCATATAAATGATCCATAAATAAGCTTAACATTGGTGAGCAGGTGGAACAGGGCAGGGTTCAGGGAATTATGCAAAGAGAGCAGACAAAGAGCCCGGCTGCAATTCCTCTTTGTCTGAGGGGAGCCAGGCTCACTTTCTGCAGTCACAATGGATTAGCCCAGGGCACAAAGGCAGCAATTTCAGGTTTGATTAAAGTGTTTGACAGCATTCATATGTTAAATGATTACAGGCTGCTGGCAGGACGTGTATCCCGGGAGAACCGCAAGCGGAGTGTAACAGGAGCCGTAGTCAACAACCCGAACGAGATGGGGGAGAGGGGAAAGAGCAAATTTGTTGTGGTTTTTGCCCAACGACCAGGCGCGTCAAGGCAGGAAGCCGTGAGTGATGGGGATGAACAGAGCTGCATCTGCTGGCATTTGGGGGTCTAATCCAGATGCAAGTATTTCAGGCAGGCTCCTCTCTCCCCCTCTCCAAAGCTTCAGACACAGGAGAGCGTCCCTGCGTTCGGTCCTGGGCTCCCCAGTTCAGGAGGGACAGGGATCTGCTGGAGAGAGTCCAGCAGAGGGCTACGAGGAGGATGAGGGGACTGGAGCACTGCATGGGGAGGAGAGGCTGAGGAACCTGGGGCTGTTTAGTCTTTTTAAAGACTAAAAGGGCTTTTTAAACCCCCTTTTTAGAGGGGATTTAATGAATGTTTATAAATATCTGAGGGCTGGGGGTCAGAGGGGAGGGGACAGGCTCTGCTTACTTGCTTACCCTGTGACAGGACAAGGGGCAATGGATAGAAACTCCAGCACAGGAGGTTCCACCTCAACATGAGGAGGAACTTCTTCATTGTGAGGGTCACAAAGCACTGGAGCAGGCTGCCCAGGGAGACTGGGGAGTCTCCTTCTCTGGAGCCTTTCCAGCCCCATCTGGATGTGTTCCTGTGTGACCTGTGCTGGATTCTCTGCTCCTGCTCTGGCAGGGGGATTGGGCCTGACGATCTCCAGAGGTCCCTTCCAACCCCTGACATCCTGTGAGCCTGTGTTCCCCAGCAGCAGCCTGTGGAGGCAGGTCAGGGCTGGGCAAAGGCATTCCCAGCACAAGGATTATTTTGCCTTTATGCTTGCTGCCCATTCAGCTTTGTGTGAGATGCCAGGAGGACTCAAATGCCATTTGAAAGAGGATGGAGGGTTAGAACACACACCCCCCTGGTGTCAGCAGCACAGTGTGCAGGAGCAGGACCCGTGCAGGATATGGCCATGCAGGGGCAATGTGTACCCTGGCATCACCTTCACTGCAGGAGGGATCTTACAACCCAGGTGTGCATCCTTCAAGCCCTGCCTTCCCTCAGGTGTCAGAAGATCACAGGATCACAGTATGCTAGGGGTGGGAAGGGACCTCTGAATCATAGAATCATAGAATTGTCAGGGTTGGAAGGGACCTCAAGGATCAGCCAGTTCTAACCCCCTGCCATAGGCAGGGACACCTCCCACTACAGCAGGCTGCTCACAGCCACAGCCAGCCTGGCCTTCAAAACCTCCAGGGATGAGGCTTCCACCACCTCCCTGGGCAACCTGTGCCAGGCTCTCACCACCCTCCTGGGGAGCAACTTCTTCCTCACATCCAATCTCAATCTACCCATTTCTAGTTTTGCTCCATCCCCCCCAGTCCTATCACTCCCTGACACCCTTAAAAGTCCCTCCCCAGCTTTCTTGGAGCCCCCTTCAGATCCTGGAAGGCCACAAGAAGGTCTTTTTGGAGCCTTCTCTTCTCCAGACTGAATAGCCTCAACCCCAATTCCAAACCCCCTGCCAGAGCAGGATCATAGCATCCAGCACAGGTCACACAGGAACACATCCAGATGGGACTTGAGAATCTCCAGAGAAGGAGACTCCACAACCTCTCTGGGCAGCCTGATCCAGGGCTCTGTGACCCTCACAGTGAAGAAGCTCCTCCTCATGTTGAGGTGGAACCTCCTGTGCTGGAGTTTGCTCCTTGTCCTATCACAGGGTGCAAGGAGAAGATGCCTCTCAAACACATGGCTTCTCAGCAGCACAACAACACAGCCTTGCTCACTCGGTGGCCCCTGCCCATGGGAGAGGGTCAAAAGCCTTTTTTGCCAGGTGTCAAGGATGGCTCCTGGTTTGATGTCTGCTTCACATGGAGCTATGTGGCTGTGGATGTGTCCTGGGTCACACCAGGACCACACAAACACTTTGGCCTGCAGGCAAGGTAACATCATCAAACATTAAGGTTTGAAAAGACCTCTGAGATCATTGAGTCTGTCAACCCAGCACCACCATGGCCATTTTTCACATTAACCAGCCTCAGCTCCTTCAGTTGCTCTTCGTCAGATTCATTCCCCAGGCCCTTCACAGCTTCCTTGCCCTCCTCTGCACTCTCTCCAACACCTCCACATCTCTCTTCTGTTGAGGCACCCAAGTAGTTTAGCAACAGCAACAACAAAGTAGCTACAAGTAGGATGGAAGGAGGGACTGCTCCTTGGTGGTCCTGCTAGGGCTGGCTCTGTTCCCCAAAGGCCAGCAGCAATAGCTGTGTCCCCTCCTTGGAGATGGCTGTGTGAAGCTGTCCATCGTGGGCACTTCTGCTGCTCACACTGAGCTCCAGGACAGCAGAGCAGGTTGAGGCTTGCTCTGCTCCCATACAACCCCCAGCCAGCCCAGGCAGCCCCAGCACTGCTGAAACAGCCCTGGTGTCACCCCTGACAGCCTTGGCCTCACTCCTGGCCTGCTGGGGGCTGTTTCTGCAGCCCAGATCAGCTTTCTTTTTTCCAAGAGCATCTGCTGGGGGGCAGCTACTGGGCTGAGGGGACTGAGATTGTTTAGCATTCAGAGGAGGAGGCTTGATGGAGACCTCATTGCCTCTACAGCTGCCTGAAAGGAGGTTGGATCCACATGGGGGTTGGTCTCTTCTCACATGCAAGATGTGATAGGACAAGAGGAAAGAGCCTTGAGTTGCACCAGGGGAGATTTGGGTTGGATATTAGGAGAAATTTCCTCACAGAATGGTTCTCAGGCACTGGAACAGGCTGCCCAGGGAGGTGTTGGAGTCACCACCCCCGGAGGTACTTAAAAGATGCACAGATGTAGTGCTGAGGGACATGGTTTAGTGGCTGTGGTTTAGTGGCTGTGGCTTAACAGCAGTGGTGAGATTGTGAGCTCTAGGTGAGCAGTTGGATGTGATGCTCTCAAAGGTCTCTACCAACCTCAGCAGCTCCCTGGTTCTCTGCAAGGGCAATCCTGCTGCAGTGGTGAGGAATGAAGCAGCCCTGTGCTGATGAAGCAGCTGGCAGTGCTGGGGAGGGGGTGGGCTCAGCTTGGGGAGGGGAGGGCTGGCAGCAGGACATTCACCATTTTCATTCTACTGGTTGGCAGCTGCCAGGCTGAAGTTGTTTGCAGAGGCATTCACCCAGGGCTGGTTTAGAAACATGTCCCTGACTAAACTCAAAGCAAGGTGCACGGCATGGGGTCCTGCAGTGTCACCCTCTCACCTGCCCAGCCCCCAGCAGCACTTTGCAGCATGGCCAGGACAACGTTCCCCACTCCAGGCTTTTAACCCCTGTTGCGCTGCTGCCAGCTGTCTTCTCCCAGGAGCACTTCCCCCTCCCTCCAAAAGAAGGGCAAGGGAGGGCAAGGCTGTGCCAGGAGCCACGGCTGGGCTGGGCACGGGGCTCACCAGCACTCGCCATGACAGCAGATGGCAACGGAAGGTTCCCTGCCCAGTCACCAGCCCCTACCAGTCACCAGCCCCTACCAGTCACCAAGCCGGCTGCAGGAGAGGCCTCAGTTCGGAGCCAGTTTGCAGCAGAGTCTTTTTCATTTTTATTTGAAAAGCATCTGGAAATTAAAACCCCCCTTTGGCACTGCTCCACCTCGGAGCGGGAGCCAGGGCTGTCGTCTGGCCAAGCGGCTCTGCTCGAGCCGGGCTGGGTGGATCCAGCCCTGGGCCGTTCCTCCGGCTGGAGCAGGCACGGGCTGCTCGGCTTTCCGCCAGCGGCTCCACAAACTTCCCACGCCAGCCGGCAGCTTGCTCCTCACAACCTCTGTGTGACACCCCGAGCCCCTCAGGGGCTCTGCCATGCCCAGCTCCAGGCTCGGCCACACCTCAGGCCCCTCTGCCAGATGGTCTTTTGGCCAGGGCAAAGAGAAACAGGCTGCAGGGTTCACCCCGGGTGAATGGCACCGGGGCAATGTGGGGGCTATTTGTTTCCATCACAGTATCACAGTATCACCAAGGTAGGAAGCACCACACACAAATTCGTGGAGCCTTCCATACATATATCACAGAATCACAGAATCACCAAGGTTGGAAGCGACCTCGAAGATCATCAAGTCCAACCTGGCACCACAGCCCCCATGGCTAGACCATGGCACCAAGTGCCACGTCCAAGCCCCTCTTCAACACCTCCAGGGATGGGGACTCCACCACCTCCCTGGGCAGCACATCCCAATGGCCAATCTCTCTTTCTATGAAGAACTTCTTCCTAACATCCAGCCTGAACCTCCCCTGGCACAGCTTGAGACTGTGTCCTCTTGTTCTGGTGCTGGTTGTCTGGGAGAAGAGACCAACCCTCACCTGGCTACAACCTCCCTTCAGGGAGTTGGAGAGAGCAATGAGGTCTCCCCTGAGCCTCCTCTTCTCCAGGCTAAGCAACCCCAGCTCCCTCAGCCTCTCCTCACAGGGCTGTGCTCCAGACCCCTCCCCAGCTTTGTTGTCCTTCTCTGGACACATTCAAGTGTCTCAATGTCCTTCTTAAACTGAGGGGCCCAGAACTGGACACAGGACTCCAGGTATGGCCTAACCAGTGCTGAGCACAGGGCACAATGACTTCCCTGGTCCTGCTGGCCACACTGTTCCTGATGCAGGCCAGGATGCCATTGGCCTTCTGGCATTCTGCAGACCTGATAGGTGTTGGTCACCCCTGACAACCTGTCCCCATGGGGAGGGCATGTTGCTGG
Organism: Colaptes auratus; assembly: GCA_015227895.2. NCBI lineage: Eukaryota > Metazoa > Chordata > Aves > Piciformes > Picidae > Colaptes > Colaptes auratus. The sequence continues at coordinate 3,257,453 of CM037644.1, forward strand.
AGCCTCCTCAGCAGCATGGTAGGAGGTGACACTACCCAGGGGTTGGCTGAATCTGGCAGGATAGGAGTGCTGAGTTTATAGCAGAGCCCTGGGAAGCTCTCCAAGAGCAGTGTTTTTGCCCCAAAACAACATTTCACTGGGCTCCTTCCTTGGCAGGCTGATAAATCCCAGCTGGGTCATCCCTTGGGTCAAGGTGTGTTTTGGGGGAAAAAAAGGAACAACACCACACCCCCCAAAATAGGAGAGAAACAAACCTTGCCTGTGTGCAGCTACAGCTGTGTGCAGACTTGGGTTTAATCCTGCAGGCAAGGTGCAGGCACTGGAAGTGTCCAGCCTGCTCTGGCTGCCCAGAGCCAGGCACCCCATCAGTGCCTCTCTGCAGCAGGAGAGCAGGTTGCTCTGAAGCCATGCAGAGGCCAGAGCAACAGCAATGATTTATCCACTCTGCTTACAGAAGGCAAACCGAGAAGCCCCTGCCCAGCAGCTTGAGGTTGTCCCTGCAGAGAACTGCTGCAGTCTCAAGCTGTGCCAGGGGAGGTTTAGGCTGGATGTTAGGAAGAAGTTCTTCATAGAAAGAGAGATTGGCCATTGGGATGTGCTGCCCAGGGAGGTGGTGGAGTCACCATCACTGGAGGTGTTTAGGAAGAGCCTGGATGGGGTGCTTGGTGCCATGGTTTAGTTGATCAGATGGTGTTGGGTGATAGGTTGGACTTGATGATCTTGAAGGTCTCTTCCAACCTGGTCTGGTCTATTCTATTCTATTCTATTCTATTCTATTCTATTCTATTCTATTCTATTCTATTCTATCCTACCCTATCCTATCCTACCCTATCCTACCCTATCCTATCCTATCCTATCCTATCCTATCCTATCCTATCCTATCCTATCCTATCCTATCCTATCCATCCCATCCTATCCTATCCTATCCTATCCTATCCTATCCTATCCTATCCTATCCTATCCTATCCTATCCTATCCTATCCTATCCTATCCTATCCTAATCCAGGGCAGTGTCTTTCACCAAGAGCTGGTGAGATGAACTCACCAGGTTCAGCTGGAGGAGGAGTTGAGGGTCTCCAGGTAGAGCTTTTGCCTCTCTCCCACTGAGTACTTAGGGCTACTCTACAGCCCCATGGGGTAGGTACTGCCTGACCTGGGCTGGGTGCAGCGGTGCTGTGTTCCTTTCTGCCTGCATCAGTGCCTGGAGGAGCTGAGGGTTATTGCTTGGGAGTGTCACCAATGCTTCCTGACAAGAGAAGAAGGCAGTATGGGTACATGCTCCTGCCAGGGAGATTCCAGCTGGACACTAGAGGAAAATTGTTCACAATGAGAGCAATCAGCCATTGGAATAATCTCCCCAGGGAAGTGGTGGTGGATTCCCCATGCTGGACACTTTGAAGATTCAGCTGGACAGGGTGCTGGGCCATCTTGGCCAGACTCTGCTTTTCCCAAGAAAGCTTGGGCCAGGTGATCCTTGAGATTCCTTCCAACCTGCTGTTCTATGATTCAATATCCCATCAGGGTGGGGAGAGGGGATCGAATGGGCAGAGATCCATCACCCCTGACCCACCTGCCCTGACCCACCAGCTCTTGCTTCCAGGCACAGTCCTCACCTCTGTTCCAGCATGCTGGGAGCTTTCTCTTCTCCCTCCCAAAGTCCTGCTCTTAGCAAGAGCTAGTCCTGACCAGGGAACAGCTAGTCCTGACCAGGGAAGAGCTAGTCCTTACCAGGGAAGAATTAGTCCTTACCAGGGAAGAACTAGTCCTTATGAGGAGAGGCTGAGACCTGTGAGGAGAGGTTGAGAACCCTGGGGCTTTTTAGTCTGGAAAAAAAGAAGACTTAGAGGGGATTTAATAATGTTTATAAATATCTGAGAGCTGGATGTCAGGAGGGAGGGGAGAGGCTCTGCTCACTTGCTCCCTGGGATAGGACAAGGGGCGATGGAGAGAAACTCCAGCACAGGAGGTTCCACCTCAACATGAGGAGGAAATTCATCACTGTGAGGGTCCCAGAGCCCTGGAGCAGGCTGCCCAGAGAGGTTGTGGAGTCTCCTTCTCTGGAGCCTTTCCAGCCCCATCTGGATGTGTTCCTGTGTGACCTGGGCTGGATTCTGTGGTCCTGCTCTGGCAGTGGGGTTGGACTCAATGATCTCCAGAGGTCACTTCCAAGCCCTGACATCCTGTGAGCCTGTGATCTTGTGATCCTTACCGGGGAAGAACTAGCACTTACCAGGGAAGAACTAGCCCTCACCAGGGAAGAACTAGTCCCTACCAGGGAAGAACTAGCCCTTACCAGGGAAGAACTAGTCCCTATCAGGGAAGAACTAGCCCTTACCAGGGAAGAACTAGTCCCTACCAGGGAAGAACTAGCCCTTACCAGGGAAGAACTAGCCCTTACCAGGGAAGAATTAGCCCTTACCAGGGAAGAACTAGCCCTTACCAGGGAAGAACTAGTCCCTATCAGGGAAGAACTAGCCCTTACCAGGGAAGAACTAGCCCTTACCAGGGAAGAATTAGTCCCTACCAGGGAAGAGCAATTTCACTGCTCACACAGGCCGGTGGGGACCAGGCACTGGGAGGCACGAGCAGAGACTCTCCCCTAATCTTAGCTAAGCTCTTGCAAAGCCCTGCTGCAGAGACACAAACTGGCCTTTGAATTTCAGAGGCTCATAAAACTGACACAAGCGTGGCCAGGCCCTCACGGCGATGGCGAGGTGCCCATCTCCAGCACAAAGCCCATCTTCCCCTGTTGGGTTTCAAGTGCCTGTTTCAAAGCATGGAAGCAGCAGAGCTTTCCAAAGAAAGGATTTCCTGAATTATTCTAACATCAAAAAAAAACCAAACAACAACACAACAAACCCCACCAACAAACCACCAAACTCAAAAGCAACAACAACAACAAAACACCCCACCACCCAACCAACAGAAAAACCCCTCAGTGTATTCTTCTCTGACCTGGCTGTCTCAGACAGTTCAAGTGCTTGGCTGAAATTTTCTCCAGAAGAAAAGAGTGGGGGGGGTGGGGAAAGCCAGAGTCATGACATAAGAACAGGATCTTGCACTTAGAAGGGACAAGCAACCCCACACACACCCACCCCCCCCCCTCTCCAGAGCAGACTGTGCTACCTACTCTGCCTCTGCTAGTCTCTGCCAACTCTGTGAGCACATTGTTTGAAGGGTCTAATCAAGTTACAGATTCCTTTTGAAGTCAGACAGCTTTGATTTAACAATGGTTGCAGAGCTTTGAACATTCCAGTCTTTTCTAGTTTGTCTTCCATGATGGTTCCTTTACCTGTCTCCCATCATTGAATAAATCACTCCAAACATGAAGCAGATGCCTGATGTTAACAATAGCTTTGGAGAGCCCTGCTTCCCCTAAGATGTATGGGCAATGACTAACACACTTTTGGCCTCCAGACTTAATTTAAAGCATTCTGAAATTACACAGAATCACACAATGCTAAGGGTTGGAAGCGACCTCTGGAGATCATCGAGGCCACCCCACCCCCCCACCAAGGCAGGTTCACCTAAGGAAGGTCACACAGGAGCACATCCAGGGAGGGGTTGAATGTCTCCAGAGATGGAGACTCCACCACCTCTCTGGGCAGCCTGCTCCAGTGCTCTGTCACCCTTCAATTCAAGAAGTTCCTCCTCATGATTAGATGGAACTTCCTATGTTCAAGTTTGTGCCTGTTACCCCTTGTCCTGTCCCTGGGCACCACTGGAAACAGGCTGGTGCCATCCTCCTCACACCCACCCTCTGAGTATTGATCAGCATTGATGAGATCCCACTCAGGCTGCTCTTCTCCAGACTGAAAAGCTCCAATTCTCTCAGTCTTTCCTCACAAGAAATGTTCTAGCCTCCTCAGCATCTTTGTAGCCCTTTGCTGTACCCTCTCCAGTAAGTCCCTGCCCTTCTTGAACTGGAGAGCCCAGAACTGGACACAGTATTCCAGATGTAGCCTCAGCAGGGCAGAGTAGAGGGGGAGGAGGACTTCCCTTGACCTGCTGGCCACACACTTCTTGATGCACCCCAGGATGCCATTGTGCAGGAGTGAGATGAAAGCTGCCCAAGACATTAACTTTGACATCAAAAAATAATCTGCCTTTAGCTGCAACAAAGTCAAGATTGTCCTGCTTCAGCCCTGGGGTCTCAGCTGGCCTGGCTGCTCTGCAAGCTGTGGGGTGCACCTCCATGACTTCATGCCTCAAGGCATTGCCAAAGGAAAATCTTGCACCACCTTGAAGATAAGATGGTGTCTGCTTGAATGCATGGGAGCAGCTGCTTGTGGAGCGGGTGGTGAGCGTGTGGCAGCCAAGCATGGCTCCTTGCAGCAAAGATGGTGTGATTCTCAGCTGGGATGTGGCAGAGGACAGTGCTCAGCCTCCAGACAAGAGAGAGCTGACTCAGCCTCTGGACATAGAATCACAGAGTTGTCAGGGCTGGAAAGAACCTCAAGGATCAGCCAGTTCCAACCCCGCTGCCATGGCCTGGGACACCTCACACTGCAGCAGGTTGCTCACAGCCACAGCCAGCCTGGCTGCAAACACCTCCAGGCAGGAGGCTTCCACCACCTCCCTGGGCAACCTGTGCCAGGCTCTCACCACCCTCATGGGGAACAACTTCTTCCTAACATCCAATCTGAATCTACCCATTGCTAGTTCTTTCCATTCCCCCCAGTCCTATCACTCCCTGACACCCTCAAAAGTCCCTCCCCAGCTTTCTTGGAGCCCCCTTCAGATCCTGGAAGGCCACAAGAAGATCTCCTGGGAGCCTTCTCTTCTCCAGACTGAACAGCCCCAACTCCCTCAGTCTGTCCTCACAGCAGAGCAGCTCCAGCCCTCTGCTCATCCTTGTGGCCCTTCCCTGGACACCTTCCAGCACCTCCAGATCCTTCCTGTGATAGAGGCTCCAGAACTGGACACAGTACATGGTTTAGTGGGCAAGGTGGTGTTGGGTTGACAGCTGGACTCAATGACCTTAGAGGTCACAGGATCACAGGATGTTAGGGGTTGGAAGGGACCTCCAGAGATCGAGTCCAACATCCCCTGCCAGAGCAGGACCATGGAATCTTTTCCAACCTTGGAACACCTCTGCTGTGAGGATAGGCTGAAGGAGCTGGGGTTGTTCAGCCTAGAGAAGACGACTCTGGGGAGACTTATAGCTGCCTTGCAATATCTGAAAGGAGCCTACAGGAAGGGGTGAGAGGGACTTTTCATAAGGGTGTCTAGCAATAGGACAAGGGGAAATGCTTTGATGCTGAGGGAGAGTAGGTTGAGACTGGAACTAAGGAAGAATTTCTTCAGTACAGGGGTGGTGAGACTCTGGAATAGGTTGCCCAGGGAGGCTGTGGATGGCTCCTCCCTGGGGATTTTCAAGGCCGGGCTGGTTGAAGCCTTGAGCAGCCAAGTCTAGTTAAGAGGGCTCCTTGCCCATGGCAGGGAGGTTGGAGTAGATGATCTCTGAGATCCCTTCCAACCTAAGCTACTCTATTCTGGGATTCCTCCTCCCTGAACTTCATGGCAAGCACCTCTGGAGGCTGGGTTGAGCTCAGCCTCTGCATCACAATGGAAACCTGAAACTCAGCTTGCCCGAAGCCAGCTCATCCAGCAGGTCAGGGGGATGTGCTGGTGGAAGATGAAGTGTTTCTAACCCTGAAACCTCAGCCCGTGGAAAGCCTGGAGCTAACAGCTGCTCCAGAGCTGCTCTGTAGGGAATGCATTGCCTGACAGAGGAACATGCTTCAATGCATGACTAGAACAGCTAAATCAGTGCCTGGAGATCAAGGTCTGGCACAAACCCAAAGCTCTGAGAGCTTCCTTCAATGTTCTTTGACTTTCCTATGCCCACAGCTGGGCCAATCTTGCCCTTTTTCAGGGAAGTCATTCTGCCCTGTGCTCAGCACTGGATAGGCCACACTTTGAGTCCTGTGTCCAGTTCTGGGCCCCTCAGTTTAGGAAAGATGTTGAGGTGCTGGAAGGTGCCCAGAGAAGGGCAACAAAGCGGGGGAGGGGTTTGCAGAACAGGGGTGGTGAAGAGCAGCTGGGGAACATGGGATTGTTTAATCTGGAGAAGAGGAGACTGAAGGGAGACCTCATTGCTCTCTACACCTCCCTGAAAGAAGACTGTAGTGAGGTAGGAGTTAGTCTCTCTTCCCCAGTAACAAGTGATAGGACAAGAGGAAATGGCCTCAAGTTGCAGCAGGGGAGGTTTAGGTTGGATCTTAGGAAAAATGTCTTTGCTGCAAGAGTGGTCAGGGATTGGCACAGGCTGCCCAGGGAGGTGGTGGAGTCCCCAGCCCTGGAGCTGTTCAAAGAACTTGTGGCCTTGGCACTGTGGGACATGGCTTAGTGAGCATGGTGGTGGTGGGTTGACAGATGGAGTTGATCTTAAAGGTCTTTTCCAACCTTTCTGATTCTATGATTCCCTGAGCTCTTCCTCTCTGAAAAGGCACCAGGCTGCCCTTCCAGCCTTTTGCAGTGCCTCCCCAGCAGGGCTGTGTGTTTGGGGGTCTGTGCTGGCACTGGGGGGCTGTACTGCTGTAAACCATTCCCCTTCCAACGCTGTCCTGCTTTTCATTCTGTTCTTCCTGAGAAACTCTTACTGCCAGCAGATCTGGTCCTCCAGAAAGGGCTGTTGTCCATGTCCCTGCCCTCAGCCACACACAGAGGCTGAAGATACCTCCTTCCAAAACCAAACAGAAAGAAGTAAGGAGCTGAAGAGAAAATTAAATTGCCAATGAGCTCATGAGATGACTTTAAAATACTTATTCCTCACCAGCTTTTATTGCATTTTGCCAGGATGCCGACTGCCCATGGCCCAGGAGCCCTCCTGCCCATGGCCCAGGATCCTTCCTGCCCAAGGCCCAGGAGCCCTCCTGCCCATGGCCCAGGATCCTTCCTGCCCATGGCCCAGGAGCCCTCCTGCCCATGGCCCAGGAGCCCTGCTGCCCATGGCCCAGGATCCCTCCTGCCCATGGCCCAGGAGCCCTCCTGCCCATGGCCCAGGATCCTTCCTGCCCAAGGCCCAGGATCCCTCCTGCCCATGGCCCAGGAGCCCTGCTGCCCATGGCCCAGGATCCCTCCTGCCCATGGCCCAGGAGCCCTGCTGCCCATGGCCCAGGATCCCTCCTGCCCATGGCCCAGGAGCCCTCCTGCCCATGGCCCAGGATCCTTCCTGCCCAAGGCCCAGGAGCCCTCCTGCCCATGGCCCAGGAGCTCTCCTGCCCATGGCCCAGGAGCCCTCCTGCCCATGGCCCAGGAGCCCTCCTGCCCATGGCCCAGGATTCTTCCTGCCCATGGCCCAGGAGCTCTCCTGCCCATGGCCCAGGAGCCCTGCTGCCCATGGCCCAGGATCCCTCCTGCCCATGGCCCAGGATCCTTCCTGCCCATGGCCCAGGAGCCCTGCTGCCCATGGCCCAGGATCCTTCCTGCCCATGGCCCAGGAGCCCTCCTGCCCATGGCCCAGGATCCTTCCTGCCCATGGCCCAGGAGCTCTCCTGCCCATGGCCCAGGAGCCCTCCTGCCCATGGCCCAGGATCCCTCCTGCCCATGGCCCAGGATCCTTCCTGCCCATGGCCCAGGAGCCCTGCTGCCCATGGCCCAGGATCCTTCCTGCCCATGGCCCAGGAGCCCTCCTGCCCATGGCCCAGGATCCTTCCTGCCCAAGGCCCAGGAGCCCTCCTGCCCCATGGCCCAGGAGCCCTGCTGCCCATGGCCCAGGAGCCCTCCTGCCCATGGCCCAGGATCCTTCCTGCCCATGGCCCAGGATCCCTCCTGCCCATGGCCCAGGAGCCCTGCCTTGCTGGCCAGCAGGAGGACAATCGCTCAGCAGCAGAGACAGGCAAGGGTAAGAAAGGAAACAGCTGGGAGCCCTTTTTGGAACATTTGTTCTTATTCATTCCCTTAGATGTATCCCAATGTAAATAACCTTTCAGATCACTTTACAAAGTGATTGCTAAGCAGGATGGAGGAGAAGGCATCCTGTAATGTAATCGTTCCTGCCTTTTCTCTTCACTTTCCTGCTTGGCCAAAGAAAGGAAATCTGGCTCCTTGCTAGCTTTGAAGGCATTTGTGGTGGTGATGGCATAACAGATATGGAAGTTCACAGGACTCAGGTGAAAAAAAAAAGAAAAGAAAAGCTGCCTGGAAGGGATCCTCATTTGTCATGAAAACTCCACAGTACCATGGGATGGCTGCTTGCTGGGCTCTACATCTCAGCTGTAAGGAACCAGAGCAGGTATAGAATCATAGAATCTATAAGGTTGGAAAAGACCTCAAAGATCATCAAGTCCAACCTATCACCCAAGACCTCATGACTACTGAACCATGGCACCAAGTGCCATGTCTAATCCCCCCTTGAACACCTCCAGGGATGGGGACTCCACCACCTCCCTGGGCAGCACATTCCAATGGCTAACAACTCTCTGGGAAGAACTTTCTCTCACATCGAGTCTAAACTTCCCCTGGTGCAGTTTGAGACTGTGTCTCTAGTGCTCTGCTGTACAAAGATAGACTCACAGAATTGTCAGGGTTGGAAGGGACCTCAAGGATCAACCAGTTCCAACCCCCCTGCCATGGCCAGGGACACCTCACACTACAGCAGGTTGCTCACAGCCACATCCAGCCTGGCTGCAAACACCTCCAGGCAGGAGGCTTCCACCACCTCCCTGGGCAACCTTTGCCAGTCTCTCACCACCCTCCTGGGGAAGAGCTTCTTCCTAGAATCCAATCTGAACACAGAATCATAGAATAACCCCAGGGACAGGTGAAGCATTATAGGGAGAAAAACCTCATACAGGATTCACATTTTCTAGAAAAAAAAATTGCTTTTTCAAGTTTTCTTCTCTACTCAACATAACCAAAACCCTGGCTAAAGATGCATAAATTATGGTCTTTTATGTTCTGGTGCTCTAGCAGCTTCCTCTGGAGATGCATTTGTGTGGCTGGATAGCCATCAGCAGGGTCTGGTTTGGCAAGAATCATAGAACCATAGAATCAATAAGGTTGGAAAAGACCTCAGAGATCATCAAGTGCAACCTATCACCCAACACTTCATGACTACTAAACCATGGCTCCAAGTGCCACATCCAATCCCCTCTCGAACACCTCCAGGGATGGGGACTCCACCCCCTCCCTGGGCAGCACATTCCAATGGCCAATTATTCTTTCTGGGAAGAACTTTCTCCTCACCTCCAGCCTAAAGTTCCCCTGGCACAGCTTGAGACTGTGTCCTCTTGTTGTCACACAAGAGTCCAAAGGTGAAGCAGATGGCAAAAATTTCCTGGGGGCTGACCTCTTCTCCCAGATAACAAGTGATAGGGCAAAGGGAAATGGCCTTAAGCTGCAGGGGGGGTTTAGGTTGGACATTAGGAAAAAATGTCTTCACTGGAGGGGTCATCAGGCACTGGAACAAGCTGCTTAGGAAGGTGGATTTAATAAATGTTTATAAATATCTGAGGGCTGGGGGTCAGGAGGGAGGGGAGAGGCTCTGCTCACTTGCACCCTGTGATAGGGCAAGGGGCAATGGATATAAACTCCAGCACAGGAGGTTCCATCTCATCATGAGGAGGAACTTCTTCACTGTGAGGGTCCCAGAGCCCTGGAGCAGGCTGCCCAGAGAGGTTGTGGAGTCTCCTTCTCTGGAGCCTTTCCAGCCCCATCTGGATGTGTTCCTGTGTGACCTGTGCTGGATTCTCTGCTCCTGCTCTGGCAGGGGGCTTGGACTCAAAAGATCTCCTGAGGTCCCTTCCAACCTATAACATCCTGTGATCCTGTGTGGTGGAGTCACCATATCAGGAGGTGTTTAAATGATGTTTGGATGAGCAGCTTAGGCACGTGGTCCAAGAGCTTAAGCCTGTACTCAGTGATGTTTTCCAATCTGGTGATTCAGTGAGATGTTGGGTCTGGAGCCTTCACTCCCCTCCTGTCCCTCTGTGCTCTGCCTCACTCCTCAGATCAAGTGATTTGGTGAGCTGTCATTTGAAAATCAGAATGAAAAAGAGTCCAGGGCTGGAGGTTCACCAAGCAGCCCAAAATTAGGAAGCTGAGATGCAAAGGTAACACAGATTTCATGCAGAGGGTGAGTTCTAATGAAATCTGGTCCTTGTTGTCTGGATGAGCTTTTCTTTTTCTCATGGGAGCTTTGCCATGGCTTCAAACACAGCACTGGGCTTCAGTGTGACCAGGTCACCTGGGCAGGCTGGACAGATGGGCAGAGTCCAAGGGCAGGAGATTGAACACATCTAAGTGCCAGGTTCTACACATTGGCCACAACAACCCCAGGCAGTGCTACAGGCTGGGGTCAGAGTGGCTGGAGAGCAGCCAGGCAGAAAGGGACCTGGGGGTAGTGGTTGACAGCAGCTGAACATGAGCCAGCAATGTGCCAAAGGCATCCTGGCCTGGATCAGGAACAGTGTGGCCAGCAGGAGCAGGGAAGTCATTGTGCCCCTGTGCTCAGCACTGGTTAGGCCACACCTTGAGTCCTGTGTCCAGTTCTGGGCCAGTATAGGGGCCCCTCAGATGTTGCAGTGCTGGAAGGTGTCTAGAGAAGGGCAACAAAGCTGGGGAGGGGTCTGGAGCACAGCCCTGTGAGGAGAGGCTGAGGGAGCTGGGGTTGCTTAGCCTGGAGAAGAGGAGGCTCAAGGGAGACCTTCTCGCTGTCTGCAACTCCCTGAAGGGAGATTGTAGCCAGGTGGGGGTTGGTCTCTTCTCCCAGGCAACCAGCACCAGAACAAGAGGACACAGCCTCAAGCTGCACCAGGGGAGGTTTAGGCTGGAGGTGAGGAGAAAGTTCTTCCCAGCAAGAGAGATTGGCCATTGGAATGTGCTACCCAGGGAGGTGGTGGAGTCCCCATCCCTGGAGGTGTTTAAGAAGAGCCTGGATGGGTTGCTTGGTGCCATGGTTTAGTTGATTAGATTGCGTTGGGTGATAGGTTGGACTTGAGGATCTCCAAGGTCTTTTCCAACCTGGTTAATTCTATTCTATTCTATTCTATTCTATTCTATTCTATTCTATTCTATTCTATTCTATTCTATTCTATTCTATTCCATTCCATTCCATTCCATTCCATTCTGTTCTGTTCTGTTCTGTTCCGTTCCGTTCTGTTCCGTTCTGTTTGGTTCGGTTCAGTTCGGTTCAGTTCGGTTCAGTTCGGTTCTCTTCTATTCTAAAAGTGACCACTGGGGAGTAGGCACAGCCCCAAGTTATGCATCTAAATGGTGATGCAAAAAGCAAAAAGTCAGAAAAGTAGCAAATGTAGTCCTGGGGCAGACTGAGCATCTTTGACCTTTGTTGATGCCTTGGGGACAAGGCTGACAGGGCTGCTTCTTCTCATCCCCGTTGCTTACATAGCTGTTTGCTTGCATGCGAGGAGATCACAGCAGAGGAGGAGGAAGACACAAACCCCTCTCTTCTTAGCCTCTTGGCTGAAACCCAAGCATTTCAAACATTTCTGCTAGGGCTTGATTCCTCCAGCGAGTCTCAGAGCTCTCATCCCTGACTGCTATAAACCAAAGACTGTTTACATGAGACCAGCACATGATGGTATTGCTCTCCACTCTCTGGCACGTGCTCTTCAGCCATTGCTAGTGATGTGCAGCCCATCTCTGCAAGCCCTTCAGGGGTCTTATGACTATTGGGTGGTTGTTTTTTTTTTCCCTTTAATATGTTTTATTTAAAGCACTGGAGAGAAAAGCATGATGGAAATCGTGCAAATGCTGGAGTGCAAAGCTCTGTAGATCTTGTGAGCCCACTGGTAAATAATTTAGCCAAGGTTGTTAGCAAATCTCACTCTAAAGGGGAAAATAGGACCACTCTCAACCCTGCTTTTCCACTTTGGATGTTTAACCAATACTGCAGTCCGTTAAAGCCGCCAGACTCGGTGGGAATTGCCATGGAGAGTCAGACACAAAGCCCTGGCTGCCAAGTGTGAAAGAGAAATATGTGAGAAACTCCATAACATGGGGTAACCTCTCTTCCCCCAGAAGAGCCCATCCAAGCCCTGGAGACCAGCTAAAACATTAAAGCAACAGTTTTTTGCCCTGCCCCAACCGCTGTTCGTGCAAACTCTCCAGCTATGGCTCTTCTGCACAGGAAGAGTCTGCAAAGCTTGTCTCATTTGATGGAAACACCTCATTGCCTTGTGTTAAAGCATTCCCTTCACCATCTCCCTCCCAGCAGCCCACTAACCTCCCCAATAAAACACAGCTAGGGCCACGACATCTCGTGTCTTGGGGCGCCTGGCTGGATGGAGGAGCCTTCCCTAGCCTTGGGTGAGGCTGATGAGAGGAGCCTGGCTCCCTGGGCTCCTCACCAGGAGGCACCTGACGCTGCAGGATAGGGAGCGTGGAGCAATTAAGTCCTTGCAAAACAGCCTGAGAGGGCTCAGGAATTAGGACCTGCCCAGGCCCCCAATAAAACCCAGGGCTTTATACGACTTGAGATGCAGTTGGAGGAATCTGGCTAATCTTTTACTCTCCTAGTAAATCATTCATTGAGGCCATCTGTGAAATATGAGCAGAGCAGCTTCAGCCCAAGATTGCTGCTCAGCACAGCTCTTACTCGCTTGGCCGGAAAGAAGCTTTCCTGATAAAGCTGATAGCTGGTCCAAGCCCTCATGATTTCCAGCAGCAGTAATCCTTCTGGGGAGATTAGAGAAGCAGCCCTTCAAGGGCCTGAAGTATGGTCATGAATTTCAGCAAAGTCCAAGGGTGGGGGGCGTGGGGGGACATCAATGCAGAGCACTTGCCAGGGCCTGGCCCAGAGGTGCACCTCTTGCTTTCTTTTCCAGCAGCCTCTGCAGATAGGTCTGAGAAGCAGCCCTCAAACCAGCTGGTCACAGCCCCTCTGGGACAGGGGGCATCCATGGGGCTCAAGAAAAGCATCAAGGAAGAAATCTGGTGCCTTGATGGTCAAGGCTGAGCTGTGGTTTCGCTCAAGGAGGGGCAGGAACACTCACTGGAAAGTAATGTTCATCTCTCACAGCTGAACCCAAACCCCAAACTTCCCTGTTTCAGGAAAGTTTAAGCCTGGCTCGAAGGAGTATGGTGTGAAATCATGTCAGCTGAGGAGGAATAAGTCATCCAAAACACCCCCACCAGCTCTGCAGGCCAGGCTGCTTATCTGTGTCCTCCACCCAGATTCAATTCTGGGTTTTAAGCAGTTAGTCTTTCCCCACCGGTGTTACCGCTGACCTGGAAAGAGAAGAAAGCCCTCAGGGAAGTTATTCAAGGGCAAAACAAAAGTAATGATGGGATGTTCTTTCAGAAGAAATGGGCTGAACACCTCACTGCAGTGTCCAAGAGCATGAGTTACAATCCACCTCCTCCAGGAATGGAGACAAGAGAGTTTTGGACTTCTGTTGGTTGGGTTGGGTTGGTTGGTTTTGGGGGGTTTTTTAATCCTCTAGTTTCTGAATTCTTAGGGTCTGCTGTTCCCAGGTGTCAAGAACTGGAATGAATGGAGAGATTTAAAGTGAAAGATGAGATGCCCCAACTCCCAAAGCCAAATGCTTGAAGAGAAGCAAAGAAAAAAAATCCAGCTAGAACATGAGGAGGAAGTTCTTCACTGTGAGAGTGGTGAAGGCCTGGAATGGGTTGTCCAGGGAGGTGGTTGAGGCTCCGTCCCTGGAAGTGTTTAAGCCCAGGCTGGATGAGGCTCTGGCCAGCCTGATCTAGTGTGAGGTGTCCCTGCCCATGGCAGGGGGGTTGGAACTAGATGATCCTTGTGGTCCCTTCCAACCCTGACTGCTGCTATGATAAAATAAGAGTGCAGCAGGGCTGAAGGCACAAGTCTGGGGACTTGCTGGTGCTGGGCTTTGGAGAAGGCAAGGTTTGCAAACCAGGAGGTTGAGCAGTTCCCACCTTTGAACTCTGTCACATCCATATTGTATGAATGGGTTGGACTCCAGAAGGAAATGTTTCCCCATGAGAACAGTCAAACACTGGAATCCTCTCTCAAGGGAAGCAGTGGATTCCCCTCCATTGGGGAGTTTTAAGACTCATCTTGAAAGGGGGCTGGGTCAGCTCATTGCAACTTCACAGGACACAGTCTCAAGCTGTGCCAGGGGAGGTTTAGGCTGGGTGTTAGGAAGAAGTTCTTCATAGAGAGAGTGATTGCCCATTGGAATGGGCTGCCCAGGGAGGTGGTGGAGTCACCATCACTGGAGGTGTTTAGGAGGAGAGTTGATAGGGTGCTTGGTGCCATGGTTTAGTTCATTAGGTGGTGTTGGGTGATAGGTTGGACTCGATGATCTTGAAGGTCTCTTCCAACCTGCTCTATTCTATTCTATTCTATTCTATTCTATTCTATTCTATTCTATTCTATTCTATTCTATTCTATTCTATTCTATTCTATTCTATTCCATTCCGTTCTGTTCCGTTCCGTTCCATTCTGTTCCAACTTTGCTATCACCTGGAAAGGTTGCACCAGATGATCCCTGAGATCCCTTCCAACCTGGCATTCTGTGAATTCAGACATTTGGATGGTATCTGGATGCCTTGCAGAAACACAACCCCCAGAAGATAAAATCCCCTCCCTCCTCCCCTGTGCCCCAGCTGGGCACTAACATGCTTGGGTTCGTGTTGAAGTCTTCCAAGAGTCTTGGCCCAAATGACAGCACCCTGGATGACCAAGGAACATTGGGGAAGTGATTGTGCCTTGGACAAGCACGTCTGACAAACAGTAGGAGCTGGAGTTCCTAGAAAGGCAGAGATCCTCTCTGCTATGTGAACTCTACCCAAGGTTTGGAGTGATAATCCCTCTGTGCTGTGGTCCGGAAGATTTTTAACTCTTCCTTCTGTTATCCTTGGCTCCACTGAGCCTTTGAGGTCAGTAACTGTGTGGAGCACATTGAGTTTTCTGCCTTCTCCCTAGAAGCTCCTCAGATCTAAGCAAAACCAACATCTCATTGAGCACTCCACTGGTGCATTTTCTGTTGTGGACAGAAATCATTCCAGGCAAGTAAAATCAGATGTTGCTTTGTTTTGGTTTTAAAAGCAAAAGGTTCTTTCCTACTTACTAAGGATATAAATTGTTCCAGAAAAGATTTTACCCCTATGCATCAACTAAAGAGTCAGAGAAAAGCTGCTTCTGCTGGAAGAGACAGCAGGTTGAGGGAGGGTCTCCTCTCCCTTCACTCTGCCCTGCTGAGGCCACACCTGGACTATTGTGTCCAGTTCTGGGCTCCCCAGATCAAGAGAGACAGGAAAGTACTGGACAGAGTCCAACAGAGGCCAAGGAGATGCTGAGGGGATTGCAGCATCTCTCTTAAAAGGAGAGGTTGAGAGACCTGGGACTGTTTAGCCTGGAGAAGAGCAGCCTGAGAGGGGATCTGATCAGTGCTGACCAATAGCTAAAGGGGGAAGGTCATAGGATGGGGCTGGGCTCTTTTCAGTGGTGCCTAGTGACAGGATAAGGGACAATGGGCACAAACTGGAACCCAGCTAAACTTAGGGAGCTGAACTTAAGGAAATAGTTCTCTGCTCTGAGGGTGCTGGAGCCCTGGAGCAGGGTGCCTAGAGAGCTTGTGGAGACTCCTTCTCCAGAGAGACTCCAAGCCCACCTGGACATGTTCCTCTGTAACCTGCTCTGGGTGACCCTGCTTGAGCTGGGGGGTTGGTCTAGATGATCTCCAGAGGTCCCTTCTAAGCCCTACCACCCTGTGATTCTGTGACATGCCCCTTCCTGCAGCGCTGTTTCTGTTGTTAGTATATTTTGTACCATGGTCTAGTGGTCATGGTACAAAATATACTAACAACAGAATGATGCAATGATTCTATGATGTGTGGTAGTCAGGGCAGTCTGCTGTGGTGGTGCTCACTGTGGCTCACCACTGCAAACAGCAGCTCTGGAAGGAGAAGCAGTAGGGAGAGCAACCAGCATCCGTTCCCTGGGTCGGAAGCAAAGTGGAGGGGGAGGAAGACAATGCCTAAAGGGTAACAAAGGAGAGCTCAACTTCAGCAAGACCAAGGGCATGCCACAAGGTTGTGGCACTGTCTAAGCAGACATTCAAGGAGCTGTGCCCCAGCATGGTGGAGCTGATCCAAGGAGGGGATCTGAGTGTCAGCTGGGCTTTAGGACACAGATATTTTTCCATTACTGAGACAGGACTTGTGCAGTTCAGCAGAAAGCTTCTCTGGCCTCCCAGGCATGACAAGCTTGGTGGATTCTCCACCCTCCAAATCACACAGAGCAGAGACTGCAGGATCATCTGTTACAAATCCTCTTCTCTGGGCAAGAGCAGGAAGCACAAGTTTCACAAGACCCTCTGAAGTGGAGAAAATCATCCAGGCCTTTTCTTTGCAGGCACTGCACCCCTCCTGGAGCCCTTTGTGATCTAAGCTGGTTAGAAAGTAAATGAAATGGAGTGAGCCAGAGAGACAGTAATGATTATTTCTCCAAGAAAGAAATGCTTCCTTTTACCATGGGGGTGCTGTGTTTGCCATGAGCCCTCCAACAGCTCACAGGGTGACAGGGTGGACTTGATGATCTTTGAGGTCTCTTTCAACCTTGGTGATACTGTGATACTGTAACCAACAGGGAGGATGAGTTCATTCTTATCATAGTATCACAGTATCAGTGAGGGTTGGAAGGGACCACAAGGATCATCTAGTTCCAACCCCCCTGCCATGGGCAGGGACACCCCACACTAGATCAGGCTGGCCAGAGCCTCATCCAGCCTGGGCTTAAACACCTCCAGGGACAGGGCCTCAACCACCTCCCTGGACAACCCATTCCAGGGCCTCACCACTCTCATGGGGAAGAACTTCCTCCTCACCTCCAGCCTGAATCTCCCCACCTCCAGCTTCATTCCATTCCCCCTAGTCCTATCACTACCCGAGATCCTGAGAAGTCCCTCCCCAGCCTTCTTGGAGCCCCCTTCAGATACTGGAAGGCCACAATGAGGTCACCTCGGAGCCTTCTCTTCTCCAGACTGAACAGCCCCAACTCCTTCAGTCTGTCCTCATAGGAGAGCTGCTCCAGCCCTCTGCTCATCCTCGTGGCCCTTCTCTGGACACCTTCCAGCACCTCCAGATCCCTCTTGGAATAGGGGCTCCAGACCTGGAGGCAGTACTCCAGGTGGGGTCTCACCAGAGCTGAGCAGAGGGGGAGAATCCCCTCCCTTGCCCTGCTGGCCACACTTCTCCTGCTGCAGCCCAGGCTCTGATTGGCTTTCCGGGCTGCAAGTGCACCCTGAGAGCTCCTGGGGAGCTTCTCATCCACCAGCACCCCCAAGTCTCTCTCCTCAGGGCTGCTCTCCAGCCAGCCCCTGCCCAGCCTGGATTTGTGCCTGGGATTGCCTCGACCCAGCTGCAGGACCCTGCCCTTGGTCTTGTTGAAGCTCATGAGGTTGGCTTGTGTGTTCTTGCAGACCTTTGAAGAGTTTCAGCTGGGTTCTTACCTGAAATACCACCCCCTGCAAAAACCAAACCCTAACAAACACCACTTAGTCCCCAGGTGGTCATGTGCAGCTTCTCCCTGGCTTCTAGCACTCTCCTCTCTCCATCTAACCAAAAGAGGGCTTGGAACTCTCTTTGTAGCCGCAGCTGAGATGGGCAGTGAGAGAAGAGCAGGCAACACTTCACCAGTGGCAGCTCTGGAGGAGCTGCTTCCAGCAAAGGTGAGAGGAAAGGGAGGCAGGAAGAGGATTCCCAGGCTCAGAACCATTTGTTGCCAGCTTGTGGCTAGGATCTGTTCAGCTCCCTGACAGCTGAGATCAACAGCTATGGTTTTTCCATCCAGTCTAAGCGAGCTAGCAGTTGGGTTTCATTCAAGTAATTGTTCTAATGGATAATAATGTCTTATTATGACTAAAGGGCTCATTACTAGTCTGTTGTACTCAGTTCAATAACCCAAACTCACCATATACTGCCCCTCTTGTGGGAGCTTCAGTTGTCTGAGAAGGAGGCTCAGAGTTGCGTGATCATCCCTAAAACCTTCTGCCCTCACTTCCAGCTTTGGAGAACAAGTTGTTCATCATATGCTGAATTCAGCTTTGGAGTACCTCCAGTGAAAACAAAAGGAGTAACAACAGGAATGGATTAGACCCGATTGCTTTCACATTGCTCCAGCTTCAATTTCCAATTCCAACACTAAAGGAGGATTAAAAACAACAAACCCAAGGCATGGCACGGTGACAAGCAGGCTTTGAAATGTAAGCCTGCCTGTGGTGTGACCTCATGCCCTTGAGAAAGTGCACCCAGGTGAGTTCTCCAGGCTTACCTGTAAACAAAGCCCTGTTACCATCTGGCAGGAGCACTATGATAGGACTGGGGGGAATGGAACAAAACTAGCAATGGCTAGATTGAGATTGGATGTCAGGAAGAAGTTGTTGCCCAGGAGGGTGGTGAGAGCCTGGCACAGGTTGCCCAGGGAGGTGGTGGCAGCCTCCTGCCTGGAGGTGTTTGCAGCCAGGCTGGATGTGGCTGTGAGCAACCTGCTGTGGTGTGAGGTGTCCCTGGCCATGGCAGGGGGCTTGGAACTGGCTGATCCTTGGGGTCCCATCCAGCCCTGACAATTCTATGATCCTGTGATTCTGCAGAGCCCTGCTTCTGCCACTGGATTGTACCAACCTGTGCGGAGAAGAGTCAAAGCCATCCTGCAGTTCTAGGCTGCTACGCTGTAGCTACTGACCTTACACACCTCTGGAACACCTACTGCTGCCCAGCTGAGAAATAGAGTCATGGGGATTTCATTTCACACCAGCAGACTGGGTAAGGGGGTGTGCTCTGTGCTGACCCTGTTGCCTAGGGAGAGCTGTGCACAGATCAGGAGAGGGCACAGCCTCACCTCATCTGACAGGTCGTCACCACCTTGGCATCCCTCTGGTTAAACAGATGTGAACCATCAGGGAAGGAGTGGAATAAGGACTGAGACAAGGAGCCCCAAGCTCCTCTGCTGGCTGTTTAACCACACTTTCTCTCAGTGCTTGTTGCACCACACACTCATTAGCCTTTCTGTAAGTTCCATCTAGCACTGACCTGCTGTTTCCTGCTGGGGCTGATGAGCCATGAGTAGAGAGTCACTTCCTCAGGGCCAGTTCCACAGTGCATGCTTTCAGTGGCTGCCACTTGAAGTCAGCCTAAGGGAAAAGGTTGCTCTTTTTGTCACTGGAATTATCCCCAGGGAAGTGATCATGCCCCTGCACTTGGCACTGGTGAGATTACACCTCAAATACTGTGTTCAGTTTTGGGGCCCTCATATGGAGTTGCTGGAGCAGGTCCAGAGAAGGGCAACAAAGCTGGTGAAAGGTCTGGAGAACAGGGCTGGTGAGGAGCAGCTGAGGGACCTGGGGGTGTTCAGTCTGGAGAAGAGGAGGCTGAGGGGAGACCTTCTCATTCCCTGCAACTCCCTGCAAGGTAGTGGGGGTTGGTCTCTTCCCCTTAGGATCAGGTGATAGAACAACAGGAAACAGCCTGAAATTGTGCCAGGGGAGGTTTAGGTTGGATATTAAGAAAAATGTCTTTGCTGCAAGAGTGGTGAGGGATTGGCACAGCTGCCCAGGGAGGTGGTGGAGTCCTCATCCCTGGGTGTGGTTCAAGAAACCCATGGCCATGGCACTGTGGGACATGGTTAGTGGCCATGGTGGTGCTGGACTCGATGACCTGAGAGAGAGGTCTTTTCCAACCTAAAGAGTTCTATGGAGGGACTTTTCAGACTATCAGGGAGTGATAGGACTAGGGGGAATGGGATGAAGCTGGAGGTGGGGAGATTCAGGCTGGACATGAGGAGGAAGTTCTTCACCGTGAGGGTGGTGAAGGCCTGGAATGGGTTGTCCAGGGAGGTGGTTGAGGCCCCGTCCCTGGAGGTGTTTAAGACCAGGCTGGATGAGGCTCTGTCCAGCCTGATCTAGGGTAGAGTGTCCCTGCCCATGGCAGGGGGGTTGGAACTAGATGATCCTTGTGGTCCCTTCCAACCCTAACAAACTATGAAACTATGAAACTATGATTCTATGATTTCAGTGAGTTACAAAGGGGTTAACAGAATTATCCAGTGACCACAGATCCAAACTGCAAGTCAGAAGTCCTGGGTCCGGTTCCCAGCTCATATTTAACCCCCCATCAATCACATGCCTCCTCACACTCAGTTTGAGAGCTTTGATAATGAAACAGCACTCAGCTAAAGCCATTCCTCACCAAGGAAGGAGTTCCTGAAGCATCACAGCGGCACAAAAAGCGAAGCCCTCGTTTGCCCCACGAACTTTTACAAAGCAAGCGCACAGCTTCCCTCAGCTGACAGGCTGGGAGCCCAGGAGCTCGGCTCGGCTCAGCTGCTATCTAGCTCAGAAATCACTGCTCATTGTTTGCAAACTTATCAGGAGTGACCTGAATTGTGAATCAGCTTCAGCAAGGCAGCTGGCAGGCTGTTGAGGCATACAATGCCTGCTGAATCTGCACTTCCTGCTGGAGACGTGCGAAGGAGAAGGCAAACTATGAAAGAGCAGAGGAACCGCTCCCAACCCAAGGCAAACCTACGTGCAGCACAGGCACAGACTGGGCCAGGGGCTGCTCCAGGGGCCAAACCAGAACTCCCAGCCACGGCAGCACTGAGGGTGCTCAGCCCTGGCACAGCACCCTCTGTTAGAGGGTAGGAGAGCTCTGCAAAGGGACCTTGCCAGGCTGGACAGATGGGCAGAGTCCAAGGGCAGGAGATTGAACACATCCAAGTGCCAGGTGCTGCACATTGGCCACAGCAACCCCAGGCAGTGCTACAGGCTGGGGGCAGAGTGGCTGGAGAGCAGCCAGGCAGAGAGGGACCTGGGGGTAGTGGTTGATAGTAGGCTGAACATGAGCCTGCAGTGTGCCCAGGTGGTCAAGACAGCCAATGGCATCCTGGCCTGCATCAGGAACAGTGTGGCCAGCAGGAGCACAGAAGTCATTGTGCCCTGTGCTCAGCACTGGTTAGGTCACACCTTGAGTCCTGTGTCCAGTTCTGGGCTCCTCAGGTTAGGAAAGATGTTGAGGTGCTGGAAGGTGTCCAGAGAAGGGCAACAAAGCTGGGGAGGGGTCTGGAACACAGCCCTGTGCGCAGGGGCGGAGGGAGCTGGGGTTGCTTAGCCTGGAGAAGAGGAGGCTCAGGGGAGACCTTCTTGCTCTCTCCAACTCCCTGAAGGGAGGTTATAGCCAGGAGGGGGTTGGTCTCTTCTCCCAGGCACCCAGCACCAGAACAAGAGGACACAGTCTCAAGCTGTGCCAGGGGTGGTTTAGGCTGGAGGTTAGGAAGAAGCTTTTCATAGGAAGAGAGCTTGGCCATTGGAATGTGCTGCCCAGGGAGGTGGTGGAGTCACCATCACTGGAGGTGTTTAGGAAGAAACTTGATGGGGTGCTTGGTGCCATGGTTTAGTTGATCAGATGGTGTTGGGTGATAGGTTGGACTGGATGATCTTAAAGGTCTTTTCCAACCTGGTTAATTCTATTCTACTAATTCTATTCTATTCTATTCTATTCTATTCTATTCTATTCTATTCTATTCTAAGGAGAGAGCTCAGAAAACCAGGCTCACCCATTCTCACCCTTGTCCTTGCTAGGCTGGGTAAGCCTGCAGTGCTGGAAGGGCAGCAACTGAAGCTTCCCAGGCCAGTGCTGTAACCCTGCAGGCAGCTTCCCAGCACACAGGCCAAGGCTTGCTTATTTTTACATCTGGATTTCCAGTAAATCATAGACTCATAGAATTGTTTTGGTTGGAAAAGACATCTCAGATCATTGAGTGCAACCTTCAGTCTAACACCACCATGCCCACTAAAGCTTGTCCCAGAGTACCATGTCCACATGTTCCCTGAACACCTCCAGGGACAGGGAGGCCACCACTTCCTCGGGCAGCCTGTTGCAGTGCCTGAGCAAATGATAATCCAATCCATGTCAAAAGCAGCAGCAGCAGACACCAAGACATGTTCTATCCAGCCTTACCCAAGTGCTCACCCAGACATGACCCAGGAGCACAGCTGCATGGTCAGACACTGGCTCAGTGCAGGCAGGTATTCTCCTATTCTCCTTGCACTGCAGGTTGCACAGCTGAAGCTGCTGTCAGTTCTCCAAGATCCAGGTGTGTGTTAGCCCACGAAGAGAAACAGAAAGATGCTTTCTGCATGTGGCCTGGTGGCAACACTGCTGTTCAGGAGACAAACAAAACCAAAACCACCTCAGCTTGTGCACTGCAGTTCATTGAAAGCAACTGGAATATGCCTCAGCATGGTCCTGAGGCTGGGAAAACAGCTGATTTGATTCACAGATTGCATCAGGTTGGAAGGGCCACTCAAAGGACATCTTGTCCAGCACCCCTGCAGTCAGCAGGGACATCTCCAACTAGATCAGGCTGCCCAGAGCCACATCAAGTCTGACCTTGAATGTCTCCAGGGACAGGGCTTCAACCACGTCCCTGAGCAACCTGCTCCAGTATTTCACCACCCTCACTGTGCAGAACTTCCTCCTGATGTCCAGCCCAAATCTACCCTGCTCCATTGCCCCCCATGCTATCACCACATGACCTTCTAAACAGTCCCTCCTCAGCCTTCCTGTAGATCCCCTTCAGATATTGAAATGCTGCTCTAAAGTCTCCCTGGAGCCTTCTCTTCCCCAAGCTGAAGAGCCCAAACTCCCTCAGCCAGTCCTCGTAAGAGAGCTGCTCCAGCCCTCTGATCACCTCTGTGGCTGTGCTCTCCACCCAGTCTCTCTGATCAAAGGCTCCTTTAGTATGTGACTATGTTGCTCTTATAACCAAAGGGCATCTGCCCTTTTTTACAAAGCACTTTCATGATTATCAGTCCAGTGAAGCCCAAACCTCCCTCACGAGAGCATGGTGGTGGTTGAGGGTTGGACTTGATGATCCTATCAGAGGTCTTTTCCAAAGCCCCTTCTGGAAAGCTAGGATTTACTCCCAAAGGAAGAGTGAAAAGAAGGAACTGTCAGAAGTTCCCAATCATGCAGTATCACAGTATATCAGAGGTTGGAAGGGACCTCCAGGGATCATCCAGTCCAACCCTCCCTGCCAGAGCAGGATCACTTAGGGTAGTCAACACAGGAGTGCATCCAGAGAAGGAGACTCCACAACCTCTCTGAGCAGCCTCTTTCAAGGCTCCAGCACCCTCACTGTAAAGAAGTTTCTCCTCATGTTGAGGTGAAATCTTCTATGTTCAAGTTTGAACATGTTGTTTCTTGTCTTATTACTGTGCACCACCCAAAAGAGCTTGGCCCCCACCACTTGACAGCCACCCCTCAGCTATTGACAAACAGATCCCCTCTCAGCCTTCTCTTCTCAAGACTAAGAGCCCCAAGGCTCTCAGTCTCTCTTCACAGGGGAGATGCTCAAGCCCCCCAATCATCCTCATGGCTCTCTGTTGTACTCTCTCTAAAACGGGACACAGTATTCCAGATGTGGTCTCTGCAGGGCAGAATAACCTCCCTAGCCCTGCTGGAAACACTTCTCTTGATGCACCCCAGGATCCCCTTGGCTCTCTTTCCACAAAGGCACACTGCTGTCCCATGCAGAACTTGCTGTCCACCAGCACTCCAAGATCTTTCTCCATGGAGCTGCTTTCCAGCAGGGCAGCCCTAGCCTGTCCTGGTGCCTGGGGTTGTTCCTCCCCAGATGCAGGACCCTGCTCTTGTCCTTATTGAACTTCATGAGGTTTGTCTGCACCCAGCTCTCAGCCTGTCCAGATCTCATTGGATGGCAGCACAGCCTGAGGGGTGTCAGCCAACCCTCCCAGTTTTGTATCATCAGGAACTTGCTGAAGTACTCTTAATCCCCTCATCCAGGTCGTTGATAAAGATATTGAACAAAACTGGACCAAATATCAATCCAAGCACCAGTATATGCTGGGCAGGGACTGGCTTCAGAGCAGCCCTGAAGAAAAGGCCTTGGGGGTGCTGGGGGAGGAGAAGCTCAACAGAAGACAGCAGTCAGCACTTGCAGCCCAGAGAGCCAAGCAGAGCCTGGGCTGCAGCAGGAGAAGCAGAGCCAGCAGGGCCAGGGAGGGGATTCTGCCCCTCTGCTCCACTCTGCTGAGACCACAGCTGGAGCTCTGTGTCCAGTTCTGGAGCCTCTGTGCCAGGAAGGATCTGGAGGTGCTGGAAGGTGTCCAGGGAAGGGCCACGAGGAGGAGCAGGGGGCTGGAGCTGCTCTGCTATGAGGACAGACTGAGGGAGTTGGGGCTGTGCAGTCTGGAGAAGAGAAGGCTCCCAGGAGACCTTCTTGTGGCCTTCCAGTATCTGAAGGGGGCTACAGGAAAGCTGGGGAGGGACTTTTGAGGGTGTCAGGGAGTGATAGGACTGGGGGGAAAGGAACAAAAATAGAAGTGGGAAGATTCAGATTGGATGTCAGGAAGAAGTTGCTCCCCAGGAGGGTGGTGAGAGCCTGGCACAGGCTGCCCAGGGAGGTGGTGGAAGCCTCCTGCCTGGAGGTGTTTGCAGCCAGGCTGGCTGTGGCTGTGAGCAACCTGCTGTAGTGTGAGGTGTCCCTGGCCATGGCAGGGGGGTTGGAACTGGCTGATCCTTGAGGTCCCTTCCAACCCTGACAACTGTACGATTCTGTGATTCCCAGCGCTGGGAGCTGCAGCATGAGCAGACGCCAGGCTGTGTGACCCTGGAGCACATCTCTCTCGCGCTTTGCAAGCCGCCATACGCCATCCTGTGGTCACCCACACCAGGCGCTCCTCACACGCCGTCCCAAGCACCCAAGGCAGCTAAGGAAGGCCTTGAGCTTCTGCTTTTGTGCTGTTCTCATGCTCATCATCCCCCTCTGCTCTGCCCTGGTGAGACCTCACCTGAAATATTGCATCCAGTCCTGGGCTCCCTAGTTCAGGAGGGAAAGGGATCTGCTGGAGAGAGTCCAAGGGAGGGCTAGAAGACTGAGAGGGGATTTAATAAATGCCTATAAATATCTGAGGGCTGGGGGTCAGGAGGGAGGGGACAGGCTCTGCTCACTTGCTCCCTGTGACAGGACAAGGGGCAGTGGATAGAAACTGCAGCACAGGAGGTTCCACCTCAACATGAGGAGAAACATCTTCACTGTGAGGGTCCCAGAGCCCTGGAGCAGGCTGCCCAGAGAGGTTGTGGAGTCTCCTTCTCCGGAGCCTTTCCAGCCCCATCTGGATGTGTTCCTGTGTGACCTGTGCTGGATTCTCTGGTCCTGCTCTGGCAGGGGGCTTGGACTTGATGATTTCCCTTCTGACCCCTAACATTCTGTGATCCTGTGATCCTATGATCATAAGAAAGGCAATGAAGTTGGTGAAGCGGCTAGAGAATAAATCCGACCAGGAGCAGTTGAAGGAGCTGGGCTTGTTTAGTCGGGAGAAAAGGAGGTTGAGGGGAGACCCTCTCACTCTACACAACTCCCTGGAAGGAGGCTGGACCCAGGTGGAAGGTGGGGGGTGGTCTCTTCTCCCTTTTAACAAGTGATGGGATGAGAAGAAAGAGCTTTAAGCTGCACTAAGGGAAGGTTAGGTTGGAGAGTAGGCAAAACCTCTTTGCTGCAAGAGTGGTCAGGGATTGGAGCAGGCTGCCCAGGGAGGTGGTGGAGTTCCCCTCCCTGGAGCTGTTCAAGAAACCCTTGGATGTGGCACTGTAGGACATGGTTTAATGGCAGTGGTGGTGTTACATCAATGCTTGGTCTCAATGACCTTGAAAGCCTTTTCCAACCAAAACAATTCTGTGCTTCTGTGATCCTATCCATGCTGCTGGGTTTTAATAGGGGGGGGGGGGGGGGGAAAGCCCCAAAACATAAAGAAGAAAGTGACCAGCAGCAGCCCTACCAGTCCTCAAGAGGCAAATGTTTCCTATTACAGTGGCAGCCCTTCCAGGCTCTTTGATGTCTTGTCTCCCACACAAAGCTGTGCCTTTCACAGTCTGTTCTTGCAGAGGAACAAGATGTGAAGTGTGCTGTACGTAGCACATCCTCAGCCCTTTATTCAAAGCACATTTGTCCCAGCTTGCTCTGCTTTGTTCCCTGTATCATTTTTCAACCCAATACTCCTACATCACAGGCACAGAGGCATTTTTCTTCTAGCTCCCCCTTCCACATTTATTATTCTTCCAAATTCTTGGAGGGTCTGGTCATAAACAGAGAAATGCTGACACTTAACTAGCGTTGAGGCTGAGCTGCTAAGTTCATGCCAATTAGCTGCATCTTTCCACAACTGTTGGTAGGGGCCTTGTAGAGCAAAGGGTTTCCTTTGCCACAGCCTGGCTCAACATTTAGATTTAGACTCTGGGATCATTAACTTTGGTTACAATCTTTGTTCTGTGTCCAGTTCTGGGCTCCTCAATTTAAAGGACATTGAGACACTTGAATGTGTCCAGAGAAGGGCAACAAGGCTGGGGAAGGGTTTGGAGCACAGCCCTGTGAGGAGAGGCTGAGGGAGCTGGGGTTGCTTAGCCTGGAGAAGAGAAGGCTCAGGGAGAGAGCTCATTTGGAGAAGAGGAGGCTCAGTTGTAGAGAGCTCAACTACCTGAAGGGAGGTTGTAGCCAGAAGGGGGTTGGATGTGGCACTTGGTGCCATGGTTTAGTCATGAGGTCTGTGGTGACAGGTTGGACTGATGATCTTTGAGGTCTCTTCCAACCTTGGTGATTCTGTGATTCTGTGTGATTCTGTCTCTTCGCCCAGGCAACCAGCAGCAGAACAAGAGAATAGAGTCTCAAGCTCTGCCAGGGGAGGTTTAGGCTGGAGGTGAGGAGAAAGTTCTTCCCAGAAAGAGTTGTTGGCCATTAGAATGTGCTGCCCAGGGAGGTGGTGGAGTCTCCATCACTGGAGGTGTTCAAGAAAGGCTTGGAGGTGGCACTTGGAGCCATGGCTTAGTTGTCAGGAGGTGTGGGTAATAAGTTGGACTTGATCTCTCAGGTCTTTGCCAACCTGGTGGATTCTGTGATTCTATTTTGGCCTATAGTTGTTTTTTTATATCACCTGCTTCCTACCTGCATATTACAGAGCTTATTTTGTTTTCTTCCTCCTGAAAACCAGAAGTTCATAGAATCATAGAATCAATATCAATTTGAGCCAGCAGTGTGCCCAGGTGGCCAAGACGGCCAACGGCATCCTGGCCTGCATTAGGAATAGTGTAGCCAGCAGCAGCAAGGAGGTCATTGTTCCCCTGTGCTCTGCTTTGGTTAGGCCACACCTTGAGTCCTGTGTCCAGTTCTGGGCCCCTCAGTTTAAGAAGGACATTGAGACACTTGAAGGTGTCCAGAGAAGGGCAACGAGGCTGGGGAGGGGTCTGGAGCACAGCCCTGTGAGGAGAGGCTGAGGGAGCTGGGGTTGCTTAGCCTGGAGAAGAGGAGGCTCAGGGGAGACCTCATTGCTCTCTACAACTACCTGAAGGGAGGTTGTGGCCAGGAAGGGGTTGGCCTCTTCTCTCTAGCAACCAGCACCAGAACAAGGGGACACAGTCTCAAGCTGCACCAGGGGAAGTTTAGGCTGGAGGTGAGGAGAAAGTTCTTCACCGAGAGAGTCATTCACCATTGGGATGTGCTGCCCGGGGAGGTGGTGGAGTCCCCGTCCCTGGAGGTGTTCAAGAGGGGATTGGATGTGGCACTTGGTGCCATGGTCTAGTCATGAGTTCTGTGGTGACAGGTTGGACTTGATGATCTTTGAGGTCTCTTCCATCCTTAGCAATACTGTGATACTGTGATACTGTAATAAGGTTGGAAAGGACCTCAAAGATCATCAAGCCCATGCACTGCATTGATAAACCCTTCCAGTCCTCATGGCAAATCTAAATTGCAAATTACTTGGGGCAAGGAAAAAAAAGAAAAGAAACTAAACTCTTTTTGTTCTAGCACAATAGGGTTTTCATAATCTGCTTTATAAACTCCCTTAGTGCAAATAATAGCTCAGTGCTTCTGCCAACTTACTGAACTTTGGGGAAAGCTCAGAACTGGTGGGAACTGCAGCAGGATGCAGGAAGGTTGTGTATTGGGGTTTTTTAGATGATGAAAGGATTGGAATGGAATGGAATGGAATGGAATGGAATGGAATGGAATAGAATAGAATAGAATAGAATAGAATAGAATAGAATAGAATAGAATAGAATAGAATAGACCAGCTTGGAAGAGACCTCAGAGATCATTGAGTCCAACCTATCACCCAACACCACCTAATCAACTAAACCATGGCACCAACCACCCCATCCAGTCTCCTCCTAAACACCCCCAGTGATGGGGACTCCACCACCTCCCTGGGAAGCACATTCTAATGGCCAAGCTCTCTTTCTGTGAAGAACTTCTTCCTAACATCCAGCCTAAACCTCCCCTGGCACAGCTTGAGACTGTGTCCTCTTGTTCTGGTGCTGGTTGCTTGGGAGAAGAGACCAACCTCACCTGGCTACAACCTCCCTTCAGGGAGTAGTAGAGAGCAAGAAGGTCTGCCCTGAGCCTCCTCTTCTGCAGGCTAAGCAATCCCAGCTCCCTCAGCCTCTCCTCACAGGGCTGTGCTCCAGACCCCTCCCCAGCTTTGTTGCCCTTCTCTGGACACCTTCCAGCATCTCAACATCTTTCCTAACCTGAGGGGCCCAGAAACCAGTCACCATCTGAAAAGAAAGCAAATTCATGTTGTTGAATTCATTTGACTCGGGTTGTTAAGCAGGAGTTACTTCTGCACAAGCTGCATCCCAGTGCCTTGCAGAATGAAAAGACAGTGGAGAGTTCTTCCAGAAAATGCAAAAAAAAAACATTATCTTGGGGAAAAAGTTATTGAAAAATAATCCTAAAATCCAAATTCTGCTATACCCTGAAGTAAGACATACACCAAAATCCAGCAGGAGTTTTCATAGTGTCATAGAATCAATAAGGTTGGGAAAGACCTCAGAGATCATCAAGTCCAACCTGTCCCCCAACACCTCATGACTAACTAAACCATGGCTCCAAGTGCCACAACCAGTCCCCTCTTGAACACCTCCAGGGATGGGGACTCCACCACCTCCCTGGGCAGCACATCCCAATGGCAAACAACTCTCTCTGTGAAGAACTTTCTCCTCACATAGCTCTTTACTAAGTTGGTCAACTGGCAGTAATTAACAGCAAATGGTTGTGTTTGTATCAAAGGTTAGAATCTCATAGTCCTCAGAAATAAACTAAGGGAGACTAAAGGTGTTGGGTGACAGGTTGGACTTGATGATCTTTAAGGTCTTTTCCAACCTTGTTGATTCTATGATGCTTCTCAGGCAGAAATAAATTACTGGACAGCCTGCTGTCACCAGTAGGTCTGTGGAACAGTTGTGTGTGACCCAAAGGACAAGGGAGGTGATTCTGCCCACTCTGCTCTCATGAGACCTCACCTGGAATACTGCCCTCCAGTTCTGGTGCCCACGGTAGAAGAGAGACATAGAGCTGCTGGAGTGGGTCCAGAAGAGGCCATGAGGATGATTAGAGGGATGGAGAACCTCCCCTATGGAAACAGGCTGGGAGAGTTGAGGCTGTTCAGCCTGGAGAAGAGAAGGCTCCAGGGAGAGCTTAGAGCAGCCTTCCAGTACCTGAAAGGGGAATAGGGAGGGTTGTTTTACACGGGCTTGTAGTGCTAGTATGAGGGCAGTGACATTGAGCTGGAAGGGGGAGACTGAGACTGGAGATTAGGAAGAAATTCTTTAGAGTGAGGATGGTGAGACACTGGAACAGGCTGCCCAGAGAGGCTGTGGATGTCCCCTCCCTGGAGGTTCAAGGCCAGGGGTCTTGAGCAACCTGGACTGGTGGGAGGTGTCCCTGCCCATGGCAGGGGGTTTGTAGTAGATGATCTTGAGGAGCTCTTCCAACCTACACCATTCTACAAAATCGATGAATCAGAGGACACTACTGCAATCTGTTACTCACAGACCACTCTCTGTTTGAGAGGAACAAAACTGGTGGTCTTTCAGCAGCAAGTTCTTACTTTTTAGTGAGGAGTGTTTGGGGAAGAAATTTTGTTGCATGGTCCCTCTCTGGAGGTGTTCAAGGCCAGGCTGGATGGGGCATTGAACAGCCTGGTCTAGAGGAAGGCCATGGCAGGGGGGTTGGAACTAGATGATCTTTAAGGTGCCTTCAACTCCAAACCAGTCTGTGATCAACAAAACAGAACAACACAACCCAAGAGCCTGGTGTCAAAGCAGCCAAGCTGATTCACTGCAAGTAGGTTCTCTCTTTGTTCTCTCTTTTCAGGTCTTATTTCTTCCAAGACCCCACAGGGCTTTTGTGCTCACCGATGCTAACCTGCATTCTTTGTCAGCAGCAAGAACCTACTTACTTTGCATTTCCCAACTTTATAATGCAAGGAGAACAGCATGAATTGCTCCAGGTTTACAAATGTTGTTGGCTCTGGCACGTTGATCAGAGGCAAGACTCAAACCCAAGGCCCAACAGGCCCCGTATCAAAAGGCTTTGAGATCTAAAAGCAAGTAATGAAAAGCAGCTTGAATGCAAAATGGTTTGGACTGAAACAAGAGAGTTCCATTAGGTGCCCAGCACACTAATAAAAGGGATAGCCTTGAGGTACACAGAGAGTTGG
Source organism: Colaptes auratus (assembly GCA_015227895.2). NCBI lineage: Eukaryota > Metazoa > Chordata > Aves > Piciformes > Picidae > Colaptes > Colaptes auratus. Next base: position 3,287,917 of record CM037644.1, read on the forward strand.
GAGTGGAAGTTGTGTGCAGTGTCTCTATGGGAATGGCAGCAACAAGCCTGCAGCAGCCACTTGAACCTGCTCACATCGTGTCTCTTCATCCACAGCAGGAAGCAAACCCAGCCTATTGTGCTTAAACCAGCTCTGCAGCCTGTTTACTCCCTTAGAAAACAGACTTGCTCTAAAAAAACCAACCCAAACAAATCTACTTTTGATTTCAGCCTGATGACAAGGTCCCAGCTGTGAATTAGATAACCAGCCCTTAAGGAGAGCCAGCCACCAGCTCCCTGCCCAAAACGGAGACAACTGCTCCCCTTAATTACAAGTTGCAAGCACAGCTCAACTCTCTGGATGTGGATTGAGCAACACAGTCCTAGGCTTGCCAACAGGGAGTGTTTTCCTCTAACCTGAACAGTGCAGACCATCAGGAAAGTGCCAGTTGCTTGGAAACCACATTTTTCATTCAAAGGTTAGTTGGATAAGATAGGGGCACATTCTGTGCTAAAACTCTGCACTTCATTGCCAAGGGAGCTAGCTGCTGCATCCTTCTCACTGGGTCACCTGCTACCTTTACTGAGCCCTCTTCCATCAACCACTGAATTTGCTAAGGATTATTTGACAGGTCTCAAGAGGGACTGGAATATCCAATGGCAGGCAAAGCTCCTTTCCACTGACTACAGACAGATGCCACTTACACAACAGCCTTGGAATACAGGAGGCACTCTACAGAGCTACAAAAATCTTTCTTGACCTTGACTCCAAAAAAAGATAAAAAGAAAAAAGAAAAATATCCCATGAAACAGTCCTATGACTTCATCAAATATCTCAACCCGGATTCATGCAAAGCATTTTCATGATGGAGTTACCAGGAGCACCACACACCAATTTGTGGAGCCTTCCATACATGTATCACAGAATCACAGAATCACCAAGGTTGGAAGAGACCTCAAAGATCGTCAAGTCCAACCTGTCACCCAACACCTCATGACTAAACCATGGCACCAAGTGCCACAGCCAATCCCCTCTTGAACACCTCCAGGCATGGTGACTCCACCACCTCCCTGGGCAGCACATTCCATGGCGAATGACTCTCTCAGTGAAGAACTTTCTCCTCACCTCCAGCCTAAACTTCCCCTGGCCCAGCTTAGACTGTGTCCTCTTGTTCTGGTGCTGGTTGTCTGGGAGAAGAGACCAACTCCCTCCTGGCTACAACCACCCTTCAGATAGTTGTAGACAGCAATAATGTTTCACCTGAGCCTTCTCTTCTCCAGGCTAAGCAACCCCAGCTCCCTTAGCCTCTCCTCTTAGGGCTTGTGCTCAAGGCCTCTCCCCAGCCTTGTTGCCCTTCTCTGGACACCTTCAAGTGCCTCAATGTCCTTCTTAAACTGAGGAGCCCAGAACTGGACACAGGACTCAAGGTGTGGCCTAACCAGTGCAGAGTACAGGGGCACAATGACTTCCCTGCTTCTGCTGGCCACACTATTCTTGATGCAGGCCAGGATGTGATTTGCCTTCCTGGCCACCTGGGCACACTGCTGGCTCACATTTAGGCAGCTGTCATCCAGTACCCCCAGGTCCCTTTCTATTTGACAGCTCTCCCACCACTCCCACCCCAGCCTGTAGCTCTGCCTGGGGTTGCTGTGGCCAAAGTGCAGCACCTGGCACTTGGACTTGTTGAATGCCATCCTGTTGGACTTTGCCCATCTGTCCAGTTTGGTCGAGGTCCCTCTGCAGAGCCCTTCTGCCCTCTGACAGATCAACATCTGCTCCCAACTCGGTGTCATCTGCAAATGTGCTGATGACTGACTCAATCCCCTCATGCAGATCATCAATGAAGATATTAAAGAGGATGGGGCCCAGCACTGATCCCTGGGGGACACCACTAGTGACTCGCTGCCAGCTGGATGTGGCAAGAGACCAACCCCCACCTGGCTACAACCTCCCTTCAGGGAGTTGCAGAGAGCAAGAAGGTCTCCCCTGAGCCTCCTCTTCTCCAGGCTAAGCAACCCCAGCTCCCTCAGCCTCTCCTCACAGGCCTGTGCTCCAAACCCCTCCCCAACTTTGTTGCCCTTCTCTGGACACCTTCCAGCACCTCAACATCTTTCCTAAACTGAGGGGCCCAGAACTGGACACAGGACTCAAGGTGTACTGTACAGGGGCAGCTGAGTTATTGAGCACTCTATTTTTGCCAGGCCCCTTCCAACACAAATCCCACACCAGTGTTTATTCCGTGCAGCACAGCTTTCCCTCGCGCAGCTCGAGAGTGACTCTTCCAATAAAGCCAGCAGGGCTCAGATTTACATCCTCACCCACTGACAGTTTAATTACTTCCATTGTAGGAGAAAGTATTTAATCACATACAGTCAGGGGGAAGGAAAAAAAAAAAAATGAAAACCCTCCACATAAAACCCCAGCCCCTTCAATACAGCCTTTTTGGGCCCATGCTCCCCAATTTGAAATTCAATGAAGGCGAATGAACCATGCACGCTGGGATCCATTTCCTGACTCAGAACACTTGAGATTATCAAAACACACACGAGTTCCACAGCTGACACACACATTTTTCTAAACCATTGGTTTTAAAAAAACAAAAAACAAAACAACAAAACAAACCACAAAAAAAAAAACCCAACCCACAACTTAAATTAAAAAAACAAAAGAAAGAAAAAAAAAAATCATCCTTCCAGCATTTGAACCTCAAGGAAATGAGGATTCAGCCTGCTTCAGACACCGTCTAAAGGCAAAGCAGGTCGGTGAGCTGCACAAGGGTACCACAAAGCTGTGCTAATTAATGGCTTAAAAATAGCCCAGCTGGAATGCTGCCTGAATTGCCTTGGGATTTGCTGATATTTTAGGGTTTTTTTTCCTTCTCAGTGCTTGCAAGGGTAAAGGTAAGTAAGTCACTGCTGGCGACTCTCAGCAAAAGAGGGGCAAGAACGGGTCCTGAATTAAAACACCTTGAGTCCTGTGTCCAGTTCTGGGCACCTCAGTTTAAGAAGGACATTGAGATGTTTGAATGCATCCAGAGAAGGGCAATGAGGCTGGGGAGGGGTCTGGAGCACAGCCCTGTGAGGAGAGGCTGAGGGAGCTGGGGTTGCTTAGCCTGGAGGAGGCTCAGGGGAGACCTTCTTGCTCTCTGCAACTCCCTGAAGGGAGGTTGTAGCCAGGTGGGGGTTGGTCTCTTCTCCCAGGCACCCAGCACCAGAACAAGAGGACACAGTCTCAAGCTGCACCAGGGGAGGTTTAGGCTGGAGGTGAGGAGAAAGTTCTTCAGAGTCATTCACCATTGGAATGGTCTGCCCAGGGAGGTGGTGGAGTCACCAACATTGGAGGCGTTCAGGAGGAGACTGGATGGGGTGCTTGGTTGCATGGTTTAGTTGATAAGGTGGGTTGAATAGGTTGGACACTGATCTTGAAGGTCTCTTCCAACCTAGTTTATTCTATTCTATTAAATAAACACTGCCTGTAAGCAGCAGCAACTCACATGCAGCTAAGAGCAAGTATCAGCTACCAGCGTTAGACAACTGGAGCTTGAAAATGAGTAAGTGGGGTTGCAGCTGTGTGTGCGTGAAGGGACCTGTTCCATCACACAACATTCATCCTGAAACTCCCTCTGTGTGTGTGTGTCACCTGTGCATTTTGTAGAGGAGCAATGTCCTCAGGGGTGGAGAGCAGCCAGAGCACTACAAAACCAATAAAGTGCTGCAACAAGGGGGGATGTTGGTGCGTCTGCTTTATGAAGCTTACATTCTAATGCTTACAAAGGCCAGCCCTTTATAGAGTTAAGACTCTCCACTAACAAACAAATCTGGAATGCATCAGTTGTACAGGTAAGTCAGCCAGCAAGAAGCAAGAGCAATGCCCTTCTCAGTTTTAAGGAAGCATGCAATAGGTTTCCTTCCCCGTTCTGCCACCCCTTGCTCAGATTTCTCAATCACAGTGCTAGTGAAAAAGCACAGGGTCATTGAAGTGGGCCACAGGTGACAGGGTTGAATTGGATCACAGACTGCTGCTTATCAACATTTTGCAAAGGCCAAAGCAGCCTTCCTTTGGCAGCAGGAAGGTAGAGAAGATGCAGGCACGACTGAAAATAACTAACTAGAGCCATGTAAGACATCAGAAATCCAATAGCACCGTGCCTATACAAACAGAAGGAACACTGAACAGACTGAAGAGCTCATTTAAAAACGGCACCAAGTGGACAAGAGTTTACAATATGCACATTTATTTAAGGTTGGGAGGGGAGGGGAAGGATTTGGGGGGGGGGGGGGAACTAAAGCTCCACAGGTGAAAATGGGAATACAAAGAGTAGTGCCACTGTTGGACCGTTATGGTACTTCTTACAATTTAATGGAAACACTCTTAAAAATAATCTGCTATGTACACACCTTCTGGAAACTCCACAGCTTCTTCAGAACAGGGGGAAAAAAAAAACAAACCTAAGCCCAAAAATAACCAAAAAAACCCCAAATCCAAACCTTACAGTCCTCCCCCCTCCCCCCCCCTTTTTTTTTAAGCCAGAGAGTATTGCCAGAGGTTGTGCTCACTTCTTCAAGCACGTTAATCTTCCTTTAAATTCAGTGCTATTTTCTTTCAGAAAGACCAGAAGTTGTACTTTTCTTTTCAGACAAACAAAAGCATTTATGTTACAAAACATTCAAATAAAAGAAAGAAAGAAAGAGACAGAGAGAGAGAGAGAGAAAGAAAGAAAGAAAGGGAAGCTTATGATTCTGGCAGACAAAACGCTGCTTATTAAATACAAACCAGCCAGCAATTACTTAATGTAAAGACAAAACCAAAACAAACAAAAACCACCTTAATTCAATCATAAAAAAATACTATAATTCATCACCACAGACTTTGTACAGAGTTATAAATAATAAATAGCATAACACAGTAGATTACAAACTGATTTATTTTTTTGCCCCGTTTGAAAGTCTTTAAAAAGGCAAAAAGTTCTCTCTCCTCTCTGCCCAAGGTACTGAGACTCCTCCTCGTAGCTCAACCACACCTCCCGAGCCAAACCAGTTGCAGAGCTGGCGTCCAGATCTAAAAACCCTGGAAGTCTCTCCTCCAAAATCCACATGTTCTCTCTGTCTGTTTGCCCCGCTGCTGGTGACCAGCAAAGGTACAAACGCTGTGCGGGGCCAGAGCTGGGCCTGCCCGCAGCACCTCGTCACGGAGCGCACGCGCACACACACACCCACCTTGGAAAGGAACACTAAGGGAAGCAGCATCAACGACAGACAGACTCTGGTAAGCACTCTATAAACAAGCTGTACACAAAAGGACTTTTCCCACCCACCCCTCTGGTTTACATTCCATAACTTTGTAACAATGTCCCCTAAGGCACAAAAATACCTATGACCTCAATGCCACAGGAGACATCGATGGTGCCATACATGGTTCTCCTACACAGTAGTTTAAATAACTTAAGTTATCTGCACTGTATGTCTTGGATTGATTACTTTTCTTCCCCCCCACCTTGGTCAAACCTTAACTCACACATTGACCTTATTTCATATACAATCTGTAGGGCAAAGGATCTGGGGAGAGAACTATGCAGCTATGAGAGTCACGTTCATAAGAGTACTGATATTTCTTCACTGATGGCCAAAGGGCCAGTCATGACTTAGTTTGGTTTGGTTGGTTGGGGTGTTTTTAATGTAACAGAGTGAGCTTTCCACACCCACTGGGGTCTTTCTGCAATAGAAATGAGCTTTCCACACCCACTGGGGTCTTTCTGCAATAGAAATGAGCTTTCCACACCCACTGGGGTCTTTCTGCAATAGAAATGAGCTTTCCACACCCACTGGGGTCTTTCTGCAATAGAAATGAGCTTTCCACACCCACTGGGGTCTTTCTGCAATAGAAATGAGCTTTCCACACCCACTGGGGTCTTTCTGCAATAAAAAAAATGACTAGCAGCACTAACAAAAATAAGGGTTGGGTATTTTTTTTCCTCCCTTCCATAAGAGAATTGGAGGCTGGTGACTGAAACAAACAAAAAAAGAACACCACCAAAAAATAAAATAAATCCCAAACTAACCAACAAACAGCAACAAAACCATAAAAAACCCACCCCAAGGAGAATAGTTTTTTACTCAAGTGCCAGAGAATAAATTAGTAATTTTCTTTAAATCCTTCTGAACCAAATGATTTCCCTTAGACATAGTGACAATGATAACAACAGAAGTGTTCTCCTAAGAATTGCAACACTGATAGGTAGGGTACCTATTCTTGGAATCCAAAAGTGTATGCAAGTTCCTGAAAGCAAACACAAGTTAGTATCATCTGAGCAGACATCCTGTTGAATGAAAAAAAACAAACAAACAACCCAAAACAACAGAGAAAGAAAAGGTCAATTTGCAAACCCAGACATTAATACGTGGTCTACAACGTCCATTAAATGGATAAATCAATCACTGGAAAGTCACCAAGGATTACAGTTAAGAGCAGCTCTTCCTTCCTACTAATCCCGGTGCTACAGCGGTTCAAGGATCAGAGTTCGTTTCTCTGTACAAGTGTACAGGGAGGGAACAGCACAGCCAGACACCGACTCAGAACTGAAGTCACTTAGGTGAGAGATCATCCATCAAAATGAAGGAAGAGCATGAATTTGAGCATGCTACTGGAGACTCTGTGGTTATGCTGCCTTTAGTCAGTGAGTCAGAGGAAGAGCCAACGCTGCTGCTGCTCCCATCCAGGATATCTGAAGACAAGCTGGCGGGGAAAGAAAGAGGTAGTTTAGTAACATGGGCACAATGACTTGGATCGAGGCTAAGGTGCTCTCATTTTGGAGAGGTGTAGGAGACATATACTACCACTCAGTCTTTACTGCAAGACTGGCAGCCCTGAAGACTCCTTGTTTTCTGTAGCATGTTATGTACAGATTCATGCTCCTTACGGGAAGGAGGAGCAGAATGCTTTAGGGTTTTTTTAACATGCAGAACTACACCTCTGATTCTCCTCAGTCACAGAAAGAGGCGACAACTAATGAGAACAAAACCTTAAATGGTTACAGGAAAGGAACAGTAAGAAGCTGATCAGCAATGCAGCCCAGTTGCCATGAATTAGCCAGCAGGTTCTTTCATGTTTCACTACTCAAAGCAAGGTTTTGAAACCTGTTTTCTTTTCGTTTGTGAGGAATTCCTGTGTTTGGATTTTCAAGTCTTGATATCTGCAGGCTTATAAATTAATCCTTTGCAACTTATCTGGAATTAACATGGAAAAGAAAAACAACACAAAAATACTATTTCTAGGCAGTTTCAAGTCTGTCTGTACACTGAAATTATAGGAACAGTGAGTTAATTTAGAACACAGTGTGTGGCTCTTGACACAGAACTCAGCTTTCTATGAGCCTAACAATCGCAGATGTATCAACATCTGGTTGGACTTGATGATCTTTGAGGTCTTTTCCAACCTTACTGATTCTCTGAACATGAACTATGTAACCTGAACACACATTCAGTGTTCAGGTAACTTATGACCACTGCCCACAGCATCCCCAAAGGATGAAGCATCTTGGAGAATTAACTTCACTTCTGAACCAAAAGGGATTCAGAGCAGAAGTTTGGATGCACAAAACCCTAGGCTAAAGCCTGCTCAGGAGGGATTGATCCAAGGAGCTAGAACATTGTCACACTGTACCAGCACAGCACAGTTCCCAGTAATATGCATGCACGAGCTACATACAAAATACTACTTGTTTTTTCTAGGAAGAGAAAACAAAGGGGGAAAAGTAGAAAGAGAAAGCTTGTGATAAATGCACATTCCCTGATTCAGCGTTTTAGGGCATGTGAAGTATTTTACCATGAACTGAGATCTGTCAGATGTGTAACATCTGGAGAAAGCATGTTGGTTGTCCCTTGAAAAAGTCTCTTTGGCTGACTTTCAGTTTCCATTTCACCTAAAGAAAACAGTGCAAATAATCAAACTCACTTCAGTCTCTGGAATGCCCATGTCTACTGCAAGAGACAGGTTTGTCCCACAATAGAGCAAGGCTGCATCTGTAACACAAATCTCTAACTCAGCCAACCAAGCACTTGGGTAAAACATTAATTTGATGCTAGCTGTTGTTTAACCAATCACTCCATCTTTAATTTAACCACTGCTGCTGCAGCAGCATGTGAGAGGCTATGATGATCTCAAAGACATAAAACTAAGGCACTTGCTACATGGATTATAAACAGACAAAACATTCTAAAGCAAACTAATTAAGTGACTTAAAATTAAGCAAGCAGTTGAGATGAGGCAACTGACAGAAGCCAAAATACAGAGATTAAAATTCCTGATGGTGTGAAAATGGGAATGTCAGCTCAGTTCAGTTTCACCCTGCTGCAGACAACAAATCCTGATGCATATGTACACTCACAGCAAAGCTGAAGAGAAAATATTTGGCATGTGTATGCATTTCCACTTACTCACCACAGATCACTCTCTCTCTACCTGTAATTATCTACTGGCATCAAAAGATTAAAACATCAATTCAGATCATGTTTACTGTAACTTGCCTCGAGAATGAGCTAGCTCATTAACAGCTGCTGCCCAACAGGCACATTTGGAAGCATCATGAACTTGTCAATAACCCTCTCAGCTACAGCGTGTTTCAATTTTTAGTTTGGCAGCAAAACCATGGGAAATGGAAATGAATTTTCTGGCTTTTCACCTACACTGCACAGCAGTTTGAAAAGCTGACAGAGGTTGAGCATCTTAACACAAACCCAGTGTGTGTTATCCAAGAGAGTCATACTAGCACTCATTTTAGGGAAGACTGATAACCCCTCCAAAATCTCTTCTCTGAAGGGAAGGAGTAACAGCTTCTATCGAGTAGAATGGGCAAATCCCATTTATAAACCACTCAGACTTCTACAACAATGTGGAAAACCCCAAACTCCCAACTTAAGGAATTCTTTTCCCACTTGAAAACTCCACAAAGCCAAATCTGCACTGCTACACCACGCTGTCTAGCAGCACTCATCCCTTACAGCAGTGAAATGTTTCTCAATACACTGTTTTCTTCCTCCCTCATCATGGTGTCAACCTGCTACCATGTCATGCCTGTAGAATGCAAACCATAAAGCCACTGCTAGGATTCAGGAAACTACAGGATTAGGTATTTAGAATAAAGTTAATTAGGTTCATTTAAATGGATTTTAAAATTCAACTTTAAATTTTAAGTCAGTTCCTTGCTATTTTTGACTTTAAAAAGGCAAAGTCCACTCTGTAAAAGATGCTCCACGTGGATATGCTGAGCAAAGCCTGCCCAGATGCTCCACATGGATGTGGTCAGCAAAGCCTGCCCTTTGCCTGCACTGTTTTTACACCACCTGTGTAAAGTCCACTGTAAAATGTCCAAAGTAAAACAATGCAGTAGAAATATGTTCTCTACTCATCACTGAGCCTGATAAACTTTTGTTCCATTTTTAATACCCTTAAGATCCACAGAGAGTTAACAGCCAAGATGGAATTGGCATCCATGAGAACATTTGTTTCTCTCCTCTGTCAACTACATTGATTAATAAATGAGTGAGACAACATTCCTTGTCTGACAGGACACACAGTGCTGAAAAAAAAAAACCAATAAACAACAACTTTTCTCAAAGGCTAAATATAAACCTTGACAAATAAATGGGTATGCTTTTGGTGCAGTTAAGAATGCTCAAGTTAAAAAAAAACCCTGCAGAAAGGACAAGCATAGCTAGAGGCAAGCTTGTAAATAGCTCAGTCTTACAGCTCTGCTAGGGAGATCTGGGGTATCATTTGAATATCCTCAACATGGAATACTTCCAGGAAAGAGTGACCTTTTCCCCTTTCAGGAGGAAAGGGCACTGATCTATGCCATTCCTCTAAACACTCACCTTCTGAACTTTCAGAGTAAAAACAAACATTCAGTACTAAGTTTAGAAGATACTGCTCGGTAAGCAACATTCCTAGGATGATCTGAAGGGTGTGCACTGTACAGTGGTGCTCTCAGGAATGTCAGGGCTCAGGAATATTCATAACATTTAATTTGATTTGATGGGTAACAAAGTTTGTCTCTTTCAAGCAGTAGCTGCTTTTAAAGTTCTTCATTCTTGTTTGTTTCAGACCAGCTACTTGACATTGTATTTTTCAGGGATGACTGGCAAATTCCACTGTGAATACAAGAGAAAGTTGCAGAACAAGCCAAAAAACTAGAGGAGAGAGAAGAGTATTCAGCTGCTAAACTACATCTATGTTAAAGCACCTGCTAATGCAAATACACATACCTTTTCTTTTAATGGGGCCAAGAACACTGGGCCTGATACAGTTGATAGGACTTTGACTCCTCCTGCTAGGGAGAGAACACCAATACTCAGCCAGGCCTGTGAAGGTTCCAAGTCTGACCACCCACCATACCCAGCATCAAATCAACACAACCCCCAGCATCTGAAACATTAATTACAACCACTCCTGCACAGCTGGAATGCTTAGAGAATTTAACTACACAGAAAACAAAGTGCTGCCTATTAGAGCAGATGATCTGCCACATACAGTTGTGAGTATCTTGATGGGGTGCTTGGTGCCATGGTTTAGTTGATTAGATGAAGATGGAGACAATGATCTTGAAGGTCTCTTCCAACCTGGTTTATTCCATTCCATTCTATCTTTTTGAGGATTTTCTCCTTCCCTTACTGCATCACAACCTCATTTCAACCCACTTCTAAACTGTGTGTAATCTTGCTATCAAATTAACATGCTAACAAAACTATTCAGGCTCATTTGAGCTACCTAGGAATTTCCCCACAAGTTACCAAGTCCAGTTTAGACCTGACACAGGAACCCATGTGAAGCTCCTGAGGTAAAGGCTGAACTTTCAGAGCATTCTTTAGGTGGCAACACTTTATCTGTTGTAAAACTAAAGTGTCCTTTTATGCCTTAAACATCAGCTCCAACTACCCCAGAATTTAAGCCAATGCATACCTGTCACTTGCAGGTGTTACTTACTTGGAGAACCGCCTTGTTGGACTGGGAATAGGACTGGGAGGTAATCCATTGCTGCTCACAAACATTTGCAATGAGGGTGAAAAACATTGCTGCAGAGAAAAAGTGACAGCAAGGTGCTTCAGAATTTCCTTTTAATACACAGATGTTTCACCTCCCTCTCCAAAATGGACATCCTCTGTTAAAAAAACACCACCTACTAACAAAGTAAGGCAGAGATTGATCAAATGCAATCTTAGAAGCATTCACACTTGCAAAACTAAACTGGCTAATGCACTACTGCTCAGATAAACCTAAAACTGAAACCCACAAGCAACCTGAAAGTGAAACAGACAGTTTTCTCAATAAGACAGTTGGTTTTGTTTCTCCTGTTACATTCAGAAGCAGCAGGACAGCACTCGGGACTTATGAAACAAACAAGTTCAGTTTACTCAAAATATACCTGACCTGAAAATTTTACACAATATTCCAGAAGAGAGGATTTAACTCTTTGGTTCTGAAGCTAACCTGACCTTAGCCTGTGAATGTCCACCATTAAATACAAAAATGTTTTTTTTCTCAAGTTATCTACTACTCCTTTACCAATTTCCAAAGGAATTTGACCAGCTGACAGAATCAGCATTACACTAGGAACACATTTACCCATTGTTCTGTGCACCAGTACTGGCAGAAGAATGCAATAAAATAGCAGCAGTACAAAATCAGAACCACCAGAGGGTGAGAACAAGGTCAAGCAGCCCTTTAAACAGAGTTGCCTGCTCCTCTGTGCTGCATTTCAGGCTTCCAATCCTCAAAGCAAGTAGTTTCTCTAATATTCACCTCTTCCCTTTCTCCAGCATCTGCCATCAGTCTTCAGTGCAAGTTCAGCAGACTCCAGTCCTCCTTTCATGGTAATTTGTTTTCCTTGCCACAACTGATGGACAAAATTTTCACCCTCCTCATCACATGGATTTGCAGCTTCTGGACTTTGCCTACACTTTTACTCTTACATATATGATACATTCCATTTTAGTGCTTCTACACCAGCATCCCCCCAACCTATGCAGCTGAAGGTCATGTCCAAATCCGCTTACTCTAACGACCTCTTCCAGCTCCCCCAAACACTGCACAAACAGGAACAACAGAAAGCATTCAACATGACAGAACTGGCACACTGCTTACAGTCTGCAGGCTCTAAGATGGGAAGAATCTGGTTATTAGAAACCAGTAACATGCAGTGTTGGGTTGGGGCTTTTTTTGTTGTTGGTCAGTTGTGGGTTTTTTCAAGAACTACCAAGCAATGTGTGAAGTTACTGAGTCTTCACAGTTCACCTTGGTTTAAAGCCTGAAACGTTCATAGAATCATAGAATCGTCAGGGTTGGAAAAGGCCTTGAGGATCATCCAGTTCCAACCCCCCTGCCATGGGCAGGGACAGCTCACACTAGACCAAGCTGCTCAGAGCCCCATCCAGCATGGCTTTAAAAACCGCCAGGGATGAGGCTTCCAGCACCTCCCTGGGCAACCTGTTCCAGTGTCTCACCACCCTCACAGTGAAGAACTACTTCCTGTTCTCTCAGTTTAGTACTTCACTTATCCTACCTTTCCTATTCCTCTTGTAGGTGAAGGTGCAGGCGAAACTGGAATGAAGTCAATCCTCTTAGGGGAGGAAGATTTCTCAGACTTGTCCAAGTCATTGTCACTCTGCAAATACAAGGTTTCAGACTTAACACTGACACAGGACATCACCTCAGAACCCAAGGCACAACCTTCTAATGGAAAGTCATTGGGTCAAATGCACACAATAGCTAAAACCGATGAACTTAAGTCCTTCTGAAATTATTTTCACAGTTAATTCCTCTCTTTCCCTTAAATTCGTCAGTTGAGTGTAAAAGGAGAATTAAATAGGAAACATCTATAAAGAGATTACCAGGCTCAAGCTTTCCTCCCATGACTGGCTTATCTGCATTGCTGTTTGCACTTCCCTAGAACACAAAAAATCTCATCAGTAGCTACAAAGAGGATAGCTCTGGCTACTTTATCATCTTGTTTCAGTAACACTCACCTTTCATGTGCCGTTTCTCTGTTCATTAAGTCCACTCCTTCCTCCTGTAGAAGACAAACCTCATCAGTTTTCCCACAACAGTAGCTTCATCACAGGTACTTGGAATAACACTTCTGATTAAACCATTTGTCATTAGCACTGAAACGTGAACAGAAAGACCAAAATGCTGCCAGCCCAGCCCACTGCTTCTCTTGAATGAAGCAGCACTCCAAAAAGGCAAGGTAGTTTAAACATGACAGCAATTAGCCTTGCAAGGACACTTCCTTGTTGAAATGAAGCCTTGTGAAAGACTCCACTTCCTTTAGCACTTGAAAAACTCCATAGGAAAGAAACTCCCACTATGCAGGCCTTAAAATGCTATGTAAGTTCCACTCTGTCACCAAAGGCACAGATGAGAACTACACTTACCCTTCTGATCTGATGAAGTCGGCTACTCGGAATGCGAATAGGAGAGGATGATAACAACTGGAAACAAAAGTGACAGCCACAAGAATTAAATCACACATCAACAGCTTGCCTGCACCTCATTTGCCAACCCCTACGTTCCCAGTGAATGAAAAACTGAGCTGCACAACTACGTGTGGATGACTCAACCAGCACTGCAAAACGAGAACGCTGTCCTTCAAGAGGAAAGAGTCCTTTTGCCACTGACAAATTCATTCTGCCACTCAACAAATGGCACAGGTCTCAGGCCTGCAAGCAGACACTGCTTAGCTTCTCAAATCCTTCACACGCAGACAACTGCGAGGCGTGGAAGCCTCACACAGACATAAATGAAACTGTGAGCATACCAACATCACACAACTCCCCGCTGCGCAGTGCAAGATAAACTCCTGTACTAACTCACTCAACCAGCTGGCTATTAAGGAGAATGAGTGGAAATGTTTCCACTGACCTGTCTTGAACAACACTCCCTGAAACTTTATTTTTGCAATTTGTTTTTTCCAGTTGCACACAATTCAGTGCATCTAATTCCTCTGGAACTTTGGTTAGCATGCCATGAATACGAGCCAACAGTTCCTACTAAGGATGCCTGTGCCTGCTGTAACACCTACTGATTTGAGTTGCCAAACTTGGGATCCTTGTTTTTTAAAGCAATCTTCTAACAGGAAATTTTGGACTGAAGTTTCATCTCACTTTTTTGGTAACAGAAGACTTAGGGTGCATTAAGAAGCACACGGCCAGAAGGCCAAGGGAAAGTCTCCTCCTCCCCATCTACTCTGTCCCGGTGAGGCAACATCTGGAGCATTGTTTCCAGTTCTGGGTTTCCCAGTTCAAGAGAGACAGGGAACTACTGGAGAGAGGCCAATGGAGGCTTACAAAGTTGCTGAAGGCACTGGAGCATCTTTCTTACGATGAAAGGCTGAGAGAACTGGGGCAGAATATCAGCCAACAAATAAATTACTTTCTGTGTTCGGTCTTTGCAAAATAAAGAGTGAAAAGTCAAACAAGTCAACAAAGACTCAGACACTCCCCCTATTTTTACAACAAATTAAAATACCCTTTCATGACTTTAAACACCTTTGCATTATTTTAAATAGTGACAACATTTTTCCCTTCCAATTCATGGCCAAATTAACTTTGAGGCTGTACTTAATATGTGAATCACACACAGCTTCAGCTACTCTTGTCTTGATGAGGACATTGCTTCACTGTAGGTTGCAGTTACAGATGGGAAAAAAAATGCACATTCTGCAGCCTGGAAGTCTGCTAGGATGCTTAGTGCAAATACAAATCAAGTTTAACTTCATTTCTCCAGCCCAATTATTTCTTGTTAGGTGTAAACAAAACATGCTTGAGATTCCTTACCATACTGTGCCGGCTCATAACTGTTGTACTGTTCCTGCGAGTTCGCAACACGTAAGGCTGAAAAACCTGTGAGTTGTCACTGAAGGAGGGAAAACAGAGAACTTTATTAACAACTTTCCGAGGTGTGCTTTAATCAAAATTACACAGTGCTGCCCTGCGTGCTCCAGCCTCCTGCGCTCTGCTAACAACCATTTTATTTCACTGCAAGCACTACTCTTCCTGCAGGGGCCCAGCAAATAATTTCCTCCTGCCGACCTACGGAGACCCGCACGATGCGGTTCTGCATTTCCAATCACTAACTCGAGCATCCGAGCAGCAAGCGACACGTTTCAGAGGCCTCCACCATGCAGCAGCCGCGGCGCAGGGGGCGGCTGGGGGCCTGCGAGAAGCACGGCCTGCAGCGCGTCTCGGCACCCTCCGAGAGCCGTACGGGCCTGGCTGGCTGCGGTTCGGGCTGCTCCTGCAGCCGACTGCCGCCACGCAAGGCGCTCCCGGGGCTGCGAGTCCCGCAGCTGCCGGGGCTCCGGGAGAGGCCGGACCGGGCCGCGCTCACCTGAGCCCATGGATGAGGGGGGCGCTGTTGGATCTCCTCAGGCCGCCCCCATCGCTCGGGGCCGCGGCGCTCCCCGGCGGCAGCTCCAGGTCCAGCTCCATTTTCTCTTGAGCCATTGCGGCGGCGGCAGCAGCAACGGCGGCGGCTCCGGCTCCTCCCGCTCCGCCGCGACGCCCATTCACTGCTGGCAGCCGCAGCGGCTCCTCATGCCGCTGCTGCCCCCGGCCAGGCGCGGCGCGGCCGCCCCTACAGGCCCCGCGGGCGGCGCCGCAGGCAGAGTCCGGGGATGCTCCGGGCCCGGCCAAGGGGCTGACCCCAGCAGCGCCCCATGCCGGGGGCGGCCCGGGGGGCGGCCCGCTCCCGGACTCGCTGTCGCCGACGGACGAGCTACCCGCACCGATGCTGCCCGCGGAGAGGAGCGAGAGGCTCAGCCGCACACCCCCCCGCGCCCGCCGCGGCACAGCGCGCCTGCGCAGGAGCTGGGGCGGAGGCAGAGCTGCCCGCCTCGTACAGCGCATGCGTCCTGCACGGGCGTCCCGCCGCTGCGCATGCGCAAAGCCGGCATATGGCCCCCACTCCCAGAGCTGTCTGCGTACCGACTGCCCAGCGCCTTCGGGGGCAGGGCGCGCACTGATTGGCTGGCGTGGCTGGGCGTGTTTGAAACGGTACAATGGGCGCGGACACCGCCGGCGGCGTCAGGGCCGGCTGTGGCCTGTTGGCGGTCATGGCCGTTCTGGTGTCATGGAAACACAGTGGTGACGGTTGGACATCATCGAGTCCGACTGTTGTCTAACTCTTCTAAGGCTGGTGCTAAACCGTGTCCCCCTTGGGAACATCTCTAGGCATAGGGATTCTGCCACCTCCCTGGGCAGCCTGTGCCAGGCTTTGAGAACCCTTGCAATGAGGATGCTTCTTTTACTGTCTGACTTATACCTGAGGACATTTCCTCTTGTTTTATCACTAGGGAGAAGAGATCAGCTCCTACCTGGCTCCAACCTCTTTTCAAGGAATTGTAGAGAGTGAAAAGGTCTCCTCATAGCCTCTTCCACAGTGACCAATCCCATTTCCCTCAGTTGTTCCTCACAGCCCTGTTTTCCAGGTGCTTCACCAGATTCACTGACCTATTTGGGACATGCTTCAGCACCTCAATGTCTTCTTTGGAGCAAGGGCCCAAAAAATGCCCAATGCTCAAGGTGTGGCCTCACCAGCACTGAGTCCAGGGAGACAATCACTGCCCTGCTCCCGCTGATCCAGGCCAGGATGCTGGTGGCTTTCTTGGCCATCTGGGCACACCCTGGCTCATGTTCAGCCAGCTGTCGACCAGCACCTCCAGTTCTTTCTCTGCTGGGCAGTTTCCGACCACTCTGCTCTAGTCTGGGAGCACTCACGGGGTTGTTGTGACCCAAGTGCAGGACCCAGCACTTGCCCTTGATGAATGTCATGCAACTGACTTTGTCCCATTGATCCAGCCTGTCCAGGTCCCTCTGTAGAGCCTTCCTACCCTCCAGCAGACCAACACTCCTTCCCAGCTTGATTCATATTTCTGGCATTATACTATTAGTGAAGAACTTTGTGCCTTTTAGGTATGTGGGAAGTGTTAACAGCCCCTCGAAAACACATTTCAAATATTTTCAGGATGTTTCAATATGTATTTGTATGGAAAAAATGTGGAGAGAAGTTGTTTTACATTACTGCAGAAGGCAAACCCATTCGCAGTCTACTGCCAGTGCTTACACTGTGAGCTATTGTGGAATTATTATATCCATGCCACTATGGACAAGGTTCAGGTGGTATGGATACCATTAAGTCAAAAGTCAGCACTATCCAAATTGTGGCTGAGAGCTCAAAAGCATCTGCTTCACACAGCCAGACCGTCCACTGCCAGGCACTGACACATCAACTGCCTGCCCAGAGGTTACTGCAGCCTAAACGACCTCAGTGGGAGGATACAAACCAGAGAAAGTGGGGACTGTCAAGGTGACCCTCCAAGGCCTGAGGAGGAGGGTAGTGAGGCAGGGAAAAAGGGATGTGGCTGTGGGAAAGTTGTGCTGTGGGATGGAATTAGGTGAGAGATGTAAACAAGGAAACGACAAAGAGCCGAGTTAGAGAAACAGAGAAAATGACCATGGCAACAGGAAATGAGACAGGAGAGAATACATTAAGTAGAGTCTTGGGAGGATACATGTGAATGGTGGAGGTTCAAAATGGGGAAATGGAGACAATGTGATAGGCAGGTACAGTAGTGCTGAGAAACTGGTGGGTGTGAAGTTAGGGTATGGGCAAGAGTGTGGGAGATACTTGATAGGATCAGGGAGTACCGTGTCCAGCTCTGGAGCCTCGAACACACTAAGGATATGGAACTGTGAGAGTGGGACGAGGCCACAAACCTGATCAGTGTTGGAGCACCTCTGCTGGGAAGACAGGCTGAGGAAGTTTGGTCTGTTCAGCCAGAAGGGTCCGGAGATACCTTATAACAGCATTCCAGCACCCGAAGGGGGCTACAGAAGCATTAGAGAGAGAGACTTTGTACAAAGGCATGAAACGACAGGATGAGGGATCATGGCTTCAAGACTGGAAGAAGCTGGATTTAGATGAGACACTAGGAAGTAATTCTTCCCCAGAGGGGGCGGAGACACCGGAGGCTCCAAGCCTGAAAGCGTCCAAAATCAGCACACTCCGGTCCGGTTCCGGTCCCGGTCCCGGCGCCGCTCCGCGCATGCTCCCCGCCGCCGCGGGCCCACCGGCTGCGGCCGTGGTGCGGGGCTGCCTGAGGCGCATGCGCTGTGTGGCGGCGGCTGACGGGGGTGTGTGTGTGTGGCCCCAGGCTCTGAGTGCCCTCCGCAGGCAGCGTCGGTGCGCGCAGCTTTTCCATCGGCGACAGCAAGTCCGGGAACGGGCCGCCCCCAGCATGGGGCGCTGCTGGGGTCAGCCCCTTAGCCGGGCCCGGCGCGCCCCCGGATTCCGCCTGCGGCGCCGCCCGCGGGGCCTGTAGGGGCGGCCGCGCCGCGCCTGGCCGGGGGCAGCAGCGGCATGAGGAGCCGCTGCGGCTGCCAGCAGTGAATGGGCGTCGCGGCGGGGCGGGAGGAGCTGGAGCCGCTGCCGCCGCAATGGCTCAAGAGAAAATGGAGCTGGACCTGGAGCTGCCGCCGGGGAGCGCCGCGGCCCCGAGCGATGGGGGCGGCCTGAGGAGATCCAACAGCGCCCCCCTCATCCATGGGCTCAGGTGAGCGCGACCCGGCCCAGCCTGTCCCAGAGCCCCCGGTCAGGCCGCGGAGTGAGCGAGTTTGGCCTCCGCTGTGTGGGGAGGGGGTCTGTGCCTCCCTCTCTTTGTAACCCCGGGGGTTGCTCCGTGTTTATCCAGGCGTGGCTGGAGCCGCGCTGCAGCCCCCCGTCCCGCAGCGCTGAGGCATGGGCGGGGTGCCTGGTGCCTGCGGGGAAAACCTGTGTTACTGAGTAGCGTCCCAAGCGAGGAGGGATTCAGGCAAGACCGGTGTCTTCTCCCTAGTAACAACAGCAGGACAAGAGGAAACGGCCTCAAGCTGCAGCAGGGGAGGTTCAGGTTGGATATTGGAAGAAACTTCTCTGAAAGAGTTCTTGAAGACTTGAACGGGCTGCCCAGGGAGGTGGTCGAATCCACATCCCTGGAGGTGCTTCAGAGAGGCACGGATGTGGTCCTGAGGGACAGGGCTCAGCGCCAGAGTTGGTAGAGCTAGGGAATGGTTGGACGCAATGATTTTAAAGGTCTTTTCCGACCAAAATGATTCTAAGGTATCCCTTCTAAGTGTGAAGGCATGCAAGAAAGCCTGGGTAGACGTGCTGTAGCTTTGTTAAAACACTTCGTTTTCGTCTAGGTGTGCTATACATTGTGTAGCTGATTAACGTGAAGAGCACAGCGTCAGGGTTGTGGTTGTTTGTGAGCTCTGTGGTTCCTGTAATGGTTCATGTCTGAGGGGGCAAAAAAAGTCTCTTCACTACTTTGAGGATAAGTGGGTGAATTAAGTGAAGATATTTCATGGGAGCTTGAAAACTACCTAAGTTTTGCATTTCATGTAGTACAATGTATCATTTGGGCTACAAGGGCCAAGAAGATGATCAGAGAGCTGGAGCATCTCTCATATGAAGATAGACTGTGAAAGTTGGGGATTGTTCAATCTGGAGAAGAGAAGGCTCCAGGGGCACCATAGAGCCAGCCTTCCAGTACCTGACAAGGGCTGGGCGTGACAGGATGAGGGGTAATGACTTCAAACTGGAAGAATGTGGGTTTAGATGAGACACTGGGGAGAAATTCTTCCTCATGATGGTGGTAAAACACTGAAACAGGTTGCCCAGGGCAGTTGTGGAGGCTCCAAGCCTGGAATTGTTCAGAGTCAATTTGGATGGAGATTTGAGCTACCTGGTCTAGTAGGAGGTATCCCTTGCCCTTTTTTCTCTCTGTTTCTTAATCCCATAACAGAAGTAGATGATCTTTAACATCCTTTCCAAGCCAAATTATTCTAAGTGTCCTGAAGTTTTTCTGGATGTTACTATTTTGATGGCATGTAATACTGGGAGAAAGACAGGGAGTTGTCTAGGCAACTTGGTTTGGCTATTACCATCAGCCTGTAGCAGGTGGTGTTGGGATGGAGGATTGGATGTTTGCCATGTGTTCCACTTCTAGCTTTCTTCAGTTGACAGGACATACAGTGGCAGTCCCGAGCAGTGGCTAGGGGAAGGCTCTCAGATGTGCATGCTCTCTTGCATAGATTTGTGTTTGGGTAAGTTTATAACCCAAAGTGCTGTCCCTTGCCTCCTCTGGGCTGTTGTGAAGTTGGGAGGTGCCCCCATCTGCTCCATGGTGTGCCTACCGCCTAACTTCAAAGTGGATCCGTGTGCTGCTAGTAGGATATGTCTGCAGTTTGGGAGAGGATATTGACAATAAACTGTAAAACACAGTATCATGCATGATAAATACTGCTTGTTGGTTGGTTTGGTTGTTGGGTTTTCCCTCCCCCCCCCTTAAAATTAATGTTTCTATAAGGAACTAGCTAGTGAACAACCAAATCTCATAAACCTTTTGTACCCAAATGGTTAACAGTACATCACAGTTCAGAGTTAATACTAATTCTTGCCTATTCAGTCATGATTTAAGGTTAAGCAAACACAACTGTGGTTCTTTTCACATAATGGTAATGCAACAACTATCAGTTTACATTTCCATGCAGTACAGAAGTGGCTGTTGCTCCTCAGGGAGCTTTCTGAGCAGGTAAATTAATTAGGTACCCGAGATGAGATGTTTTTATACCCTCAGCCTTTTTCCCTGAGTTGTTTTCATGAAAACTGTGAGATCCTTGACACTTTGAAAAACCCAAAGCATCCCATAGCCACACTGGAATAAAGAAATGATTTAATTCAGGGTTTGGATAGGTAAAGTTAAGCCTTGGCACTGTGCATACGCTATACATGAGGTGTTTATACAGATTAAGCTGAAATGCCATTGAAGTAGTTTGAGGTGGTGGCAGTGGTTTGCCTGTTAGGAATTTTCCAGCAGAATACTTTTCTTGTTGTTGTTAAAGATTGCAGCTCTTGGCAAGAAACGTCAGTTTTTCCCAGAATGGCTGTGTTGGGTAAACTGAAACAAAACCTCCTGCTCTCGAGCTGCTTGCTTGCTTTCTGCTCTGCCTCCCGTTTTGACTTCTTCCACTAACAGATTGAGTAAGGAGCTTAGAGAAGGAGTTAACCATAGAGCCAGAAAACGTTTTGGAGTACTTTAGATCTAGAAGTTACCTTTCACAGAGCTTTTTGACTCTTGTTTTCAAGTCAAATAAAACTGGTTTTTCATGGCAGCTGTAAGAATTTTCTTTGAAAGGCAAGCCTGAGATCTGACCTGTTCTGCTGTTTTTGCAAGGGAGATTTGCAAGCAAGGATATTGTAGGATTTTTTTTCCCCTCTCCCTCCTAGTTAGTGCCAAATATTGGACTCAACCTGTGGTAATGTGCGGCAGAATCATTCCAACCTGTTTCCTCCCTTCAAACCCTGTATTTTAGGGTGTACTGTTCACATTGCATTTGTGTAGCAACCAGTACACTTGGACTAAAGAAGTTGCAGCTGCTGGCCTCAGCCAGTAAATCTCATCTCTGAACATCACATCACAGAATCACCAAGGTTGGGAGAGACCTCAAAGATCATCAAGTCCAACCTGTCACCACAGACCTCACGACTAAACCATGGCCTCCTCCCAAGTGGCAACTGTTTGATCTCTTGGTAAACTGAGTGAAACTTCCCTGGAAATGGTAAATGATGTCTGGTTGTTTGTACTTGGATGTTTTCAAGGAAGAGTCAGGTCATCCTTGGCTCAAAACACAGTGCTTCTGCCAGTTGCTGTTGGCTTTTATTTCACAGGACAAGATTTGTGGGTTGGTTGGTTTTATTTGCAGTCAGGTAAAAATCTATCTAAATGCTCTTAACTGGTGCATTCTCAACTGGAGAATTCTGCTTTGGGATATGTCTTGAGTGTGTGTGCTGATTATCAGTCTTCAGAGGAGTTCTGAGAAATTGTGCAGTGTTATTGATCATCCCAAGTCAATCAGCTGAAACAAAGACACAGCCCAGTGATTTGTAGTTAGGATTTAACCACAGTCTTGCATTGGGATCTGTTTGCCTGTGCAGTTCCTTGGTCATTTAAAGGCAATTTCTGCAGTCACACTCATGTGCTGAAAAGCTGTTTGACACTGTTGGGGAAATTCATCCACAGCTGTTGGTGACACTGTTGGGGACCAGCTCTCATCCACAGCTGTTGGTGACACTGGTGGGGACCAGCTCTCATCCACAGCTGTTGGTGACACTGGTGGGGACCAGCTCTGACCACAGCTGTTGGTGACACTGGTGGGGACCAGCTCTGACCAGTCGGTAGTGTGGATGACACTGGTGGGGACCAGCTCTGACCAGTCGGTAGTGTGGGTGACACTGGGGGGGACCAGCTCTCATCCACAGTGCGGGTGACACTGGGGGGGACCAGCTCTGACATCGGTAGCTGTGGTGACGCTGGTGGGGGCCAGCTCTGACCAATCGGCAGTGCGGGTGACGGTGGGGGGGCCAGCTCTGGCCAATCGGCAGTGCGGGTGACGCTGGGGGGGACCAGCTCTGACCAATCGGTAGTGCGGGTGACGGTGGGGGGGCCAGCTCTGACCAGTCGGTAGTGCGGGTGACGGTGGGGGGACCAGCTCTGACCAGTCGGTAGTGCGGGTGACGGTGGGGGGGACCAGCTCTGACCAATCCGTAGTGCGGGTGACGCTGGTGGGGGCCAGCTCTGGCCAATCGGCAGTGCGGGTGACGCTGGTGGGGGCCAGCTCTGGCCAATCGGCAGTGCGGGTGACGCTGGTGGGGGCCAGCTCTGGCCAATCGGCAGTGCGGGTGACGCTGGTGGGGCCAGCTCTGACCAATCCGTAGTGCGGGTGACGCTGGTGGGGGCCAGCTCTGACCAATCCGGAGTGCGGGTGACGCTGGTGGGGGCCAGCTCTGACCAATCCGTAGTGCGGGTGACGCTGGTGGGGACCAGCTCTGACCAATCCGTAGTGCGGGTGATGGTGGGGGGGACCAGCTCTGACCAATCCCAGCGCTGGTGGGGCCAGCTCTGACCAATGGAGTGCAACTGGGGGGGACCAGCTCTGACCCATCCCCAGCTGTTGACGACACTGGGGGGGACCAGCTCTGATCAATCAATAGTGTTGGTAACACTAGTGAGGACCAGCGAAACATGCTTGGGGAATCAATAGAACTGAAGTTGCCTTGAGAAAGGAGCTCATTTTACATCTGAGGAGGAGTCCTGTGTTATTTACACGGATGGGCTGCCACCTGCTCAGAAGCATGGCAGTGGTCATAGTATCAGTCAGGGTTGGAAGGGACCACAAGGATCATCCAGTTCCAACCCCCCTGCCATGGGCAGTGACACCCTGCACTAGACCAGCTTTAAAAACTGGTTTTACTGTGTGTTTAATTTAACCTCTCTTGGAAAAAAAAGCCTAGACTATTAAATATTTGTGGTGATAAGATTTATCAAGATCCTGTGCATTTTCATTCTGTTACCTGTGGCATTGAAGCTGGTTTCGGTTACTGATTACACGCCATGTAGAAGTTTGTTCTGTTGAATGACGTCTGAAGCAATATGCAAGCTGCAGCCATTCCACACATCATCAATTCCCACACAAATGATCTATCTCAACAGTTTTTTCACTTACCCTGAAGACTCAATGTGATTAATTAAACTCATTAATTGAAGCAGCTGACACTTGGAAGACGAGGCAAATTGGATTTCCACTCTCTGCCAGCAAGCTAACTGAGTTCTTCCATACCTGTATCTTGAGTGCTTTCTCCTGAAATGCTGTCTGGCATAGCATTTGCAGCTGAGCTTGTGTGCAGAGGTGGTTTTTGTTGGGGAGGAAATGGCTTTTGCATGTGACATTGTTTCTTTCCACAGCGATAACTCACAGGTGTTCCAGGCTAACGTTCTGCGAACCCGCAGGAACAGCACCACGGTTATGAATCGCCACAGTCTGGTAAGGAACCTGCTAGACCTACCACAGAAGTGTGCAAACAGGATTGAAGAAGACAATGAGGCTGTGGTCTAGAAAGTAATGCCTTTTCAGACAAGGCTCTAGGCTGGGCATAAATGCACTGCAGAGAGAGAGAAATAAGTGTCCAGAGAAGGGCAGCAAAGCTGGGGAGGAGTTTGGAGCACAAGCCATATGAGGAGAGGCTGAGAGAGCTGGGGTTGCTTAGCCTGGAGAAGAGGAGGCTCAGGGGAGACCTTCTTGCTCTCTGTAACTCCTTGAAGGGAGGTTGTAGCCAGGTGGGGTTGGTCTCTTCTCACAGATAATCTGTGACAGAACAAGAGGACACAGTCTCAAGCTGCACCAGGGGAAGTTTAAGCTGCTTGATAGTAAGAAATTCTTCCCAGCAAGAGAGATTGGCCATTGGAATGTGCTGCCCATGGAGGTGGTGGAGTCACCATCACTGGAAGTATTTAAAAAGAGCCTGGATGAGGCACTTGGTGCCATGGTTTAGTTGATTAGATGGTGCTGGGTGATAGGTTGGACTCAATGTATCTCCAAGGTCTTTTCCAGCCTGGTTAATTCTGTATTCTGTAAATGTTATTTAGAGACCATTTGGCCCTGGAGAGTGCTTGTAGTGCATTGTGATCAGAAGTGTTTTAATAAAATACAGACCTGTATTTTATATATATTTATTGCATCTATCTTAATAAAATACAAAGATCTACTTTATGCATATTTATTCTGTAATATATATATTTAAAAATGTATAAATACACATAGCTATGCATGTTTCTCACACAGAGCAAGAGAGTTCACAAGGAAAATTAATAAGGTAGATCAGTAATTAATGTGTTAACCATTTCTGATGTAAAAAACCCCAAAACAAAACCAACCACCAGGCAGTGATGCTCTGATCTTAAGATAGCTATAACAGAACAGACTTGTAAGCAGCAGCTGATACAAGGTAGAACTGGCTGGTAGAACACGAATCTTGAGGCTTGCAGAGTGAATGATTCTATGTCTTGGAGGTGCTACTTGTCAACTGCAGCTGTTGTCAGACTTCAGTTGTTACAGCTTCCCAAATCTCAGTCTCTAAGATGTTGTTCTGGACCCATGGTGCTTCAACCCAGAGAAAAATCCTGCACGTCACAGCGTGGCACAAATTGTGGTGGAAGGCTGTGATTGTTGTTTTTTTCACTGATTTAGAACATCTGCACAGGATCACACAGCCTGCACAGGGCTAGGGTGCA
This sequence comes from Colaptes auratus, assembly GCA_015227895.2. Taxonomy (NCBI): domain Eukaryota; kingdom Metazoa; phylum Chordata; class Aves; order Piciformes; family Picidae; genus Colaptes; species Colaptes auratus. The sequence continues at coordinate 3,313,052 of CM037644.1, forward strand.
TGGGGTATTTATTTCCTCTCACCAAAAGGAATTTTTGGGTCAGATTTTCATATAGAATCAGAAGTATAACAGCCTTAAGAAACAAGTAGACACAAAAGAACACCCAGCTGCACTCAAGTGATCTTAAATGTTTTGGGCAAATGGAGCTGTGTTGGGGTGGGAGAAGAGTAGTCTCATTTTTTTTCTGAAGTATGGAAAATGAATCATAGAATCAATAAGGCTGGAAAAGACCTCGAAGATCATCAAGTCCACCCTGTCACCCAGCACCTCCTGACAACTAAACCATGGCTCCAAATGCCACATCCAATCCCCTTTTGAACACTTCCAGGGATGGGGACTCCACCACCTCCCTGGGCAGCACATTCCAATGGGCAATCACCCTCTCTATGAAGAATTTCTCCTAACATCCAGCCTAAACCTCCCCTGGCACAGCTTGAGACTGTGTCCTCTTGTTCTGGTGCTGGGTGCCTGGGAGAAAAGACCAACCCACACCTGGCTACAGCCTCCCTTCAGGGAGTTGGAGAGAGCAAGAAGGCCTCCCCTGAGCCTCCTCTTCTGCAGGCTAAGCAACCCCAGCTCCTTCAGCCTCTCCTCACAGGGCTGTGCTCCAGACCCCTCCCCAGCCTCGTTGCCCTTCTCTGGACTCCTTCCAGTCCGACCCCAGGACAGCATATGGTGGAGAAAGGCAGGACAGGAGAATTTCAACAGGCACATGAAATCCCTGTAATGCTAACAGCAATCATTCTGTGTTTGTAAGTTACCCTTTGAAGATGCTTTTGAAATCATTTGGTAGCCCCATGTTAGTGGTTTAAGAATTTTGGAGTTTCTCTTTGCTTGACTGATGCCCCCCCAGCTAAAATTCTGTTTGAGAAAAGTAGAACAGTCATAATCTTCAGCAGAGGTTGGCATCTGTTACAGAACTGGGATACTTGGGTAAGAATCTTGGAAGACTGGTGGAAAAACCTTTCTCCTGCTGGGATATAAAACCTCATAGAAGGTAGTAGCATGGTAAAGATGTCCTTAAAGAACAATCTCTTGCTTCATGTATAGTTTTAGGCTGGCAGCTTGGTGTAAATTTATTTATACAGCCAGAAGGAGAAATAAACAGAGGTGAAAGCTCAGTTGATTGTGTTTATTTCTTGAAGATCCTCAATTGCTGGGCAAAAAAAAAGAAGAGAAGAATTTACATCTCCTTGCTCAGAACCTACTGGGAAGTAGGAGCTTGTTTGGTGATGGGCTGGCTCTTCAATGTTCTTAACCCTTTAACTTTCAGGATGCTTTTTAATAACCTTAAACTTCTCTTCTTCACTCCCAGCTGCCCAGGTGCTAACAAAATGCAGCTGAAATTTTACTTGGGCTAAAAGTCAAGTGCTCCATTTCTTGCTGGATTAGTTCCTTGTCTACTCAGAAGTACCTTTGAACTACAATCCAGCCCGTGGTTCTGTTGAAGGTGGCAAAAAGGATGGTATTGGGAAGGAGCTCAGAGCTCATCTCACCCTTCTGTGATCTTACAATACAATAATACAATAAACCAGGTTGGAAGAGACCTTCAAGATCATCACATCCAACCTATCAACCAATCCAACTTAAATCAGGATCATCCTTAATCGATTTGGGGAAAATAATTAAGCTTCCAGCACTAAGGACCCTAAGCAACCTCACACAGTATTCTTTGCTGTAGCAAAAAAAGAGTAGTTTCCTGGTCTCAGAGATGTTCTAAGGAGATAGATGACATCTACAATAAGTAGGTGCTAAAGTGTCCTTCAAACCCCACTTCTTTGTATTGAGGGAAACTAATTCGAGTTGTATTGCAGTCTAAGATGTAATAAAGAGGGTGAAAAGATTCCTTAAGTAAATGAAACTCTGTTAATTTCGTGTTATAAGTACAGCTGAAACGTTTACCTTTTGTTAAACACGCTGAAAAGCGGCGGCGAGTGTCTAAGCTGCGGTGGGCTCATTGTGAAGAGAGCAACAGGAGTTGCTACAATGCTCTGGTGAATGAAGCTCCGACCCTCTCTGGCTCCATCTTCAGGGCCGTTGTGGTTGTTCCAGTTGCTCAGCCGAGTAGCTCCTCCAAGCCCCAGACTCCCAACTCTCCTGTAACAGTGGCTGTGCCACTTTGGGATTTAAACTGCACCACATGCCAAGAAAGAAGTCGGTTAGGCCACGGCTTATTTCTTTCCAGAAGGTATCAGTGGCATCTAGTGAGCAAATGTTTTGGTGGGTTGTTTTTTTTTGGTTTTCTGTTGGTGGTTGTGTTTTTTCCCTTCCTTTGCTGATTAAGCAGAGCATTTTAGTCTGTGCTTAGATGTGTAGGTGCTATTTCAGCAGTAGCTGAGCTTAAAAATGTTGGGGTTTCATTTTGATTGATTCCCCCCCCCCCCCCTAAAGCTCAGTAAGTTCCCTGTTCCAGTTCACTGTGGGGCTCCACAAAATGCTTGTGTTGGCAGAAGGCAGAGGGCACTGCAGGGACAGCAGTGGAAGGGCAGAGGTGCTGGGGCAGGTGGCTGCTTACTTTGGCCCTGCTGCCTGCCAGACTGGCTCTCCTGAAACTTTCCTGTCTAACATACTGGAGAAGGGGGGAAGGGGAAGGTGTTTCTCTTCCAGCTGGTAAGTCTAGAGTGTGCAGTGGATTTTTCTCAAGCTTTATGCTCCCTTAAAAACATTAGGGATTAGAGCAGCATAAACAAATGGGTTCAGTCTGCTTTAGCAAGTACCCCTTAAAAGTGGCCAGTGTTTCTCTGCACAAAAATTAAATCACAAAACTATGAAGAGGGAAAATTTGAGTTTTAAAGCACTGAGAAATCCAGATCATGACTTGTTGGAGGCAGGGGGTAGGACCCTCAGAGTAGAGGCTGAGGGAGCTGGGATTGTTAAGCCTGGAGAAGAGGAGGCTCAGGGGAGACATTATTGCTGTCTACAACTCCCTGAAGGGTGGTTGTAGCCAGGAGGGGGTTGGTCTCTTCTCCCAGGCAACCAGCACCAGAACAAGAGGACACAGTATCAAGCTGTGCCAGAAGTTTAGGCTGGAGGTGAGGAGAAAGTTCTTCACTGAGAGAGTCGTTCGCCATTGGAATGTGCTGCCCAGGGAGGTGGTGGAGTCCCCATCCCTGGAGGTGTTGAAGAGGGGATTGGATGTGGCACTTGGGGCCATGGTTTAGTCATGAGGTCTGTGGTGACAGGTTAGACTTGATGATCTTTGAGGTCTCTTCCAACCTTGGTGGTTCTGTGATTAGACCTTGCAGAGAAGCATTTAATCATAGAATCACAAAATGGTCTGGGTTGGAAGGGACCTCTAAAGGTCATCCAGTCCAACCCCCTCTGCAGTCAGCAGGGGCATCCTCAACTAGATCAGGTTGCCCAGAGCCCTGTCCAGCCTCACCTTGAATATCTCCAGGGATGAGGCCTCAGCCACCTCCCTGGGCAACCTGTGCCAGTGTTCCACTACCCTCATGGCGCAGAACTTGTTCCTAACACGAGTAGTCTGTAATTTTTACTTTACACTGCAAGCCACTGGTTTGGTATATGTTAGTGTCAAACCTAAAAGTGTGTAGATCCCAGTCATAACATTAGAATGGAATGAGTGGAACAAAAGCATTCCTGTTGTGGAGTGACAGAGTGAATAGGCAGGAACGTACTGTTGTCCACATCCTTTTCTCTTTGTGAGAATCAGGGTCAGCTCAAGGGCCACATTGCCTACTACACTTTGGAGGACTTTTCAGTAGGTGCCCAGGATTTTTGAGAGCCTGGCATAATGGTAAAGTTGACCTAAAGTGGACTTAAGGAGTAGCAAAACCAAGAGATGATAACTGTTAAGACTTCATTAGTCTGCATGAGGATGGCTGAATTGTGGCACAAATATTAGACATCCTCTGTGTGAGTCTGACAGGCAAAAATCTTTTGTGAGAGGAAGAGTCTTGATGTCTTGGTGTTTGTTTTTTAGAGGGAGGCTTTTGGATATGTAAAATAGAGTAGAGTATAATTAACCAGGTTGGAAGAGACCTTTGAGATCATCAAGTCCAACCTATCACCCAACTAGTCAACTAAACATGGCACCGAAGCACCCCATCCAGTCTCTTCCTAAACACCTCCAGGGATGGTGACTCCACCACCTCCCTGGGCAGCACATTCAATGGCCAAACTCTCTTTCTGTGAAGAGCTTCTTCCTGTGATAACTTACCACAACCTTTTATGTAAGACAGTAAAATCCTCATATTCTCCACAGCACAGATCAGAAGCTGGTGCAGTAAGTGGTTAACTGAATGGTTGTTAGCTCTCCAGCTTTAGTGAAGAGCTCTAGTAATGTTTTGTGAGGCAGACAAAGCCTCTTACTGCATAAGGCATAGGAACAGTAATACAGAATGGAATAGAATTAACCAGGTTGGGAAAGACCTCGGAGATCATCAAGTCTAACCCATCACCCAACACCATCTAATCAACTAAACCATGGCACCAAGCACCCCATCCAGGCTCTTCCTCAACACCTCCACTGATGGTGACTCCACCACCAACCTGGGCAGCCCATCCCAATGGCCAAAAACTCTTTGTGTGAAGAATGATGCAAACCTCACTTGCTGAACACACAGCCAAGAAAGACAACTTGGTTTTTGGAGGGCTTGTCAGCTTACAGAGAAGTTAAACCTTGGCTTAAAGCTTTAGCTTGGAATTTTTTTGATCCCTGAAGGACTTATGACAAAACTCAACAGTTGAGAGATGGGAAACACGTGAAAGGAAATTATATTTGGAGAAAATAATCACTTCTGGTTGCTTAGGTTTTAATGTGCAGGTTTTGAGCAGAGCATTTCAGTGAGATCTTGTTGCCAAAAAAGGACAAAACCAACAGAAGGTGTAAAAATTAGTGACACCCTCTCTGATTTCACCCCACTTGCTAGAGGTCTTGAGAAACAAGAAGGAAGTTTTTTTAACTCTTTGTTAGCTTTGTTAGTTTTTCACCAGTCAAGGTACTCTAACAGGCAGACAACAATCCAGGAACCTTTTTTGTTTGCACAATGTATAGTTTTGGCTTTGTATTCTTCAAGAATCTCTTGAGGAGCCTTCTGGATCACTTGAGTGAAAATATTTATGCAGCCATAAATATTAAGGGTGGCAGGGTGCTAGTTACAAACAGCTTCATCCTGTAGAGAAGGCTGGTGGCTTCTAGTTGCATGGAAATGAAGTGAAAGCCAGGCTGATGCCAGTTAGCATCTGTGAGCACACAAAGCAGTGTAGTAGGCAATATTGTTATGTCCTTGGAATGCCTGGTGGATGTGGGGCAGGCTGTGGATGTAGTCTACCTGGACTCCAGCAAGGCCTTTGACACTGTCCCCCCCAGCAAACTCCTGCCCAGGCTGTCAGCCCCTGGCTTGGACAGCAGCACTCTGAGCTGGGTTAGGAACTGGCTGGAGGCTGAGCCCAGAGAGTGGTGGCGAATGGTGCCACAGCCAGCTGGCAGCCAGGCCCCAGTGGTGTGCCCCAAGGATCAGTGCTGGGCCCCATGCTCTTCAACATCTTTATTGATGATCTGGATGAGGGCATTGAGTCCATCACAAGTAAATGTGCAGTCAACACCAAGCTGGGGGCAGGAGTTGATCTGCTGGAGGGTAGAGAGGCTTTGCAGAGGGCCCTCGACAGGCTGGACAGAGGGGCAGAGTCCGAGGGCAGGAGACTGAACACATCCAAGTGCCAGGTTCTGCACATTGGCCACAGCAACCCCATGCAGTGCTGCAGGCTGGGGTCAGAGTGGCTGGAGAGCAGCCAGGCAGAAAGGGCCCTGGGGGTACTGGTCAATGGTAGGCTGAACATGAGCCTGCAGTGTGGCCAAGAAGGCCAATGGCATCCAGGCCTGTATCAGGAGCAGGGAGGTCACTGTGCCTCTGTACACTGCACTGGTTAGGCCACACCTTGAGTCCTGTGTCCAGTTCTGGGCTCCTCAGTTTAGGAAGGATGTTGACTTGCTGGAAGGTGTCCAGAGAAGGGCAACAAAGTTGGTGAGAGGCTTGGAACACAGCCCTATGAGGAGAGGCTGAGGGAGCTGGGGTTGCTTAGCCTGGAGGAAAGGAGGCTCAGGGGAGACCTTCTTGCTCTCTCCAACTCCCTGAAGGGAGGTTGTAGCCAGGTGGGGGCTGGTCTCTTCTCCCAGGCACCCAGCACCAGAACAAGAGGACACAGTCTCAAGCTGCACCAGGGGAGGTTTAGGCTGGATGTTAGGAAGAAGTTCTACACAGAGGGAGTGATTGGCCCTTTGGATGTGCTGCCCAGGGAGGTGGTGGAGTCCCCATCACTGGGGTGTTTAGGAGGAGACTTGATAGGGTGCTGGTGCCATGGTTTAGTTGATCAGATGGTGTTGGGTGATAGGTTGGACTCGATGATCTTGAAGGTCTCTTCCAACCTGGTTTATTCTATTCTGTTCTATGTTGTCATGTCCTTGGAATGATGATATTGTCATGTCCTTGGAATGATGATATTGTCATGTCCTTGCATGTAGTTAACGTAGTCATTCCTCCTGAGACTGTTATGAAGGGTTTGGGTCTTTTGAAATTGCTTTTCACATTCTTACTTTTAGTTTGGGATAGCACCTTGATAGTTTCAGTTTGGGATAGCCCCTTGCTGCCCCTCCCTCTCCCTCCCTCTGCAGTTTCTGAGTGTGCTCCAATTGTCTCTGGCTTTGCTTTGCAGTTTGTGCCATCGTCTCCCATCCGTATTCCTAGCAGCCGGCTTCATCAGATCAAGCAGGTGAGCAGAGATTCTCATTGTTTTTATAAGTGCTTGGTTCCTATTTGTTGTTGGGTTCCCCCCCCCCCCCCAGGTTTTGTGATGTGCTTGAAATGGCAGTAGATTTCATTTTGAAAGTGTAGGCACAGCCTGCTGCAGTCTGTCTCTTCAGGGTGTTTACCCAAGCAAGGACTGTGTGTTGTCTGCAAGTAGAAAGCATCTTATCAGAGAATCAACCAGGTTGGAAAGCACCTCAGAGATCATCAAGCCCAGCCTATTACCTAATACCTAACACCTCCTGACAACTAAACCATGGCTCCAGGTGCCACATCCAAGCCTTTGTTGAACACCTCCAGGGATGGGGACTCCACCTCCCTGGGCAGCACATTGCAGTGGCCAATTACCCTTTCTGGGAAGAACTTTCTCCTCACCTCCAGCCTAAACTTCCCCTGGCACAGCTTGAGACTGTGTCCTCTTGTTCTGCTGCTGCTTGCCTGGGAGAAGAGACCAACCCCTACCTGGCTACAGCCTCCCTTCAGGTAGTTGTAGAGAGCAATGAAGCCTCCCCTGAGCCTCCTTTGTCCAGGCTAAACACCCCTAGTTCCCCCAGTCTCTCCTCATCTTACTTTGTGGTGAGAAGAAGCTTTGAGCAGAAAGGGAAATCTTTAAATGGACATTTGATAAAGGAAATCTATAATGTAAACCCCTAGAGTAAAGTTTCACCAAGTTTTTGGCAGTAGTGCCAGCACAAGTATTCAGGGCCAGTAACAAAGTGTCCTCACTGGTGTTGGCACAAGGCTTTTGTGCAGCCAGATGAGGAACTGGATGAGGAAGAGTGCTGCCTGAAAAATAGTTTGGGCTCTCTTGGTTGGGCTGGTTTTCATCTGTGTAATTTTCTTATCCACATCACTGTACTTGTGCTGTCACAGCATGAGCTGAGGGAGGGGGAAGGGCACAAGAGCAAACACTTGGGAAGGGAGGGGGGTGGGGTGGTGGCAAATATCTGAGCAGGCTTAAATAGCACTGCTCCCAGACAGCAGACCACAGTCAGACTTGGGGTTTAAAGTCAGCAGGCTGAAATTCATGTGGCTCCTCCATTTTAGATGTTGACTTTTTGACAGTAGAATGTTTAAAACTGACTTGAAGCTACTTGATTTCATTTATTTTAGGTGTTTTGCCTTTTTTTTCCCCCTATATATAGACTTGATTTTTACACAGTGAAAAGAAAGAGAACAGTTTAATGCTTCAGCATGTCAAGGGAGGTGATTCTCCTTCTCTGCTCCACTCTGCTGAGACCACACCTGGAGCACTGTGTCCAGTTCTGGAGCCTCTGTGCCAGGAAGGATCTGGAGGTGCTGGAAGGTGTCCAGGGAAGGGCCACGAGGATGAGCAGAGGGCTGGAGCTGCTCTGATATGAGGACAGACTGAGAGAGTTTGGGTTGTTCAGTCTGGAGAAGAGAAGGCTCCCAGGAGACCTTCTTGTGGCCTTCCAGTATCTGCAGGGGGCTCCAAGAAAGCTGGGGAGGGACTTTTGAGGATGTCAGGGAGTGATAGGAGTGGGGGGAATGGAAAAAAAAAATGAGACATGGGTATATTGAGATTGGATGTTAGGAAGAAGTTGTTCCCCATGAGGGTGGTGAGAGCCTGGCACAGGTTGCCCAGGGAGCTGGTGGAAGCCTCATCCTTGAAGGTTTTTGCAGCCAGGCTGGCTGTGGCTGTGAGCAACCTGCAGTAGTGTGAGGTGTCCCTGCCCATGGCAGGGGATTGAAACTGGCTGATCCTTGAGGTCCCTTCCAACCCTGACAATTCTATGTTAGGCATGGCCACAGGGAGACACTGGCTGAGTTTCACCAGGTGGATATGCAGGAGTTCTGTTTTCTGATGCATCCATCCCTGGCTTTATGCATGGACACACCTCTGGGTCTTGCTTGCTAGTGCTGGAGGACACTGGGTGCCTCTGGAAATAAGACCTGAGGACAGTGAATCTGCCTCATGTTACAGACCCCAGGCTAAGCAGTTAAGTGTTCACATCATTTCCCATTCCTGGCTGTCCCCACAAACAAACCAAACCAGTCACTCCCTTGCAGTGGAAAAGCTCTTTAGGGTTTTAAGGCCAGGCTGGATGTGGCTGTGAGCAACCTGCTGTAGTGTGAGGTGTCCCTGGCCATGGCAGAGGGCTTGGAACTGGCTGATCCTTGAGGTCCCTTCCAACCCTGCCAGTTCTGTGATTTGCTGAAGCAAAACTTTGCCTTTTTCTTTTCTCTCTTATTTTTTTTAATCTTAATTTTTCATCTGCAACTCTCCTAGGAGGAAGGAATGAATTTGCTGAACAGAGAAACAGTACATGAAAGGTAAGCATTAAGGCAAGCTGGAACACTTAATCCAGTCTGCTATGGGCCTGGGACAATCCATTTCTTTTCTTCTTTGTAGAGAAGTGCAAGTAGCAATGCAGATGAGCCACTCATGGGAGGAGAGCTTGAGCCTGGTAATGCATTCCTGCTTCCATTTGTGTTTCTGTCATCAGTGTCAGGACACTAGAGACTCTCTGATGTCAACATGCTCTTCCCTAGTTTCACCTGCAGTTAAGGTGTTCATGTATCACTGCTTGAGCTCAGCAGTCTCTCACGCTAACAAGGCATGAAGTCCTGTGTAGTTGGAGTTGTGGCTTCCTTGGGCTGGTGTGTCAAAAGGACACTGCATGGAGTCTGCCTGTGCAAACTGTCTCCCCCCTTCCCACCCCACCTAAGGCCTGAGGCGCTTTGCTGTTCTTTGCTGAGCCTAAGCTCATGAATGGCTACCTAAAAATGGTTGCTAGGCTGGAGGATGACCTTGGGATCTTACTCCATTCCACCCCCATCAGTCCCCTTCCTGCTGAGGTACTTGCCAGATTTGTTCTCTCTGCTGTTCACAGAGCGGCAATGATTTCGAGAAGTCCTCGTCACCCAAGCAGGTTGACTTCGTCCCAGTTTCTCCAGCTCCTTCTCCTACCAGAGGAATAGGGAAGGTGAGCAAAACCTGCTAATAATCACTTTGAGGAGTGCTAAATGAATGCAGCCAAAGCAGTGGCAGAGGTGCTAAGCCACCTGCTCCTGTCTGCCTCAGCTGCAAACAAGAAACCAGAGAGTAAACCAAAGCCCCTGAAACCCCCAGTCCAGAAACCACCAGCTGGCAGCTGCATGTCTTGTGGATGTGCATCTCTGTGGAGTGCTCAGCTGTTCATCTGTGGTTAGCAAATCTCATTCTTTATTTGCCTTCCTCTGGGAATAATGAATGAAGGAAAATGTTCTGGTGGTCACAGAACAGTGGAGGTTGGAAGATCTGGAGATCATCGAGTCCAACCTCCTTGCCAAAGCAGCTTCACCTGGGGCAGGTCACACAGGAATGCATCCAGGTGGGTTTTGAATGTCTCCAGAGAAGGAGACTCCACAAACTCTCTGGACAGCCTGCTCCAGGGCTCCAGCACACTCACAGGAAAGAAGATTTTTTTCCTCAAGTTGAGGCAGACCTTCCTGTGCTGCCCCTCATCTTATCACTGGGCACCCTATTTCTGGACCCCTTTTTCCACTTGACACCTACCCTTAGGGTATTAATAGGCTGAACATGAGCCAGCAGTGTGCCCAGGGGGCCAAGAAGGCCAAGGGCATCCTGGCCTGCATCAGGAACAGTGTGGCCAGCAGGAGCAGGGAGGTCATTCTGCCCTGTGCTTAGCACTGCTTAGGCTACACCTTGAGTCCTGTGTCCAGTTCTGGGCCCCTCAGTTTAGGAAAGATGTTGAGATGCTGGAAGGTGTCCAGAGAAGGGCAACAAAGCTGGGGAGGGGTCTGGAGCACAGCCCTGTGAGGAGAGGCTGAGGGAGCTGGGGTTGCTTAGCCTGGAGAAGAGGAGGCTCAGGGGAGACCTTCTTGCTCTCTGCAACTCCCTGAAGGGAGGTTGTAGCCAGGTGGGGGTTGGTCTCTTCTGCCAGGCAACCAGCACCAGAACATGAGGACACAGTCTCAAGCTGCACCAGGGGAGGTTTGGGTTGGATGTTAGGAAAAAGTTCTTCCCAGAAAGAGAGCTTGGCCATTGGGATGTGCTGCCCAGGGAGGTGGTGGAGTCCCCATCCCTGGAGGTGTTTAGGAAGAGCCTGGATGAGGCACTTGGTGCCATGGTTTAGTTGATCAGATGGTGCTGGGTGATAGGTTGGACTCGATGATCTCCAAGGTCTTTTCCAACCTGGGTAATTCTATTCTATTCTAACTGGACACTGCTGCAGATGAAGACTCACTAGGGTTAACCAGACTCTGTTAAGGAGGTTAACCAGACCAGGGTGAAATAAATCCTTGTCAATCTGCAATCTGCCCTATTTTTTTAGTTGCTGTTGTTTTTTTTCCTGTGTACCAAGAAGTGGTATCTCCACACCCCCAGCCATGCTGACTGGTTGCTTCAGTTGATATTGGGTTGCTTATTTACCTGCCCTAAAGATTGGCTGTTACCATATCACAGAATTCTTTGTTGTTGTTGGAAAAGACCTTTCAAATATCAAGTCCAACCATTATGTAACTCTGCCAAGTCTGGTCTTTTAAACTCCTCCAGGGCTGGTGATTCAGCCACCTCCCTGGGGAGCCTATTCAACTGTTTGAAAACCCTTCCACTGATAAAGTTTCTTCTAATATCCAACCTGAACTTCCCCTGGTGCAACTTGAGGGTATATCATAGTACCAGTCAGGGTTGGAAGGGACCACAAGGATCATTAGTTCCAACCCCCCTGCCATGGGCAGGGACACCCCACACTAGAGCAGGCTGGCCAGAGCCTCATCCAGCCTGGGCTTAAACACCTCCAGGGATGGGGCCTCAACCACCTCCCTGGACAACCCATTCCAGGGCTTCACCACTCTCATGGGGAAGAACTTCCTCTTCACATCCAGCCTGAATCTCCCCACCTCCAGCTTCATTCCATTCCCCCTAGTCCTATCACTCCCTAAGATAGTCTGAAAAGTCCCTCCCCAGCCTTCTTGGAGCCCCCTTCAGATACTGGAAGGCCACATTGAGGTCACCTGGGAGCCTTCTCTTCTCCAGACTGAACAGCCCCAACTCCTTCAGTCTGTCCTCACAGGAGAGCTGCTCCAGCCCTCTGCTCATCCTCGTGGCCCTGCTCTGGACACCTTCCAGCACCTCCAGATCCCTCTTGGAATAGGGGCTCCAGAACTGGAGGCAGTACTCCAGGTGGGGTCTCACCAGAGCTGAGCAGAGGGGGAGAATCCCCTCCCTTGCCCTGCTGGCCACACTTCTCCTGCTGCAGCCCAGGCTCTGATTGGCTTTCCAGGCTGCAAGTGCACACTGAGAGCTCCTGTTGAGCTTCTCCTCCCCCAGCACCCCCAAGTCTCTCTCCTCTGGGCTGCTCCCCAGCCAGTCCCTGCCCAGCCTGGATTTGTGCCTGGGGTTGCCTCAACCCAGATGCAGGACCCTGCCCTTGGTCTTGTTGAAGCTCCTGAGGTTGGCTTGTGCCCACCTCTCCAGCCTGTCCAGGTCCCTCTGGATGGATCCCTTCCCTCCAGCTGTCTGCTGCACCACACAGCTTGGTGTCATGGTGTCAGAAGTGGGATTCCCTCTTGTTTTGTCACTGGGGAGAGGACACCAACACCCACCCCACTACAACCTCCTTTCAGGTAAATCCAGAGAGCCAGAAGATCTCTCCTCAGCCTCCTCCTTCTGCAGACTAGGCAGCCCCAGTTCCCTCACCCACTCCTCATAAGCCCTCTTCTCCAAACCCATCACCAGCTCTGCTGCAGCTCCTGGCCTGCAGAAGACAGAGCAGCTCAAAGACTTTCACAGTGGAGGAATATAGAACTGTTGAGGTTGGAAGAGACCTTTGAGATCACCAAGTCCAAGATAAAGAGCTTCACCTTATCCTCACCCTCCTTTAGCCACTCAAAGCTCCCAGTAAGAATAAATAGCTTGAAGCACATAGGAAGAGGAACAAAAACCAGATGGTTGTAATGAACAACCAAGTTCATGGCTGAGAATGTTTCCCACTGTCTACTGCCACCAATTTAAGGGCATGGCAGAGGTCAGTCTCACCTGTATTAACACTAAAGTTTCTCCTGTGCTTTCCCAGTGAGTAGGCAACCTTATTTCCTGGAATTAAAGAATATCTAATGAAGCTTTAGACAGCATTTTCCTTGTTTTGAATCAACTGGAGTAACTGCTGCCTCTGGGAGAAGCAAGTGGCACAGAGCAAAACCCAGGATTCCTGTCCTAGTTTGCTCCCATCTAAGCTCTGTCAGATGTCTCTTAGAAGTGTTTGTGTTTCATTTTGTGACTGTGCCCTGCTTGCACATGGTGCTGCACAAAGTGCCTACCACCTCCCAATATGGAATACTCCTAAGGGTTGTGTCCCTTGAGCTGCAAAATGGACTTGCTTTTGCACCACTGAGTAGGCCAAACCTCCCCCCTCTGCACACAGAACAGGGCACAGGGCTAACAGAGCAGTGGTCTTGCAACAAACACCACTTTTGCTTCCCAGTGGTCACTGAAGGCTCTGATTGGTAGAGGTTATTAACAGAAGCTGCACCTAAGCTGTCAGCTCAACAGAGACTCAGGGGAGCATGGAAGTAAACAAAAATGAGGGTCAAACCATGGGAAGGATTTCAAGGGGGCACCTGCTGAGCACAAGAAAGGTTAACATCCATTGCAAGCCTGGAGGCAAACAGAATCTTTCCCCAGCTGCCTGCAGATGTTATCAGTGTGTGCTGAGCAGGGGCTGGCTGGGGGCTTGAACACTTCTGGGGTAGTTTATTTAAGTGCCTGTGATGCTGTGTCTGTATCTAAATGACACCACCTCTTTTACCCTCAGCAATGCTTCTCACCATCTTTGCAAAGCTTGGTGAGCAGCAGTGGATTACCTCCAAGCACCAGCCCCAGCCCCACAAGGCGGTTTTCAAGGTAAGCAGCAGGTCACATCAGTGCTAGCAAACCAGCACAGCTTCTCCCAGTAGGCTTTGGGAGTGCCAGAGCTGCTCACATACACAGAATCATAGAATCAGCCAGGTTGGAAAAGGCCTCAGAGATCATCAAGTCCAACCTATACCTAACACCTCCTGACAGCTAAACCATGGCTCCAAGTGCCACATCCACCTCCAGGGCTGGGGACTCCACCACTTCCCTGGGCAGCACATTCCAGTGGCCAAAGGAGCAGGGAGGTCATTCTGCCCTGTACTCAGCACTGGTTAGGCCACACCTTGAGTCCTGTGGCCAGTTCTGGGCTCCTCAGTTTAGGAAAGATGTTGACCAGCTGGAAGGTGTCCACAGAAAGGCAACAAAGTTGGGGAGGGGTTTAGAGCACAGCCCTGTGAGGAGAGGCTGAGGGAGTTGGGGTTGCTTAGCCTGGAGAAGAGGAGGCTCAGGGGAGACCTTCTTGCTCTCTGCAACTCCCTGAAGGGAGGTTGTAGCCAGGTGGGGGTTGGTCTCTTCTCCCAGGCAAGCAGCACCAGAACAAGAGGACACAGTCTCAAGCTGTGCCAGGGGAGGTTTAGGCTGGAGATGAGGAGAAAGTTCTTCCCAGAAAGAGAGCTTGGCCATTGGGATGTGCTGCCCAGGGAGGTGGTGGAGTCCCCATCCCTGGAGGTGTTTAAGAGGAGCCTGGAGGAGGCACTTGGTGTCATGGTTTAGTTGATTCTATGGAGTTGGGTGATAGGTTGGACTTGATGATCTCCAAGGTCTTTTCCAACCTGGTTAATTCTATTCTATTCAAACATATTGGTTTCTGATCACCAGTACAGCTTCAGATCCTCATGTGAACTTGAGGTTTTACACCTGTCTTAGTTTAAGGCTCTCAAAGGAGTTAAAGACAGATGGAAAGTTTCAATGGAAATGCTATTCTTCCCTACATACTACAGTGCAAAGCACATAGAATACAAAGAAATCCATAGTCTGGGCCATAGAAGCCCATTAAGCCAAAGTTTCCTCAACCTCCACCAAACCAGGCTAAAACACCCAGGCCTCAAATGCTCCTCCTTCCACCATACCTCTCTAGTCCCCCCATAGCTAAGCCAGAAATGATGCAGCTGGAAATTTGCCTTGCCCAGGCTGCTCAACTAGCAGGCTGCTCAAGGCCAAAACCCTTCCCCCTACCAAACAGGAGATAAGGGAGTCCACGTTGGAAGGGAGCAGGGAGTGGGGAAGGGGCAGAGGCAGCTTGTGCTGTGCCTTTATAAAGGCTCTTTGCAGGCATTCTGGGAAAGAGATCAGAAAAAAATGACACCTTCTGGTCCACCCTTTCACCCCTCTAGGCTCTGGAGGTCTGTGACTTCATGGTTCTTAAAGGCACCCATGACAACAGCACTCTCAAATAGGTGTTAAAGAGGCACCTGCCTCCTCAGTGTAGTCTCTGTGCTGGTCTTAAGCACATCTGAAGTAACTGAATTTGATTTTTGAGGGTTAAAAAAAAAAAGGCACCAAGCAGATGGAGGGTTTGCCACTGATTATGCTTTCAGTTGGGTTGGGTCCTGGTTTGAGTGGGGTGGGCATAGAGCTCTCTTGGGCAAAGTGCAGCCTGTCTGTTGAGACTTAGTCAGGGCCTAGATGGGAGCTTTCTGGAGGGCCCCAGCTGTGAAGTGGTGGTTAAACAGCTTCTTTCAAGGTTTGTGCTTCCTGGTCTGATGGAGGGAAAAGCTAAGCTGTTTTAATGCCTGCTCTTAGTGTTCAGCAATTACTAAGTCGTTATCCAAGTGCCTTTTGATTCTTTGCCTTCCTTTGTGGCTGGTGATATGAGTGTGCCCCATGCCTTCTTTCAGCAGGAGAAGCCAAAGTCCAATCAACTGCATTCGGCCAAGTGTCCTCGGGTCAATAAAAAGAAAAGGTACAGCCTCTGCTTTTGTTTCCTGCAGCATTTGGTGGCAGTGCCTGCAGCTTTCTCCATCATGTCTGGCCAATGACTGTCACTGCAAAGAGTTTCTAGAACTAGGAGGTAGTGCAGGTGACCTAATGAATGGAACTGTTTGTGGGGGTAACACAGGAAAATGGTTGCATTGGGGTTTGTTGTTTGGTGAAAACTAGGAGATGTCCTGTCCTAGTGCCTCTCCATTGCTGCAGCCTTAGAGATCTGATGGAAACTAATGCAACCTGCTTGACAAAGCAAGCAATGCAGCTCTGGCCATGTTTAACTTCAAGAGAACATTTTGAGAGTCCTGGCTGACTGAAGCACTCAGGTTCTCTGGCTGTGACATTGCTCTTCAAAACCAAAGGCTGATGCAGAGACCTGGGGGATGCCTTACAGCTTCATTTGGAAATGTTTCCCCATCCTCCTGCATCTTCCTTCAAGTGTAACTTCTGGTGCACAGGCTCACAGGATGTTAGAGGTTGGAAGGGACCTCTGGAGATCTTCCAGTCCAACCCCCCTGACAGAGCAGGACCACAGAATCCAGCACAGGTCACATAGGAACACATCCAGGCAGGGATGGGAAGTCTCCAGAGAAGGAGACTCCACAACCTCTCTGGGCAGCCTGCTCCAGGGCTCTGTGACCCTCACAGGGAAGAAGCTCCTCCACATGCCTGAGGTGGAACCTCCTGTGCTGGAGTTTCCATCCATTACCCCTTGGCCTATCCCAGGGTGCAACTGATCAGAAGCTGTCCCTTCCTTCCTGGCCCCCAGCCCTCAGATATTTATAGACAGTGATCAGATCCCCTCTCAGCATTCTCCTCTCCAGACTAAACAGCCCCAGGGCTCTCAGCCTCTCCTCACCAGGCAGTGCTGCAGTCCCTTCAGCATCCTTGTAGCCCTCCCTTGGACTCTCTGCAGCAGATCCCTGTCCCTCCTGACCTGGGGGGCCCAGAACTGGATGCACTATTCCAGGTGGGGCCTCTGTTTTACACAGAAAATAATGCTCAGTGTACTGTAACAGGTTTGAACCTCTCTTCTGTTTGCTCCCTAGAAATACATTGAAAGCAGACTTCAGTTGAAATGAGTAGTAATTTTCTTTCTCTCTCTCTCCTTATCTCTTGCCAAAGGTGTAACAGAGATGGAAGATCATCCAAAAAGGTTATTTCAAGGATCCACCAGCATGCTTAGCCCTGAAGTTTCCCATCAGGCAGACCTTGGAGGATGGTAAACATTGTGCTGTTGATGATGTTGGTTTCACAGAACCACAGAGGCTGGAATAGACTTCTGAGATCACCAAGTCCAGCCTATGACCTGACACCACCACACCAACCAGACCATGTCACTAAGTTCCACATCCAATCTTGCCTTGGAACACCTCCAGGGATGGTGACTCCACCACCTCCCTGGGCAGTCCACTCCACTGTCTAATTCCTTCCACGAGGAAGTGCTTCCTGACATCCAACCTAACCCTCCCCTGGCACAGCTTCAGGCCATGCCCTCTCCTCTTGTCACAAGTTGCTTGGGAGAAGAGCCTTACTACAGCTTCCCTTCAGGTAGTTGTAGAGTGTGATGAAGTTCCCCAGGCTGAACACCCCCAGCTGCCTCAGCCTTTCCTCATCGCTTTTCCCCCAGTCCCTTCCCCAGTCTGGTCACTCCTCTGGGCATGCTCCAGCACCTCAGGATCTTTCTTGCAGTGAGGGGCCTAGAACTACACACAGTGCTCGAGGTGAAGCCTCCCCAGTGCTGAGTACAGGGCAGAATTCCCTCCCTGCTCCTGCTGGCCACACTATTCCTGATCCAGGCCAGGATGCCATTGGCCTTCCCTGCCCCCTGGGCACACTGCTGGCTCCTGTCCAGGCGGCTGGCAGCCAGCACTGCTAGGTCCCTCTCTGCCAGAAGCTGAAAGCAGTCTCTTTCCCATGTAGCAATGATGATGCTTGGTGCTAGACAGCTGATTTTTGCAGCACTGAGATGCTCACAGTGAACAGGCAGTGAAGCCACTACAGCTTCACAGTTTCTAGGGCTGGCTGCTAATGTGCTCGGTGGATGGGAGCTGAGCATGCTTGGGAAGAGATGCCTCATGGCTGGCAGCTTTGGGAGTCTAGTTCCAAGGTGCAATCAAATGTGGCTGCTAATGCTTGTGGGCAGATTAGGGGTGGGTTTTTTTTTCTCTCTTCTTCTGTTTCTTTCTTGCTCTTAGTCATATGGAAACACTAATCTGTCTGACCCTCCCTGCTGGGAGAAGATAAAGTACTGCGTTAAAAAGCCTAAAGACAAGGGATTTTCATTCACTGTTTCAGCCAAGAGGTTACTAATCCATGGGTTGTGCCCACACAGCTCTCCAGACAGGGTTGTTTGCAGTTACTTCTGTCCCTTTCTGCCTCTCAGCTTTGAGCCCATTGCAGTGGCAGTGGTAAAATGGGTGTTTTAAAGGTACTTGAAGAACACAACCTGTTTGGCACACCCTGGTCACAGCAGGACAGAGCAGCTGCTGCATCTCTGCTCAGGTGATGGTGAGAAGAAACTTCCTCACTGAAAGGGTTCTCAAAGACTGCAACAGGCTGCCCATGGAGGTGGTTGAATCCCCATCCCTGGCAGAGGGATGCTTCAGAGGCAGATATGTGGTGCAGAGGGACATGGTTTAGCACCAGACTTGGTAGAGAACTGTGTGATCTGAAAGGTCTTTTCCAACCAAATCTATTCAGTGATTCTGTGCTATCACTAGTGAGAGTTTACAATGCTGTGTCCTGTGAAATACCTGGGGAATGGTACAACTGAGGTGTGCACAGTCTGTGATCAGCTGGCCTGGCAAAAGAGACCTCTGGATATGTAGGAGATGGGGTGAAGCTTGCGCTGAATTGCTCAGCCTGATGCTTCTAGGCTGTACCAGCATTTCTGGGTGAGCTGAGGGAGGAGACTGGCAGAATGTTAGCTGTCTGTTTGGAAGGGAGTGCAAGGTGTGCAGATTCCCTTCAGCTCACAGGGCTTGCTGCTCCTTCAGAGATAGAGTAGAGCAGAATTAACCAGGTTGGAAAAGACCTTTGAGATCATCGAGTCCAACCTATCACCCACACCATCTAATCAACTAAACCATGGCACCAAGTGCCTCATCCAGGCTCTTCTAAACACCTCCAGGGATGGTGACTCCACCACCTCCCTGGGCAGCACATCCCAATGGCCAAGCTCTCTTGCTGGGAAGAACTTCTTCCTAACATCCAGCCTAAACTTCCCCTGGCACAGCTTGAGGCTGTGTCCTCTTGTTCTGGTGCTGGGTGCCTGGGAGAAAAGACCAACCCCCACCTGGCTACAACCTCCCTTCAGGGAGTTGTAGAGGGCAATAAAGTTTCCCCTGAGTCTCCTCTTCTCCAGGCTAAACACCCCCAGCTCCCTCAGCCTCTCCTCACAGGGCTGTGCTCCAGACCCCTCCCCAGCTTTCTTGCCCTTCTCTGGACACCTTCCAGCAGCTCAACATCTTTCCTAAACTGAGGGGCCCAGGACTGGACACAGGACTCAAGGTGTGGCCTAACCAGTGCTGAGCACAGGGCAGAATGACCTCCCTGCTCCTGCTGGCCACACTGTTCCTGATGCAGGCCAGGATGCCATTGGCCTTCTTGCCCCCCCCCCCGGGCACACTGCTGGCTCCTGTTCAGCCTACTATCCAGCAGTGCCCCCGGGTCCCTCTCTGCCAGGCCGGGATGTCCGCTGGTTTTCAGCTGGCTTCCTTCGGCTGGCAGCTGCCCGCGGAGCCTGGGGCAGCAGGAGCAGCTCATTCTCATACCGGCGCGTTGCTCTCTTTTTCAGTCTGTCCTCACACGCTCTGGATGATAACAGAAGCAGTGCAGGCTCCTCCTGTGACTCCCCAGCTGAAGTTGGCACCAGCACAGACTCTCCAGTCTCCCTCTCTGACTCCAGATCTCCTTTTTCGCCTGTAGACCTTGCGGCTAAGTTACCTCTGGACTGAAAAGCAGAAGTCACCCAGACCCAGGCTGGCTGGCACCGAGGCTTTCCCGTGTGTGTAACTGATTCTGTTCCTCATAGGAACTCCCAGAAATGGTCTGATTTCGAGAAAACTTCCAGACTGGTTCCTTGAGGAGGAATTTCCAGTGGTGCTTATGTAGGAGCAGGCAACTTTGCCTTGGTCCTCAGCCTGAACCCGAGGAAGCAGCTTACTGAATAGGTTTTTATTCCCTGACTTGAAGATAATTCTATTTTTGTGTTTTGCTCTTCATATGAAAGAGGAAATATTGGGGGGGGTGGGGTGGGGGTGGAATTTGGGTGGGGGGGGATTGGTTCTTCTCTGTTCTGGTTGGCTGTGAAGCAGTTCTGTGTTCTACTAGATGGCAAAAGAACCAGTTGGGAGGCTGTCATATTTATGTGCTGGATTCCATTGATGATCATGACTGCTGTCGAGGCTGATTCCAAATCAGGTGTGGAACATTTCTTCTTGGTATGATCTTGGGGGGGGGGGGTTTAACTTCCCCATCTAGGTGGTGTATGAGAGTGACAGATGTGCTCTGCTAAAGGCCCTTGTAATAGGGAGGAAAAACCAGGACCAAAACATTAAACCCTGAGGTTTTTAAACATTTAATACTCGAGGAGTGCATTACCTTACCAGATATATCTGGCTTGGGTTGGACACACACAGGGAGGAGCCACGAATGCCTTTGTACAGGCTGAGGTGATCAGTGTGGTTAACCTCCTGATGTCACTTCCTTAATGGCATCACCTTATTTCTGCTGTTGGAAACTTCCCCTGCTGCTTGGAGGCCTAGAATTTGGCAAACTGAGGTGTTGGAGGACTTTGTTACGTTGGGGCTTTTTGTCTTTTGGTCCTGTGCTTGAGAAGTCAGTGAGTTGAGGAAGCAGGGCAAGGAAGGTGATTCTCCCCCTCTACTCAGCTCTGGTGAGACCCCACCTGGAGTACTGCCTCCAGTTCTGGAGCCCCTATTCCAAGAGGGATCTGGAGGTGCTGGAAGGTGTCCAGAGCAGGGCCACGAGGATGAGCAGAGGGCTGGAGCACCTCTGCTGTGAGGACAGACTGAAGGAGTTGGGGCTGTTCAGTCTGGAGAAGAGAAGGCTCCGAGGTGACCTCATTGTGGCCTTCCAGTATCTGAAGGGGGCTACAAGAAGGCTGGGGAGGGACTTTTCAGGCTATCAGGGAGTGATAGGACTAGGGGGAATGGAATGAAGCTGGAGGTGGGGAGATTCAGGCTAGATGTGAGGAGGAAGTTGTTCACTGTGAGGGTTGTGAGGCCCTGGAATGGGTTGTCCAGGGAAGTGGTTGAGGCCCTGTCCCTGGAGGTGTTTAAGCCCAGGCTGGCTGAGGCTCTGGCCAGCCTGCTCTAGTGTGGGGTGTCCCTGCCCATGGCAGGGGGGTTGGAACTAGATGATCCTTGTGGTCCCTTCCAACCCTAACTGAAACTATGAAACTAATCCTGATCTCAACTCTGAAATTCCCCAGACAGGAGGGGGAAAAAGTCTGCAAACCTCACCACAGCCAGCTCCTTCAGGTTGTCCAGGGGCAACCCCACCTTGGTTGGTGCACAGCTGGACTTCCCCAGCTGGGGTCCCCGCCTGGATGTGAGTCTGCAGCAGGTTTCAAGCCTTCTCTCCAGGGAGGTTCTGGAGGAGGCAAAATGCCTTGTTGTAAGACACTAGGTCTTTGCAGTGTGTAAGAGCGTGGGAGAAGCATGGCAGCTTCCTCGAGTGGGAGACCAGCCCACTCTGAACTGGGAGAGACCCAAGGGGATGAAGCTTTGGTTGACAGCAGCCAGCAAGATGAGAAATGGAAGACTTGGGAGTGCAAAGGCCCTGGTGACCTAAGGACCAATGACCACTTTCTGTGTGTCCTGATTGTAGAGAGCAACTAGAATGTGCTTCAGAGCTTTCCTGGGCTCGAGTAAGACAGGAGATGCTTTACTTCTGATTTCATTCCTCTTAACTTATTGTCCTGGTCAGCTCACCCATGGCAGTCCCTCCTTCAACCCAGGCTGCCCTTCATCCCTGTGGCAGATGGGCAAAGCTTGTCTTTCATGGCTCTCTGCCCAGGGTGGCCTGGCTTCAGTTCACAGTTCACTCTTGTGCCAAAGAGTTGCTGGGCAAGACTTTGTTGTTGTTGTTATTATTATGCTGATTGTTGTTATTATTGTCATTATTTTCTAGAATCTTGCTTATTTCATCAGCCTGAACCTCCTGGTGTCCCTTCCAGCCTTGGTTTGGTTTTTATTCCCAGAAGATGCAGCAGCAGAGGTGTTTCATAGTTGCATGTGGGTCAACTTGTCTCCTTTTTTAGTTCTGTTGAATATTTAGGCTGTTTCTCAAATAAGTGCCAATAAATGGAGGGGGGAAAAAGAAGAAGAAGGAGGAATGTGTTCTGCTGGGTTTGCACTTTGCCAGAGATGTAACCATGCTCTTGTTTTCCTCTGTGATTAAAAGGTTTTAATGTTCAAGCAGAGTGTCTGTCTTGCACCCAGTCTCCTGCTTTGGCCCTTTAAGTCTCTCCTCTTTCCTTAGTTCTGTGACAAAGGGAGGAAGACTCAAGGATGAAACTAAACAAAGCCAAAAGACTTCAGCAGCTCATCGTGGCCCTAGTTTAGCCCTAGAGGGATCAGAGTGAAATGGGACTCGTGGTGACTTGGGGCCGTGGGTTGATGAAGAGCTCCTCAGGGGCCAGCAATGGTCGTTGGCAGCCCAGCAGGCAGCTGAGTGCTGAGCTGCAGCCAGAGCAGGGAGAGCAGCAGCACAGGGAGGGGATTCTGCCCCTCTGCTCTGCTCAGACCCCACCTGCAGCACTGCCTCCTGTTCTGGGGCCCCTGGCACAAGAAGGACCTGGAGCTGCTGGAGAGGGTCCAGAGGAGGCCATGAAGATGATCAGAGGGCTGCAGAGCCTCTCCTATGGGGGCAGGCTGAGGGAGTTGGGGCTCTTCAGCTGGAAGAAGAGAAAGCTGCAAGGAGACCTTAGAGCAGCCTTCCAGTACCTGGATGAGGTATTGGAGAGGGACCTTTGATAAGGGCTTGTAGTGACAGGATGAGGGGCAATGGCTGTGAGCTGGAAGAGGGGCTACTGGTGTGACACAACAGCCATAACCACCCCAGACGCAGGAACTCCTGCTGGCAGTGTTGCTTCTCTGCTGGTTCCCCATTCACTGCTGAGCAATGACCCCTGGAGCTTTGCTTCCTTGAGTGCTGTGGGTACAGGACTATGGCATCTGATGTCTCTCAGCTGAGATGAGTTTATATCACAAGTGTTAGTGCCTTTATCTTCCAGAAGCAGCAGGCAGCTTTCTTAGGCCATATTGAAGGCTCTGCTCATTCATATTTATCACAGGCTCACAGGATATCAGGGGTTGGAAGGGACCTCAGGAGATCAAGTCCAACCCCCCCTGCCAGAGCAGGACCAGAGAATCCAGCACAGGTCACACAGGAGCACATCCAGATGGGGCTGGAAAGGCTCCAGAGAAGAAGACTCCACAACCTCTCTGGGCAGCCTGCTCCAGGGCTCTGGGACCCTCACAGGGAAGAAGTTCCTCCTTGTGTTGAGGTGGAACCTCCTGTGCTGGAGTTTCCATCCATTGCCCCTTGTCCTGTCACAGGTGCAGCTGAGCAGAGCCTGTCCCCTCCCTCCTGACCCCCAGCCCCCTGATATTTATAGACATTGATCAGATCCCCTCTCAGTCTTCTCCTCTCCAGACTAAACCACCCCCAGGGCTCTCAGCCTCTCCTCACCAGGCAGTGCTGCAGTCCCTTCAGCATCCTTGCAGCCCTCCCTTGGACTCACTCCAGCAGATCCCTGTCCCTCCTGACCTGGGGGGCCCAGAGCTGGATGCACTATTCCAGGTGAGGTCTTACTAGGGCAGAATCCAGGGGGAGGAGAACCTCCCTGCATCTGCTGGCCACACTCTTCATCTTCTGCCCATCAAGTACTGTGCTCAGATATTTAAAACACCATGGAAAGTATTTCTTATTAGAGAGAAACTTGTTTGGATTCTGCAAGTGTTTCAGGGCACAGAGCCACGTCCCTCCAGGGCTGTGCCACTCCTCTCCAGTGGCACCTTCCCAAAGCCATGCCTGTGAGCAGCCCTGGAGGGGTCTGCTCGAAAACTCCCCTGCAGGATTTGCTGGCAGCTGAAGCGGGTCCTGGGCCAACGTGTCTTCCTTGACAACTGAGAGGTGTTTTTCTTCCTCCCACCTTCTGCAGCAGCACAGAGCTGCTGAGGGAATGCTGATAACCATGCCAGTGCCCAGGGGACTTTATTTTTGGAATGAGTGCTTCAGTGGTCGCTGCATTTAGCAGAGGAACAGATTCCTCACGCTGGGAGAGAGCCACAAGTGCCAGGAAGGAGCAGCTCTGTGGCAGCCAGGTTCACTTATCATAGAATCATAGAATCAATAAGGTTGGGAAAGACCTCAGAGATCATCAAGTCCAACCTGTCACCCAACACCTCCTGACAACTAAACCATGGCTCCAAGTGCCACATCCAATCCCCTCTTGAACACCTCCAGGGATGGGGACTCCACCACCTCCCTGGGCAGCACATTCCAATGGCCAAGCTCTCAGGAAGAACTTTCTCCTCACCTCCAGCCTAAACTTCCCCTGGCCCAGCTTGAGACTGTGTCCTCTTGTTCTGGTGCTGGCTGCCTGGGAGAAGAGACCAACCCCCACCTGGCTACAACCTCCCTTCAGGTAGCTGTAGATAGCAATAAGGTCTCCCCTGAGCCTCCTCTTCCCAGGCTAAACACCCCCAGCTCCCTCAGCCTCTCCTCACAGGGCTGTGCTCGAGGCCTCTCACTTGCTAGGGTCTTCTCTGTGTCTTCTCTGCCTGAACACTTAACAGCTGCCCACAGTCCTGCAGAGATTAGCATGAGAACTGAATTGGTTCGTTTAAAGCTTTGTTCAGAAACCCTGAGGGTAAAAATGATCAGCAGCCTGTACAAACAGCACAGGGCTCCAGAGCCTTGCAGTGGGGAGCCTGAGCTGATGGTGTGGGGAGACCTAATAGCAGCCTTCCAGTATCTCAAGGGGGCTACAAGAAGGATGGAGAGAGGCTGTTTACCAAAGCCTGCAGGGACAGGATGAGGCCAATGGCTTCAGACTAGAGCAGAGCAGACTTAGATTGGATGTTAGGAACAGGTTCTTTACTATGAGGGTGGTGGAACACTGGGACAGGTTGCCCAGGGAGGTGGTTGGGGCCCCATCCCTGGAGATATTCAAGGTGAGGCTCAACAGGGCTCTGGGCAACCTGACAAGGTGACCTTTAAGGGTCCCCTCCAACATGTTGCATTCTAGGTTTCTAATTCTAAATTCTATTTTTTTTTTTTTCCAGCCAGGAGGGTCTCAGCCAAGGTCAGAGGGCAAAGTACCTGAGCTGCTTGGGATGAAGAACTCAAAGGTTGAGGGAGGTTGTAAGACCTCTTTTGCAGCTTCACCATGAATTGTGACATTGCCCAGGATCACCATGGGCCCTATGAAGCACGCAGCACTCAACACCTGAGAACTTTCTTTCCTATGAACATGAGCCAGCAGTGTGCCCAGGGGGCCAAGAAGGCCAATGGCATCTTGGCCTGCATCAGGAATAGTGTGGCCAGCAGGAACAGGGAGGTCATTGTGTCCCTGTACTCAGCACTGGTTAGGCCACAGTTCTGGGCCCCTCAGTTTAAGAAGGACATTGAGACACTTGAATGTGTCCAGAGAAGGGCAATAAGGCTGGGGAGGGGTCTGGAGCACAGCCCTGTGAGGAGAGGCTGAGGGAGCTGGGGTTGCTTAGCCTGGAGAAGAGGAGGCTCAGGGGAGACCTTCTTGCTCTCTACAGCTACCTGAAGGGAGGTTGTAGCCAGGTGGGGGTTGGTCTCTTCTCCCAGGCACCCAGCACCAGAACAAGAGGACACAGTCTCAAGCTGCACCAGGGGAGGTTTAGGCTGGAGGTGAGGAGAAAGTTCTTCCCAGAAAGAGTAATTGGCCATTGGGATGTGCTGCCCAGGGAGGTGGTGGAGTCCCCATCCCTGGGGGTGTTCAAGAGGGGATTGGATGTGGCCCTTGGAGCCATGGTTTAGTAGTTATGAGGTGTTGGGTGAGAGGTTGGACTTGATGATCTCTGAGGTCTTTTCCAACCTTGTTGATTCTGTGATTCTATAAACAAAAGCCTCCTGGATCTGGTTTACAGGCTGAGGCAGGCTCCCTTCCGTGGGAATGGATTACTAGGGCAAGTTAGTCTGAAGTGTGGGATTTGTGCTCCTGAGAAAGGAAAGGGGCGCTGGAACTTGGCATTTAGAAGGAAAGCTGTTGGAAGCCAAGTGTCTTAAACTCACATTGACAAATGAGGACCTCAGCACAGCGATTTACTGCCAAAGCTGCTTGGCAGCCTCTTTCCAGTTTAGGCTTGTTGGTTATCTGTTGCTTATCAGATGCTTCCTACACCTGGACATAGAGTGAAATACCACAGGACTGGCTTTGACAATTCCCAGCTAGCTGATTCCAGGGAGGATCTCTCTGCTTTGCCGCTGGAGGCACAGTTCTGTGCACAGGCTTCTCCTGGAGCTGCTGCAAATGCCACTGCTGAGCTGTTTCAGTAAGAGCAGGGACTGTCACCATCTGCCAGCAGGCTTGGTCACCTTCCTGGGGCATGCTTGGAGAAATGTCAGCAGCTCAGCACTTCCCTTTTCAGGGGCTGGAGCAGGTTCCAGGTGATCTCCAGTCTCAGGGAGATCTCCAGCAGCTGTGATCCCTGGACCCCATTATTTGATAGCCCTGGAGCCTGTCCCAGGAGCTCTGAATGAGGGCTGTTGGGTCTGCTGCAGATTGAAGCATTCTGTGATTCACTCCTTCAGAGGAAACAAAGCTGTCTAAGCATTTTCTGATCCAGACAAGTGCAAACACCTACAGGAGATCATGTCCCAAGCCTATAGCTACGAGGAGTGACGCTGCTGAAGGTGATCTCAGCAGCACTCCCAGCTCCTGCCTGCCAGCACTGCTTGTTGGAGAGACTGGTGCCATGGCAAGTGCTGGGTAAACAAGATGGCTCTTTCTGCTGGATAATCTTAAACCCCTCCTAAGTGCCTGCTGAAAGAGCTTTTCCACTGCAAGGGAGTGACTGGTTTGGTTTGTTTGTGGGGACAGCCAGGAATGGGAAATGATGTGAACACTTAACTGCTTTGCCTGGGGTCTGTAACATGAGGCAGATTCACTGTCCTCAGGTCTTATTTCCAGAGGCACCCAGTGTCCTCCAGCACTAGCAAGCAAGACCCAGAGGTGTGTCCATGCATAAAGCCAGGGATGGATGCATCAGAAAACAGAACTCCTGCATATCCACCTGGTGAAACTCAGCCAGTGTCTCCCTGTGGCCATGCCTAACATAGAATTGTCAGGGTTGGAAGGGACCTCAAGGATCAGCCAGTTCCAATCCCCTGCCATGGCAGGGACACCTCACACTGCAGCAGGTTGCTCACAGCCACAGCCAGCCTGGCTGCAAACACCTCCAGGCAGGAGGCTTCCACCACCTCCCTGGGCAACCTGTGCCAGGCTCTCACCACCCTCATGGGGAACAACTTCTTCCTAACATCCAATCTCAATCTACCCACTTCTAGTTGTGCTCTATTCCCCCCAGGCCTATCACTACCTGACATCCTCAAAAGTCCCTCCCCAGCTTTCTTGGAACCCCCTGCAGATACTGGAAGGCCACAAGAAGGTCTCCTCAGAGCCTTCTCTTCTCCAGACTGAACAACCCCAACTCCCTAAGTCTCCTCAGAGCAGAGCAGCTCCAGCCCTCTGCTCATCCTCGTGGCCCTTCTCTGGACACCTTCCAGCACCTCCAGATCCTTCCTGGCACAGAGGCTCCAGAACTGGACCCAGAGCTCCAGCTGTGGTTTCAGCAGAGTGGAGCAGAGGGGCAGAATCCCCTCCCTGGCCCTGCTGGCCACACTTCTCTTGCTGCAGCCCAGGCTCTGCTTGGCTTCTGGGCTGCAAGTGCTCACTGCTGGCTCATGTTGAGCTTCTCACCCACCGGCACCCCCAAGTCCTTTTCTTCAGGGCTCATTTGATACATCCCCATCCCCTTCCCCTCACAGGGCTCAGCTGAAACTCTGCTCAGGTCATTTGTTTTCCCAACACTGGACTGAAGCTGTGTTGTGCTGGAACCTCCCTGAAGTAGGAACCAGTCAGAATTCACACTTGTCAGGCTTATTTTGCCCAGGTGCCCCTTTTGACTTGCATCCCCTGAGTTACACTCTGCATAGAGGAAGTGGTTTGTGTGCACTGCTCCTTGCCCCTGGAAAAGAAATGGCTTTAGAGTTGCTGATAACTTTTAGTTACTGATTTCTGTGGGCAAGGTGTTTTTCTGCACCAGTTGCCTCTCTTCACAGAATCACAGAAGGGTAGGGGATGGAAAGGACCTCTGGAGATCATCAAGTCCAATCCCCTGCCAGAGCAGGGTCACACAAGAACACAATCCAGGTGGGTCTGGAATGTCTCCAGCACAGGAGACTCCACAGCCTCTCTGGGCAGCCTGCTCCAGGGTTCTGTCACCCTCCCAGGGAAAAAGTTTTTCCTTATGTTCTCGTGGAACTTCTTAAATATGAATGCTGGCAGTTTGGGTCTCTGCTGTCCTGTGACCTCACTTCCCAAGGGTCCTGTGTGTGCTGTCCTGCAGCACTAAGCTGTCTTACAAGTCTTGGTCATAGGTGTCAAGACGTGGTTAGAGGCTGAAACATGAAACCTTCTTTGAGGGTGGCAGAGCCCTGGGGCAGGCTGCCCAGAGAGGTTGTGGAGTCTCCTTCTCTGGAGACTTTCAAGGCCCACCTAGGTGTGTCCCTGTGTGACCTGCCCTGGGTGATCCTGCCATGGCAGGGGATTTGAACTTGACCTTGAGAGGTCCCTTCCACCCCCTACCATTCTGTGAGTGTGGTTCTGGAGTTCCTCTCTCCTGTACTTCTGCAAGTGCCTGGCCCAGCACAGTCCTGGCCCATGGCTGGGACTCCAGGACATGGGGGAATAAAAAGAGGTGAGTTTGTGGGTTTTTTTTCAGTCACCATAAAATGCCTCTCTCAACACCTCCCAGTTAGCCTGGTTACCACACAGCAGTTTTGTTCTCCTTAACTTCAGTGCCATTCCCTTGCCCTTCCTCCCAGCACAGCAGGCTGAACCTCCTCATGGAACTCAGAACTGAAGAGAGAAGCTCTGCAGTGGCAGGAGAGCACTGGAAGGCAAGCAGGCTGTCTGCAGCACAGCCTTCCCAAACCACCTACTAGCTTTAGTTTTGTTGTTGGTTTTTGGTTGAACATGAATTAATGTTTGACTTCCCTCTGTCATCTGATACCTGATGACACAACCTCAGCCCTTCTGAGAACCCAACTGAAGCAACATCCACCACCTCAGCCCTTCTGAGAGCCCAACTGAAGCAACATCCACCACCTCAGCCCTTCTGAGAACCAAACTGAAGCAACATTTTATTGCCACTTAAAGGCTTCCTTGTATTAGGAAAATAAAATAGAAAGTACAGTGATTAACAATTCAAATCCAGCCTCTCTCTCACTGGCATCTTCCTCCTTTCTCTGTTGTTTCCATGCATCAGCAGAAAAGTGACCCATAACATGCAGGGAGAAAGGAAGTTTTAATTCCCAGGATGATTTTCATACAGATCAGAGCATATTAATTGGAGAGACTTCTTAGACACCAAGGGGGGTTTTGTGTGTGAATCAAGCACAGCAAGAGCAGCCCTGCAGCAGGAAGGGTGTTGAACTGAACTCCTCACCCCTGAGCTGCCAAATGAAGGGAAACACTTGTTCTATGAACCAGGATAAATGTTTAATGAATAGAAAAGTGGAATTTGAGCAGGACTGATACAAAAGAAATCCCCCATCTTAGCTGGGGGGGGGGAAGGGATGGTGTAGAGGAACTCCTTTGGTGCTATAAGTGGGGCTCTAAAGGGTGGGGAGGAGGGAAGGCTGAAATGTCAGTGTGCAGGGGGAGCTCACCTGCTGCCAATGCTGCTTAGCTCCCACACTGCATGTGTAGATGGAGGGGTGGATTGCATGTGGAGGGCAGATGCAGGCTGGACAGGAGGAGGAAGTTCTGCACAGTTAGGGTGGGAAAACACTGGAACAGGTTGCCCAGGGGTGTGGTTGAGGCCCCATCCTTAGAGACATTCGAGATGACTTGCTGTGGTCCTGGGCAGCCTTGATCGAGTTGCCAGGTGTGCCTGGTGCCTGCAGGTGTCCCTGGACAAGATAACCCTTTGAGGGTCTCCCTTGCAAGCTGCTGCCCTCTGTGGATCTGCACACAGCCCTGAGGAACGAAAGGCTCTGACTACAGAACTCGGTTGTGTTGTCCACGACTGTGATACAAAAGGGCTGTTGCAGAAATTATTCTTCCCCCAGGTAAGACACCCAGCACTCAACAAGAGGTTGGTAAGGGAAGGAAGGAAGGAAGGAAGGAGGAAGTGGAGAGAAGGACTTCTTCACCTCAAATTCATGGTTTATTTCATGGCTGCGCCGCTGGAACTGTTAATTTTCTTCCCCAGAGAGTCAGGATTCTCCTCCTGGGCTGGAGCCAGCAGTGTTATGCCCCAGCCTCAAGCCTGTACAACCACCAAGCAAACACCTTGTAGAGGAGACAGTCTTGCTTTTAGAGTGAGCACACACTGATGGGAACATAGACTAAAAGTAACAAATGTTGCTTTAATCAGGAGTCTGTTGTCGTTGGTTTCCTTTGTTTTGGTTTCTGGTTGTGGGTTTCTTTGTACAGTAGGTGTAGATATAAAAGGTGGGGTTGTTTTTTTCCCCCCCCAAATTATTTTCACAGGTATCACTGAGCATGTCAGAGCTGTCTTGTTACAGAAGCACCTGGCCAAGTGCTTTGAGTCTTTATTATACAGAGTTAAAATATATTACACTTCTGAAGGGATCTCGAATCACTGCAAGGGGCTTTGCTAGCATCTTAGTGAGCCAAATGGGAGGAAAAGGCAGTCCACATTCATGGTGTGAATATACAGTAAGGTGTTGGACATCCTATTAGACTCATTGCTCATGTTCTCAAAATAACCATGGTGATGAGACCTGCAAGAGAAGAAGGGAGAGCTGAATGCTTTCGCTTCGGCACACGAAACGCTGCCGCTGCCTGCCCCCGGCACAGGGCAGAAATACACACAGAAGGGATTGAGGGATACAGGAAGAAGGGACTTGGGGAAGCACTTCACTTAAATGGTAGAAGTATGGCTCCCACTTTTGATGTAGGCACAGAATCTGAATCATAGCATGTTAGGGGTTGGAAGGGACCTCTCGAGATCAGGGAGTCCAACCCCCCTGCCAAAGCAGGGTCACCCAGGAACGCACCCAGGTGGGTGTTGAAAGTCCCCAGAGCAGGAGGTTCCACAAGCTCTCTGGGCAGCCTGCTCAGGGCTCCAGCACTCTCCCAGCAATGAGGTTTTTCCTCATGTTGAGGTGGACCTTCCTGGTTTCCAGCTTGTGCTGTTTCTTGTCCTATCACTGGCCCCCAAAGAAGAGAGCATGGCACCTTCATCTTGACACCCACCCCTCAGATATTGATCAGACCCCCCTCAGCCTTCTCTTCTCCAGACTAAACAGCCCCAGGTCTCTGAGCCTTTCCTCATAGGAGAGATGTTCAAGTTCCCCAATCATCCTCTTAGCTCTCCATTGGATTCTCTCCAGGAGACCCCTGTCTCTCCTGAACTGGGGAGCCCCAGACTGGACACAGTATTCCAGGTGTGGTCTCCCCTAGACCTGCTGGCCACACTTCTCTTGATGCACCCCAAGCAACTGTCAAACAAAGGCCACTGAAGTGCAGTGTCCCTAGTAAATAGATGCCAAAGGAGCTACAAATGCTCCAGGCAATGATTCATCTCACTACAGGAACACCTGAACCCTGAGATTTTGACTGAGGGCAGTGTAACAGTGGCAGACAAGCCAAGATACCAGGGAGGGGGGCTAGTGGTGGGCAGCCTAATCCAAATGCTGGATCATCAAGTTAAGGCAAGTTAGCTGAAGGCTCCAAGGCATTTTTGTTTCTGCTTCTGTGCAGAGTAACTGATCAAAGACTAATTCCAGACAGAGATGTTAAGTTCCCTTGTCAGTCTGCACAGGGAGCTTTCTACAGCCTCTCTGTTGTGACCTTTAAAGGGGGAGGAAAGAGGCAAAAAAAAAATGCAGTGCTCTGTCAGAGGTTAAAACCAATTACAAGCAGATGAAAGAAGGAAATGTGGGGCTAATAAACCCACCCATGACACACTGAAAAGTCCACTTTAATTATGTGCTGGTACAGGAGAAAGTACAAACCTGCAAGTTTTCAGCTGTGAGTTATAGTGCATGAGGCAAAGGGGAGGATGGGGGGAAAAAACCACATCAGGACTCCTCGAATTCCAACCTTACCTAACATCAAGATAGAAATTTCCCAGCTCTCAGGCAATCTTCCTTTCTTGCAGGCTCAGATGATGCTAGTGCAGCAGCCTTTCACTGCAGAGAGCTCAGCTGAAGCCTGCAGGTCTCACCATGGATAAAGACATTTCTGAGGCTATTTTACTATCCTGATTTAATGATTTACTTTATGAAGCTAGAAGCATGACAGCAGAGAGCTGTACTGCTGCCTTCCATTAGATAAGCAATTTAGCCATTAAGGAGGAATTAGAGTTCAGCTATTTCTTCAGGTCTGTGTTAGCTTTGGCAACCAGTCCTAGCACAACTCCTGCAGGCCTTGGACTCCCTGCATCATCACAGAGCCACAACAGAGGCTTCTGGAAGGTGGTGCAGGGCAGCCTATCCCACTTGTATAGGGACTTTCAGTCAAAGGTTTAACTCCTTTCTGTCAAGCAAATGCTTCCCAAATGTTGTACAGCCCAGTTGGTGTGGCACTGGCCTCCCTTGCTACACAATCCACTTGGACTTTGCTGTGGAAGAAAGTGGTTTTCATCCTCCAAAGAGCAGTCAGCTTTCTGCACCAGCAAGAGTTGCACACAGAAGAATCTTTTCATGGAAACTAAAACCACTGCTCCCAAAGGAATCAAGATCTGCAAGAACTCCAAAGTGAATCTAGAACTAGGTTCAGCTACTGCAGATGTATGAAGTCAGATGGTTTACCACAACAGCTCCCAGCAGGAACTGGAGTAAATTTCAAAACTAGAGATAAACCCCAAGTTGGGATTACTGCAAGCTCCTGATCTGTAAACACATCCCCATCAGCTCAGGTGAGGAGCAACAACTGGGTTTTGAAACCACTTCAGCAGACTGCACGAGTCAGGCAGCTGAGTGTGTGCATTAACCATCAAGAACTTGCATCCTTCCCCATTCACTACCTCACCTCCAGCTCTCAGTGTGAATCTGCCTAGCTTGCTTCCTTTAAATCCTCATTTCTGCCAGGTGGGACAGGAGAACTGAGTTTAAGTGGGACTGCTCTTCAAATCTGAAATAGCCATGGAAAGAGAGTCACCACTAATGAAATATGCAGCTTCACTCTGCTTCCTAACCTAGCAGCAAGCTACAACTCAGGAAGAACTGTGGATGGTGGTGGGTTCTCAGGAAGGCTTTGCAACAACTGACTTCTACACATTTCAACTGCTTATCAAGAAGGCAGTGAATGGAGCCTTTCAGACCAGATGGAGAGAGCAATGAAATAACAGCAGAGATGGAGGTTCTGCAACAGAGCAACTCTCTATTTCAATAAAAGCATAAGAAACAGCACATTCCATTCAGTTTTGCTGGCAGATGACTGCCCTTGGCTGGCCATCAAATGAAGGTGAAATTAACAAGCAGAGGCCTGTCTATGGTAAGTATCAACTAAAATCTGATCTAAAACACACAGAACAGCTATGATGGCTGCAAGTTAAATGTAAGCAGAGATGCAAACCCAAAGTGTAAGGTGATGCTCGGTCTGAAGCCACTGGCAGAGAAAGGAGAAGCTTCCCAACATCAGAGGAGCTGCACAAAGGCATTTACCCAATCCCAGCTACTTACCTAAAACATAAGCAGCTACTAACTTTTGATTCACGCTTAAATGGAGGTAGAGAGGCACCAGGGATTCCATTTCCCCCAATGTAGGTAGCATTAGTGCTGCAACACACACTATTCCTAGGAAGACTGTTAGTAAACTAGGTCCCGACGAGGCAGTTCTGTTTTCTGAAACACAAGAGAGAACCCAGCGGTGAGGAACGGCCAACCCACAGCAGCCTTCAAGGCTCTGCAGTACACCACAGCTGCAACACCCTGAGGTGTCCTTTGCCCCTTTGGAGTTTGGAAGGGCTGGAAATCAACTTTTCAACCCACCCTTCTCAACTCTCTGCGTTTTGGAGAGAAGAAAGCTGCTCCTTGTGCTGATGCTGGAACTTGTTTTCACACGACTTCCCAAACCCCTCCTCCCCACCCCCCTGCCACCGTCTGGAGGGACAGAGCCTGCCAGCCCCAGTAGCTGTACACACAAACTCCTCACAGCTGGATGAGGAAGCAGTGCTTGAGGCTTCACCATGCATCCTGACTCTGCTCCTCGCTGTGTGCCTGCAGCCATGAGCAATCGCTTAGGAAGAACACCCAGAAGAGCTGCACAGGCAGAGAACTGCTCCCACCTCCAGAATAAAACTTGGCTACAGGACAAGCAGAGATTCCTGGGCCAGATCAGTTCCCCTTCTTTCATTAGGGGCTGCACCTGCCAGAACCAGTTGCCAACACAAAAAAAAAAGAAAAAGGCAAACAAACCAAGAATCAGTAATATTTGAATCTTACTCTGAAAGCTGTGAAAGTGAGCAGTGCAATATCCCCAGAACAAGGGCATACAAACTAGAGCTGAACTCTCCTTCGTGTGCTTTATTGTGCTGCAGTTTAACAGCTGGAACCTACTCAAAGGCACAGTTGTGTAATCTTTGAAAGAGCTGCTAACATGTTCAGTGAATCCCTCTCACCAAATTCTCAAGGCTTGCTGGCAACTAGCCAAAGTTTTCATCAAGTCCTTCTATCCTCAGTGACTAGCAACATGTGTCCTCCTTCAATTCCAGGAGTCTGGAATTTCTAGGTTGCAGGTTAGATGGCAAAGACTGGAGCTGCTGTGTAAGCAAGCGATAGAATGGACTCACCAAGGCTTTTCTGAGCAGAGAAATAGCACTTGGATGAAGACAGGTTGTCCAGGATGGTTCAGAACTTCTCTACTGGAACAGCTACCACAAGCAACATTCAGTTCTGTGAACCCAGGCACCCAGTCCTGTGAACCCAGGCACCCAGTCCTGTGAACCCAGGCACCTCCCTGAGTTTGCTTTAACCAGGTACCCTACGAATAACTATCTTGAAGGGGTTCCTAGTAAAAGGTGTTTCACCAGCCAACAAACTAAACAGTCAAACAGTTTGGGTTGAACAGGAGGAACACTCAAGCAAATCCAGCTGTTTTCCAGAACTGATGTTTGTTCTTGTCATGAAAAATTAAGCAGAGACAAGAATACTGGAGTGTAAATCAATGAAAGGAGCAAGAAAGTAGGCTGCCAAGTCGAGAAGTGGTTTAGATTTAGATCTGGTACAACTTGATACTTTTTCTATCTCCCCCTACCCCTTTTGGTCCAGGTTTTACCCCAAGACTGCTGATTCACTCCCTCACCTACAAAGGATGCAGAGTTTTCTGCTAGCCAGGGAGCTTCTCTATGTTTGTGAGGCAGACAAAGGAGCACTTCAGAAGATGTTTTGGCAGTATTTCCTGCTCCTCCGGAAATGGAGGATTAAGGGTTTGGAACAAACTCAGGAGGGGCATATGTTCTGAGAGAGCCCAAGGGAAAAAACACCCTACCATCCTCCTGCAGACAAATTCCCATGGGCTGCACCAGAACTTCTGCACCAGGGGAACAGAAAATGTACTCTCTGAGGTCTGAGATGCAAACGTGGGGCAGCAAAGGGGCTTGGTTAATCAAGCCAGCAGCATATAGAATACATAATTAACCAGGTTGGGAAAGACCTTGGAGATCATCAAGTCCAACCTAACACCATCCAATCAACTAAACCATGGGCTTGATTAATCAAGACAGCAGAATACAGAATTAACCAGGTTGGAAAAGACCTTTGAGATCATGAAGTCCAACCTATCACCCACCACTATCTAATCAAGTAAACCATGGTACTACACCATGGGCTGGATTAATCAAGACAGCAGAATATAGAATGAGGAATTAACCAGGTTGGAAAAGACCTTTGAGATCATCAAGTCCAACCTATCACCTGCCACTAATCAAGTAAACCATGGCACTAAGTGCCTCATAAGCAGAGCAGCCATAGTCTGGGTTCTTGGGCACTGTCATCTGCCAGTCATAAAACCAACCTTAGTAAATAAAATGAACTGCTTTTGAATTTATCCTAGTGAGCTATTCACAACTGATTCAGAAGACAGGAGAGGTAAAAGATTTCAACTACCTGGTTGACACAAAGACTGATCAAAAAAGACACTTTCAGCCAGGTGTTCTTTTATTCGTTTTTCCTCCTCTTCCTTTTGTTGCTGTTGCTCCTTTGCAGATGGAAGTAGAGTAGCAATGATCTCCTTTTTCCCCAGTGCTTTCCTCTGGCTCTGCTCAGACACTTGCAGGCGGAATTTATCTATCACACCATAGTAAGCAGCCCGGACATCTCTGTGACGAATCACACTGCAGAGGGAAACACCCTTTTCAGTCAGGAGAACTCATCAGAAGCCTGTCTCCTGGGCAATTACAGCCCACATCCCTCCCACAAACACACACTGCAATAGGCCAGATCCCTGCTACCTCTTCCAGCACCCACAGCTCTTGAAGATTTCATCTTGCCTTCACTTCCCACCATCCCTGATGTTTGCTCTGGTTCCCGAACATAGATGATTTACTGGCTGGCCAAAAAGAAGAGGCAATTCATAGAATGGGCTGGAAAGGACCTTGAAGATTATCTAGTTCTCCTACTAGACCAGGTTGCTTAAGGCCCTGTCCAACCCAGCCTTGAACACTTCCAGGGAGGGGGTATTCATGACCTCCCTGGGCATCCTGTTCCAGTACAGAATCCTAGAATGGGCTGGGTTGGAAGGGACCTCCAAAGGCCATCCAGTCCAACCCCACCTACAGTCAGCAGGGACATCCTCGACTAGATCAGGTTGCCCAGAGCCCTGTCAAGACTTCCCTTGAATATTTACAGGGATGGGGCCCCAACCACCTTCCTGGGGAACCTCTTCCTGAGGCTGTTTCACCATCCTCATAGTGAAGAACCCCTTCCTAACACCCAGTCTAAATCTGCTCTTCCCACTTAAGTACACCTTTGCCTCAATCTGGGGCCTAGCTGCCAATTTGCATGAAGCATCAATTATCTGAAAGATACTTTCTCTGTCAAAGTTGTTTGAAGCTGATTTTAAAAGGTATGGGGGGATTAGAGTGGACAGGGAAGGAAGGAAGGAATGTAGGACTGCTAACACTTGGGGAGGTGATGGCAAAATTCTAGGGGGCTGAGGAAAGCAGGCTCACAAGCTTTGAGTTGTACTTGCTCAGGAGCAAAACTCATTCCCTTTATGTGCAGCAGTCAGCTAGCTGTAGAGGGATTTTCAAAATCAGAAGCCTACCCTCAAGAGCATGTAACAGTGCAGTAAAAAAAGTGACAGCTGTGCAGTAAAAATGGCAGCTCTGTGTCTCCAAACCATCTCTCACCTCTTTTTCAGTGGGGAAACCTGGGTATCAATGGCAGAGCTTTGTGCTGTCATCAATCTAGCTGCCTTGAGCACGTTTCACAGCCTGCACTGAAATGCATGCTGCTGCAGATACCTCAAGCAGCTCCCAGGGGCTATGCTGGGTGTAGCAGCACAAGCTGCAGTCAGATCTCAGATTGCAGTGTAGAAATATCCTCTGAGCTCCAG
This sequence comes from Colaptes auratus, assembly GCA_015227895.2. Lineage (NCBI taxonomy): Eukaryota > Metazoa > Chordata > Aves > Piciformes > Picidae > Colaptes > Colaptes auratus. The sequence continues at coordinate 3,350,448 of CM037644.1, forward strand.
CTTGAGTCAGTTATTCTCTTGGTAAGCCTTCTCCTCACGGTCCAGCAGCCACTCCTGCTCTGCTGTTTTAAATACACTGACCAAGGTGGCTTCCAGCAGTCAGACAGCTGCTGCATTCTTTCTAGTTTCAGGGCATTTCATGGGAAAAAAATTTCTATGTGGGACCTAGGAAAGGCAGAGGTTTAAAATAACAGTGATCAAAGGCAACAACAGAGCTCCAAGCAGTGCTCTGCTCAACAGCCTCCTCTCTGCAGTTATGATTCATTATGAAAATACTTCTCTAGCATTAAAAAAAGAGTCACATTCAGGTTTTGAATCTGTATCAGCTCTTTGGGTTAATATGGATTTGAGTTATTTCCCCCCCCCCAAGTGGAAAACTTTATTTGGATGCTTGGGTTTTGGGGTGTTTTTTGTGTGTGTGCAAGGCCAGTTTAAAGATAATTCCCTGAAAAAACATACCCACATGTAAGTGATTTGGCCTTAGGAAGGCTGCCATCTCCTGAGAGATCAATAAAGGCTTTTACCCTTAGAAACATAGAACAGAAGTCTTAAAAATGCTTCCAGAAAGCTATTTTGTTTGGGTTTTTTTTATGACATGTACACTAAATTGCTGCAAGAGCCAGGTTTTTGTGCTTCAGCCTTCATTAAAAAGAACTGTACCTCCCATCACTACACAGATTCACAGAACAGTTTGGGTTAGAAGGGATCTTAACAGATCATCCAGTTCCAACCCCTCTGCCATGGGTAGGGGCACCTCCCACCAGCCCAGCTTGCTCAAGGCCTCATTCAACCTGGCCTTGGATGCCTCCAGAGAGGTGGCATCCACAGACTCCCAGAGCAACCTGTTCCAGTGCCTCCCCACCCTCACTCTAAAGAATTTCTTCCTAATCTCTAGTCTAAATCTACCTTATTCCAGCTCAAAGCCATCATTGTCTTATCAATACATGCTCTTTGTAAGGAGCCCCTCCCCAGCTTTCTTGTGGCCCCCCTTAATGTACTGGAAGGCTGTTCTAAGGTCCCCCTGGTGCCTCCTCTTCTCCAGCCAGTGCTTGTAACTGGTATCTGGCTTGAGTAGAGCGTTCAACCAGGAACCAGACTGTCCTCCCCTAAGCACGAGGGCTGCAGGAATGTATGTGGTTTTACATCACTGTAGAGGCAGAAGAGTGTGTTTATGACAGGCTTGCAGCAAGCTGAGTGGTGGCTGGGCAACTGCCTTCACTGAAACAAAAGGCTTTCTCCCCCCCCCCCCAAGCAATCCTAACTCACACAACCCTCAGCACATTAGAAGAGCAAATTCAACACTTATCCCTTCCTCTCACAATTTTGTTGCTACTTTTAGTACCATGGTAGTACCAACCTAAACAGAATCTTTACATAACACTGTGCTGTGAGAACATGCATCTGCTGCCAAGCAAAGAGATGTTTTCTGCAGACCCTTATAAACAGATACATTCTCCTGTTTCCTTTTACAGGCCATTGCATAATTGGAAGCTCTGTAGAATATCTGTTTATCTGGCAAATGGCCATACTTGCATAGTACTGCTCATATCCTAGCAGTAAACACTGCCCCTTAGACAGCAACCATTGGAACTGGATGGGGTTTGTGCTGCACAAAACCACTCCCCTGGGACCATGCATATGTCTCATTTTCCTTTATTTAATAAAAACCCCCACATTTGTTTAGGGTTAACCAAAAATAATCGAGCCTGTGCAAATGCCTGCCAAAGCCTGCCACAGCTCCCTGATACACTGCTATATTCTGACCTGCTTCCTTCCATTTCAGTGCCCCTGCCCACTGAAACTTTTCAGTTCCATGTTTTAAGACTTCCCTTCTATGTAGTGAGCCTTTTGAGTTTTCCTCATTACACCTAAGGAAGAGAGTCTGTTCATCATCTTCATCAAACAAGTTTTGTGGGTTGTGTTTTTCACTGTATGACCATTTGTCAGGCAGAGATTCCAGGTGGTGCTTCAGATTTCTATTCAGGAAGCCCAGCCTGCTCTTTTAAGTACTTCCTGCTTTCTTTAGTTCTATCTGTACATCAACACAGAAATAACAAGGAAGATGAAAAGGGCTGGTCTATTTTAGCTTATGGATCTGTTCTGCTTTGAGTAACAGCAGCCTACAGAACTTACACATTATTTTGGTCACTTTATTAATTTCCTCTGTTATTGGGCTGGGACCAGACAGGAAAAAAAAAAACCACAAACAAGTAAAGGAGAGACTGAGATCTACAAATAAGATGTGGTTGGGATGAAAGGTAGGCAAAAGTACCTGTGTGAAAAATAGCCCAGGAAAGTGTGCTCAGCAGAACTGCAAACGTTTTTGCTTTGCCAATCTGCAAGCAAGTATTTCTCATGCAGGACTCTCAGTCCTGGGGGTCTTGCTTCCCTTGTTATTTCTAACAAAAAAAGGTACTCAGAGGAGTCTCACATTGCTCTCACTGCTGCTTTGCAAACTATACTACAGGATGAATTCACTACCATTTCAGTTATGCCTGATGAAGAAAATTCAGAGAGTAGCTCTAAGTACACTGTAATCCTCTGCCCTTGAGTGAAAGAACAGCAAAGACCAGATGGCCCCAAGAATACAGGAGATGAGCAAAACATTGTATTTTCACACAGCTTATACATATATTCATGGGTTCATGATTTGGGACCCTGAAGATCATCTAGTTCCAACCCCTCTGGCATTAGCAGGGACTACACCAGGTTGCTCAAGGCCTCATCCAACCTAGCCCTGAACACCTCCATGACCTCCCTGGGCAGCGTCTCACCCCCCTCACTCTAAAGAGCTTCTTCCTCATATCTGTGCTGCCCTTTACCACCTCTTAAATAAGAACTTCAGGCAATACAGTGTAGTACATCAGAAAAAAACCCAACCAACCAGCTTTTACTTACATATCAACACAGCACTGAGGCTTCACTGCACCTGTAGCATCAACCACCGCATATTTGTTTGGAGTTGTACAAAGAACTGCAAGGAAAAGGACAGCAGTGGTAACAAAGCAGGAAGGAACACCTCACCAGCTTCATTAACAGACACAAGGAAAGAGTTTGGTTTTGTAACAAACACATGTTGTTACACAAATCATAATTGGATCCAAAGATCACCAACTACCCCTTAAATAGAACTTAACCTAAGAAACCCACCTTTGAATTTTAAGGCAAACTCATAGGGGTTATATAGAGTCAACACCTGCTTGTGTGTTGACTGGTCATCTGCATAAAATATAAGTTCTGTAGGAAAAACAAAAACAGGAAGATTTCCTTCCACTAACTCTGGCTGTCTTTTTTGTTGCTGCATTGGCACTGAATCCTCCTTGCTGCTTCTTGTGCTCTTACGATTTTGTATCCTCAGAGACTTCAGTTTTTGAATCGCTTAAGAATTCCAAAGCATTTTGGCAATTCTAAAAGGGAAGGGAAAAAAAGGGGAAAACAAAAAAACAGGGAAAACAAACCAAACAAAAAAAGAGAGAGAGAGAGAGAAAAGGCAAGAAGATTATTTCCATAAGTCTATATTAAACTGAGGCAAACAACATAGGTGCACAAAAATATCAAATAACAATGCTTGGTTATGGATCTGCTTTTACTTAAGTTCCTTTAAAAACACAGAAATAGGGGGAGGGGGGAAATACTTGCATGGGGGTTTCCATCTGTTGAACAACCTGCTATCAACTAGATGGATAACCACTTCTCCAGTGTATCACAGCAGTACTGTGGGGTCCCACTCCAGACTAGAGCCTTTGCAACACCACCACCAAAAAAAAGAAGATAGCCCACCACCCCTGCCTCAGGACACGACCACTCGAGAAAAAACAGAGCAGAAATGAGAAACACAAGGACATAAGACAGCAGCAGTCACTGTGTTAGGCAGGTGACCTTCCTGGATGAGGTATAATAAGGCAGGTATCCGCTCAGGTATGTCAAAGCCCTGAGATTCAGAACCAAAGAATGGGGAACACCTTCACGCCTTGCTTGGACTCAACAACTGCATGGTACTCACAGGCAACGAGCTGAAAAATAACTGGCATGCAGAACACCAAACAGACTTGGGACTGACTATTTGATTAAGATCTGCCACTGCTGTCTCTAACCCAAGTGTAACCCTTGCAGTTCTCCCTCTGCCACCCCTCCCTGGTTTTGTTTTATTTTGAGTGGCATTCCTGAACTAAAACCAGAACCCATGACCCCACCAAGCAACAATCCCAACTGTAATTCATGACAGAAAATGAAGGCCAGGCTCCTCAGCACACATACCACTGACTTGACACACTCCAGCCAGAACAAAGTGAAACAGCCACACAGCCATTTCCCCCAAGAACATCGTGTGTGACTGTATCTCCTACAGGTTAATTATCAAACTGGAGGTGTCCTCCCAGGCTTAACTTCGTTCTGCAGGAGAAAACGTTAAAACAACAAGGAGCTCCTCCTGACTCACTGGCTGCCATTTCCACTTCCCATGAAGCTCTGTGAAACAAGGGCCATTTCAGCTGTTCTCCAGTTTGGCTGCACCCTAAGCAAGGTAGTTTGTGAACTTTGTAGCAGTGAGTGGCCCCGGTGCTATGAACAATCAAAACTCAATGCCTGTTTCTGCATTCTGAACATTCACATTTCCAAGCGCCAGATACCTGAAACATGACACAAGCTTAGGTGTTTCCTGCTTGAAACATGACACAAGTTTAGGTGTTTACTAGAGTGTCTCTGTCATACCTTCACAGTTCCAGGCTCTGATTCTTATTCACAGATTAGGGTTTAAAAATGCATTGCTGTTTTAAAGCAGCACATCACCCCTGTAGAATTTAAACTCACAGCTTTTACTGGAACGCCCTTCCCCAAGATCCAGTTTCTTTTCAGAGCACAGGTTTGTTTCCACTGAAATGCTACTAATAATATTCTGAAAACAAATCCCCAACGACAGTGTTCCAAGCTGATGTTCTGCTACCTTATTAAGCAGAGTCCAGAAAAAGAAATTGCTCTGTAAGTGGCAATTTAGGTTCCTTGTGCCTCTCAGTGTTTTGGTGAATCCCTTTTGCTTCAGAAGAATTAAACTCTGGGATCACTTTGTGCAGCAAGTGAGAGCAGTGTTTCTTGAACAACTTTAGGTACTATTGCTAAGTGAGACTCATTGCTCCAGACAGACATATTGAGGCAATATGAAGAGCTAACATTTTGAAATGCCAGCTTGTAGGAATACAAAAGAAGTTGTTTTGAAACTTCTCATAGGCAGAAGGTTAAGAACTGGGGATCCACACCCCCAAAGTGAGTTCAATATAGTATGCAGCAAGCAGATGTGACAATCTTTGCTTTTATTACTGCCACACATAATGGATGTAGCACAGGTATCTGTGAGAAGCAATCTTTGAAAGCTACAAAAGGGGTTTTGTTCCCCCTAAGAAGTGCTTTAAACTATATAACCAATTGTGAGCTACTGCTAAGTATTTTTAAGTGGCTACATTGAAAAAAAATATGTATTTATAATCATTAAGATCATCTTGAATCTTTAGTTTATTTGAACACTCCATGTGTTTTATTCTGGTACCTGCCATCACACCACAATTTCAGTGTCCTCTGCTCAGCTAGCAGCTGAGTTCAGGTGTCCCAAACCCCGCAGATCCCAACATGATTGGAGGTATGGATCACTAAGCCTCCTAACGAGCTCATTTTTCTTATGCATCCACTAAAAACACAATTCATGAACTTCCCAGGATTCCACAAGTTGCAGGAGGAAAGGCAGCAATCTTTTTTAAAGTCTATCCTGGGATTGCTTCCTTTTATTTAACTTGGCTGGATGAGAAGTTACCACTCAAACCAGCAAAAGGAAAGCCTGGCAAACCCAGTCCTACAGCAGACACCTTTGCTGACACAGCAGTGTCATTCAGAAGATAAATGTCTGGGTCTCTAAGCAAGCACCCAGTATCCTTTTTTGAGATCATCATTTTGGCTTGTTACCTTATCTCACCAAGGGGTATCACTAAAAGTACTTTTCCCAAAGCCTGCATTAGAAATGATAGATCTCCTGGGGAGATTTGATGGCTTACTATTAACAACAGCATACCCATCATATTGCACATGTCAACAAGAAACTGTAAGGGCTTTTAGAGAGGAAGGCTGTGCCACCAGACTCCTGCACAGCTTAACCCTAAAGCAGCACTCATGGTCAGAACAAGGCTCAGCAGCCTCCTGCCTTCAGAATCACACAGAATCACTATGGTTGGAAAAGACCTTTAAGATCATCAAGTCCTACCATTATCTAACTCTGCCAGGGCCACTATTTCACCATATCCATGAGCACCATATCTAGATGGGTTGTAAATACATTCAGCAACAAGGATTCAACCACTTCCCTGGGCAGCCTGTTCCAGTCTGTTGAGAACCCCTTCAGTGTAGAGGTTTTTCCTAATGTCCAATCTAAATCTTCCCTGGTGTAACTTGATGCCATTTCCTCTCGTCCTACAAGTTGTGACTTGCCAGAAGAGACCAACACCCACCTCACTCCAACCTCCTTTCAAGGAGTTGTGGAGAGTGAGGAGGTCTCCCCTCAGCCTTCTTTCCTCCAGGCTAAACAACTGCAGTACCCTCAGCTGCTCCTCACCACACCTGTTATCCAGATCCTTCAGCAGCTTCCTTGCCCTGCTCTTGACTCACTCCAGCACCTCAATGTCTCTATTATACTGCAGACCCAAAACTGAAACCAGTATTCAAGGCGTGGCCTCACCAGTGCCGAGTACAAGGGGACAAACTCCTCTACTCCTGCTGACCAAGCTATTCCTGATGCAGACCACGATCCCCTTTGCCTTCTTGGCCACCTGGGCACACTGCTGGGTCAGCACACCTGGGCCAACCACTGAAAGGACACTTGCCTGCCACAGCACAGCAGATTCTTACCACCACCACCACCTTTGAATTTTGTGGTCAACAGTCACAGAGATTATTTGCACGACGTTAAAAGCGGTGAGAAACTGTTCAAACCCAAGACCTGTGGTCTGAGCTCCATGACCTACGCTGCACAGATGGGCTTCTCCTTGTTTTGCCAGCGAGACTCCCTGCAGGTGCAGGATCTGCCAAATGCAAGGCTCAGAACAGGACACAGGCCGAAGTGTGACACCTGAACAACGCCAGCTCGCCTTCCAGGGCTCTTTGAAATCCAGACAAACAATTGTCACTGCTAACATATTACATTTTTTTAAGCACAATAAGGATCTTTCCTCCCTGAAGTTACTAAATATATACTGCTGGTGTCACAATAGCACGGATCTGCCAGCGTTTCCTTTGAAATCCCTTCCTTTAGAATTTAAACTCGACAGAGGGGGAAAAAAAAAAACCCACAAAGCGAAATGTTAACTTCTCCCTAGGGTCAGAAACAACACCAATTGTGATTTGTTTTCACTTAACAAGTATCTGCAGAGAAAATAAATCAAGGGAGGAAGTTTTTTGTTCCCGTTTTAACTGCCAACAGCCCCATCACCACGGGCTTCCGAGGACATTTGTTGGGGCTTTTTTTTCCTCCTAACGACTGCAAATAACTATAGAATGTCACCCAGTAAACACTTGATTCAGAAATAAGCTCTTTACAGTTCTAATCTCCACCTTTTTTTTCCTTTTAAAAACTGGCTGATTACAACGTAATCTGTTTTTGATGCATTTCACAGTCTACCCCCTAAATCTACACAATAAGCCTTTCTACAGCGTACAGTCAACGCACTGATGCCTTTTGAGAGCATATTTACAAAACAAACCACCGAGTCTTCTTCAAAACTCCCTCTTTCTGCCAAAGCTGAGCGAGTCCTTGAAGCTCCACGTAAACACAGCACACTATCTGAGGCAGATCTAGCAACATTTTGTTTCTCCCGAAGTTTTCGAAGGCCTCAACGGGCACTTGCGCAAACCAATGTTTAAACTACCTGCAATTATTTGGGAGAGCCACCAACACTCAGAGCACAGAGCCCAGCAGCCAGGATGGCTGCATTCCACTACTGCTAACTCTGTCACTGACACTCCATGACCTTGAGCAAGTTGGTTAACCTCACCTCGGTTTGCTAACCTATGAAGGCACACATTTGGCAAAGTATTTAAGTAGGTGGATAGTCACCTTTAAACTGGCAGAACTGCTCCGATACTCTACAAAGCCTGGGCCGAAATAATGCTACTGTTTACCTCTTTACAGGCTGATGAGAAATGTAATTAGTAACTGTCTCCAGGATGCTGTAAAATTAGTCTGAGTGTTACCTATTAGCACGGATGACTACAGCACACATAAATCGTGTTGATACTGACAGCAAAATTTATTAGGACTATTCCCCCCCCCCCTTTATTTTTCAAATGCTGAAAAGGTGATAGCAACATTAAAAAAAAACAACCTCAAATGCAACTTAAGAGACATGCAAAAGCAAGGGAAAATAAAATGACAGCTGTGCACTGCTTTTGATCCATTCTCCCACACAGTTCTGAAGAAACCCATGGAAGGCTTTCAAGGGCACATCTGCTTTAGTTTCGATTGTCTCGATTTCAGGTCGTGTTTAATGCACCAAACAGGCTGTTTTTAAATCGTGTGTGGTGTTCATTAGTGCTACGTGGCCTTTCCCCCTGTCTCAGGGCAGGTTCGAATAAATACTCGGCTCGAATGCCAAGATACCACAGATTAACGGAGGAAAACACTCTTTCCTCAAAGAGCTACATGGGGGAAGGCAGCGCAGTTTGACTCTCCAAAGCGCACCTACTGCAGGCAGAGCCGCGGCAATAACTGCACACACTTAATTGATCCTCTTTGTTCTCCAACAACCTGCAGCGGAGATAAAGGCTGAGGCATCTGCGCTCTAACGGCCTCTCCCCACAGCCTGCGCCCTGCCAGTGACGATACCGCAGCCGGCAGCTCCGCCGTCCTGCACGGCTTCCCCGTGACACCTCGGAGCCGCTGCTAGCGAGCCTCGGCCTCACCGGCAGCCAGCCCACACTCACCCCCTCGGGACTGCTCGGCTCCGTCTCTCCGCTCCCCGCCGAGGAGCCCCGCGGGTGAGAGGGGCCCAACCGGGCAAGGCGGCGCCGAGCTGCCGGGGGCCTTGGAGCGCGGCCGCCGCCCCGCTCCGCTTCACGGCCCTGCCGAAGGGAAGAGCCGCGAGCACCGCCAGCTCTCCCCACCCGAGCCGGCACGGCCAGAACTACCAACGCCGGCGAACAAGCCCCGCTCTTCCCCCTGAAGGGGAAAGGAGGCCCGGCCTGTCACGGCCCCTCACCGCCCAGGCCCAGCTAACAGCCTTGGGGAAGGGGGGCTGTCGCTCCTCCCTCTCCCCCCTGCGCCCCATCCCGGAGGTGTCGCGCTGTGTCCCTCGCCCCGAACTCACTCACTCACCCCTTCGGGGCCGCTGGGTGCGGGCTCGGCGGCGCCCCCTTTGTCCGCCGCCGCCCCCCCCGCCCCCCGCCTGCTCCCGTCACTGCAGGTAGCGTCGTCGCTATGGCTGCCGGGATGGCGGCGGCCTCCCCCTGCCGGCGCCAGCCATCGCGAGCGGCGCCCCGCCCCGCCCGCCCGCCGCGGCCACGCCTCCGCCTGTGCCCGCCCCGCCGCCATGTCGGGCCGGCTCGCCTCGGCCCGGCTCGGGCTGTGGGTGGCCGCCCGTGTATGTCCCAGGCTCTGTGTCCTTGTTCGTTGGCTGCTTCCTCGCGGGGTGATGGCAGGCACCTGACCCCAGGCCTGCAGCGCCGGCCCGGCCCCAGGGAATGCCGGAGCTATGGGTGTGCTTTCCGGGCTTTAGAAGAGGGAGGCCCAGTGGTGGGAAACGGGCGGGGGCAATGCAGTTGGCCTGGCTCTCCTTTCCTATGGGAAGTTTTCGTTCGTGTTTGTAATTAATTTACCTCATCTAATGGTTTTTTTAGTTCTGACCCACCCCAGAATGGGCTCCTGGCCCCCTCTCAGGGCTCTCGCTGCTGGTCACTTGGTGCCATGCCGTTCCGGCTTCAAGCTCCCTTGGGCCGTGGGGCTGCAGCGGTTTGGATTTGGTTTACAAACCGTGGGGCAGGAAGGGTCAGCCCGGCTCACCTGTCTGAGCACAGAACTGGGAACAGAGGTGGAACAGAGATCGATGAGCCTCTAATCGTGTAGCAGCACGGCTTCGCCGGGGCACGTTGGCTCTGCAAACTCAGTTCCTGTTACCTTTGTTCCGTATTCCTCTTGTTTACTTACCGTGTTCTTATTAAATCAAACTATCGGTCGACTTTAGCTCATTTTATGCTATGGTGTTTGCTTGTCTGTTTTCCTTGGGTTTTTAAGCCTCGCCTGATTAAAAACGCAGCAGTGTAGTTGCCTCCTAAGAGCATCCCCAACTTTTCAAGGTTATTGGTGCAGCAAAAGATTTGTGGTGTTGAGCTGGGTGAATAATTTGAGATTTCTATTAAGCCATCCAGTCAGCAGGCTTGGAAAATCCTTTACCCATTACCAGGCTTGACCCACCGGTAAAATGAACACACTTCGGTGGTGAAATAAGCAGAGCAGCCATTAGCATTTCACAATAATGTCATGGAACAACCCAGGAGAGGAAGGAATACAGTGGGTTTTTAATTTTAAGTCGTGGAAAATACTAATGTTATTTATTTTGTTTAAATTTTGCTTTTAGCAACTTGACCAAGATGTGCCTTTTAGCACCCATCTTTTTGCAATGCTGCACCTTGAGTACTGTGCCCAGTTCTGGACCCCTCAGTTTAAGAAGGCATTGAGACTCTTGAATGTGTCCAGAGAAGGGCAATGAGGCTGGGGAGAGGTCTGGAGCACAGCCCTGTGAGGAGAGGCTGAGGGAGCTGGGGTTGCTTAGCCTGGAGAAGAGGAGGCTCAGGGGAGACCTTATTGCTGTCTACAACTCCCTGAAGGGTGGTTGTAGCCAGGAGGGGGTTGGTCTCTTCTCCCAGGTACCCAGCAGCAGAACAAGAGGACACAGTCTCAAGCTGCACCAAGGGAAGTTTAGGCTGGAGGTGAGGAGAAAGTTCTTCACTGAGAGAGTTGCTAGGTCTTGGAATGGGAGGTGGTGGAGTCACCATCCCTGGAGGTGTTCAAGAGGAGAATGTACGTGGCACTTGGTGCCATGGTTTAGTCATGAGGTGTGTGGTGACGGGTTGGACTCGGTGGTCTGAGGTTTCTTCCAACCTTGGTGATTCTGTGTCATAGTTGCTAATAGTTCATTAACAGTTTCAGCCACGAATTACAGGATATTGCAGTTAATTCCTAGAGAGTTGTCAGCCACTGGAATGGGAGGTGGTGGAGTCACCCTTCCTGGAGGTGTTCGAGAGGGGATTGGATGTGGCACTTGGTGCCATGGTCTCGTTATGAGGTCTGTGGTGACAGGTTGGACTCGATGATCTTTGAGGTCTCTTCCAACCTTGGTGATACTGTGGTACTATAATTTAATAACTACAGAAAGCAGAATCTTAGCAGAGCTCCTGCAAGTGTATGCAGTGAAAAATGGGGAAATTTTCTTTGTTCCTTGACAAGTGTCTGTCAGCCCATAGGAGTTTCAACATTTATGTTTAAAACCAAACTGGAATTCATGTTTTGTTTTTTTTTAACAGGCTCTCAGCCTTTGGGATACATTCAGAAATTTGCTGTGCTTTTACCATCAGTCAAATGCAGGCTGTTCCTGATGTTGGAAACCCGTCTCAGGAGATGAAGCAGACGTAAGCATGCTTCAGAGATACTCAATAATAAACAGAATGATCAAAGGAAAAAGGATTTAAAATGGCCAAGCTTAGAGTTGTTTAGGTTGGATGAGACCTCTAAGGTCATGAAGTCTGACTGTGAACCTTGCCACCACCATGGCCACTAAACCATGTCCCAAAGTGCCATGTTCACGCTATTCTTGAAGACCTCCAAGGATGCTGTGGTGATTATCCATCTAAGTACTTTATATGGGAGACTCTCAACTCCTGTCTATAATGGAGAAGATTTTCTTAGGCTGTGAGAAACACAGCATCATGCCTGATCCCTGTCCTTTTCACTCCCACTGGGCAAGAAGTTCACTTCCTCTGCCATGGCATAAGGACGCTCACTGTGTAGCATTTAGATAGAGAGGGCATGGCTCTGGGGTTCTGTGATCACTGCTAACCCAGGCCCTGTCCCTGGAAGTGTTTAAGACCAGGCTGGATGGGGCTCTGGCCAGCCTGATCTAGTGTAGAGTGTCCCTGGCCATGGCAGGGGGGTTGGAACTAGCTGATCCTTGTGGTCCCTTCCAACCCTGACTGAAACTATGAAATTATGCCTGTCCCATTGGCACATGTGTGACCCTGGTACAGCTAGAGAGGCTGACTGCAAACACTTTGTGAGGGAGGACTGCATGCAGACAGCAGAGACCTGAATGTTTTGTATATCTGAGTCTTACCTCGAGCTCTTGGTGCATTTAATTCTTAACAGTGAATGTTCTTAATGAGATGCTTTGGGGTTTTTTAGACTCATAAAATTGTTTTGGATGGAAAATACCTCTGAGATCATCAAGTCCAGTCCACAGCCCAACACCACCATGGCCATTAAACCATGTCCCAAACTGTCATGTCCATGTGTTTCATAGAATCACAGAATTACCAAGGTTGGAAGAGACCTCAAAGATCATCAAGTCCAACCTGTCACCACAGACCCCATGACTAAACCATAGCACCAAGTGCCACATCCAATCCCCTCTTGAACACCTCACGCTTGGTGACTCCACCATCTCCCTTGGCAGCCCATTCCAATGGCAATCGACTCTCTCTGTGAAGAACTTTCTCTTCACCTCCAGCCTAATCTTCCCCTGGTGCAGCTTGAGACTGTGTCCTCTTGTTCTGCTGCTGGGTGCCTGGGAGAAGAGACCAACCCCCACCTGGCTACAACCACTCCTCAGGTAGTTGTAGACGGCAATAAGGTCTCCCCTGAGCCTCCTCTTCTCCAGGCTAAGCAACCCCAGCTCCCTCAGCCTGTCCTCACAGGGCTGTGCTCAAGGCCTCTCCCCAGCCTCGTTGCCCTTCTCTAGACACCTTCAAGTGTCTCAATGTCCTTCTTAAACTGAGGGCCCAGAACTGGACACAGAACTCAAGGTGTGGCCTAACCAGTGCTGAGTCCAGGGGCACAATGACTTCCCTGCTCCTGCTGGCCACACTATTCTTGAACCATCTCCAGGGATGGTGACTCCACCACCTCCCTGGGCAGCCTGTTCCACATATCTGAAAAAGGACATCAATTAGCCACGTTGGTATTTTCATCCAGCTGATTTACAAAGACTTTCAGGATCTCTAAAAGCAGGTTTTAGGTCTCCCTTCATGAATTACTAAGAATTCAGCTTTGGTTTGTCTCTCACACATTTAATGTGTACATCCACAGCCCACCTGCTGAAAACCAGCAGTGGAGCTGGCCTCATCCTTCTGCCACCCATCTCTTGCTGCAGCTTGCTTCTCAGTTATTTTGTTAGTTTAAAAGGCTGGTGTTAACTCCAATTAATGTGAAAACTTGTATGGATACCAGCAGGAGTCAGTGCTCTGTTGTCCTTGTTGTTAGTGCCTGATGCTTCAGAAAGCACAAACCCCACACCTCTGACAGTAATTCTGCAATATTGCAGCCTTACCCCAGACATTATCAAAGGCACTCCTGTGCCAGCAGTATTTAACCAGCACTGATATATGAAAAAAATGTACAGACCTGCTTTTGGGGCCACTCACTCCCAGAAGGACATTGAGGGCCTGGAGCAGGTCCAGAGAACCTGGGGAAGGGTCTGGAGAACAGGGCTGGTGAGAACAGCCAGGTTGTTCAGGCTGGAGTAGAGGATGCTGAGGGGAGACCTCATTGCTCTGTACAACTCCCTGAAAGGAGGTTGGAGTGAGGTAGGGGTTGGTCTCTTCTCTGTAGTGTCAGGTGGTAGGACAAGAGGAAATGGCCTCAAGTTGCAGGAGAGGTTTAGTTTGGATATTATGAAAAATGTCTTTGCTGCAAGAGCAGTCAGGATTGGCACAGGCTCCCCAGGGAGGTGGTGGAGTCCCCAGCCCTGGAGGTGTTCAAAAAGTGTGTGGATGTGGCACTTGGGGACATGGTCTAACTGCCATGGTGTGTTTGGTTGATGGTTGGATCGATGATCTTAGAGGTCTTTTCCAACCAAACCAATCTATGATTCTGTCATTCTGTGATTGGTAAACTCACTGGTGCTGAGCTCTTTGGTTTGGGGCGTGCACTAAGCCTGGCTTGGCACAGCCTACTGCTCCTCTCACTGCCTTGCCAGCAAGGCTCAATGCTTTAGGGGGGTGAAAAAAACCACTGCCAGGATGCCTATGAGTGTGCCCACATGTCATGTACTGTGATGAGACTGCTCTTCTCTTATGTGGGAGAAGGAGACCACTGCCATGTGACAGAACAAGGGGACACAGTCTCAAGTTGTGCCAGGGGAGGTTCAGACTGGATATTAGCAAGAAGTTCTTCACAGAGAGAGTGATTTGCCATTGGAATGTGCTGCCCAGGGAGGTGGTGGAATCACCATCACTGGAAGTGTTTAAAAAGAGACTGGATGAGGCACATAGTGCCATAGTCTAGTTGATTGGATAGGGCTGGGTGATAGGTTGGACTGGATGATCTTGGAGGTCTCTTCCCACCTGGTTGATTCTAGGATTCTAAGTTCTCTCCATTTTTCTTAGTTATTATTTCAGAGAAAGGACCTCAAGGATCATTTGGTCAAAACTTTCTAGGTAGTAATAAATAGTTCTTTCACTTTCTCCTCTTTTGGGCTGTTCTGTTTTCCCATATAATCAATTATTTGTGGGGGCAGAGGCAGACTGAGGTTGCAGCCCTTGCTGGGATGCTGATAAAGCTGGGGAGAAAAAAATGGGGGTGAAGAACTAGACAGAAATACAGATGCAAGGGAACAGAGACCCAAGGTGCAGTAGGTACTCGGCAGCAAGTTTGTCAGCTCGCATGGCGTGATCTGAGGTGTGAAAAAAATGTGGTTCCTGTAGCTAATGTTTGGTCCTCTGATTTTTTTGTTACCTACCATAGAAACCACTGAGGGTTTCCTACCAGCATTGGCTAGGCTTCTGTTACATAAATATTGCCTCCTTGCAGCACGAAACCTGAGACTGGAGTCTGCAGATAGAGACTGCTCCTGAATGACTCTGTGGTGGTTTTGGTTGCTGTGGTGATTATCCATCTGTTTAAATACTTTATATGGGAGACTCTCAACTCCTGTCTATCATGGAGAAGATTTTCTTAAGTTGTGAGAAACACAGCATCATGCCTGATCCCTGTCATTTTCACTACCAGTGAGCAAAAAGTTCCACTTCCTCTGCCATGGCATAAGGACATTGTGTAGCATTTAGATAGAGAGGGCATGGCTCTGGGGTTCTGTGTTCAGTGCTAGCCCAGGATGCCTGTCCCATTGGCACATGTGTGACACTGGTACAGCTGGGGGTCTGACTGCAAACACTTTGTGAGGGAGGATCCTTTCATGAATCCCCATTCTGAGGCAGGAACACAAAATAAATTGTATTTTGACAAAGTCTGATAGGAAAAGGACTGCATGCAGACAGCAGAGACCTTGAATGTTCTGTGTATCTGAGTCTTACCTCGAGCTCTTGGTGCATTTAATTCTTAACAGTGAATGTTCTTAATGAGATGCTTTGGGGTTTTTTAGACTCATAGAATTGTTTTGGATGGAAAATACCTCTGAGATCATCAAGTCCAGTCCTCAGCCCAACACCACCATGGCCATTAAACCATGTCCCAGAGTGCCATGTCCACTTGTTTACTGGACCATCTCCAGGGATGCTGACTCCACCACCTCCCTGAGCAACCAGCTTGGATGAGGCCTTGAGCAAGCTGCTCTAGTGGGAGGTGCCCATGGCAGTGGGGTTGGGTCTAGAGGATCTTTAAGGTCCCTCCCAACTCAAGCCCTTCTGTGATTCTATGATTCCAGTGACAGCTGGCAAAGCAACGTGAATCCTTTCTGACTTTGAAGTACATCAGGAAATGATGGGGCTGCATTTCCCTTTGTGCCCATGTTGCGTTGGTTTTGTCCTGTCTTTCTGTGGAAAAGCTGAGTTTTCTTTCTAGTTATTGTATTAAAAGCACATATTGATTTTTCTTTTTTAATTTATTTTAAATGCCCATCAAAAGAAACAAAATCCTGCATTCCAACCACCCCCCTTAAAGCAGCATGCATGCTCTGACTTACAACAGAAACAAGAAGTTCTCAACCTCGGCTGTCCAAGCTGTTCTTGTAAGTTTATTTCACCAGTGAAAGGCTTTTCCTGACTTGCTTATGTGGCAGCTTTTCAGCTTCCCCCCTCCAGTGGCAGCATGCTGTATTCCCATTGCCTGGCACTGGGGACTAGCATGGATTTTTTTTCCCCCTCTGTGTGTGTCAGAGGTTGGATTGTTTGTTTTTCTGACTAATAATGTGGACCTTGGGAGCCACATATCAAAGCACCGTTGAGGAAATATCTAGACCTCTGTTAAAGTGTAATCCCTTCCAGGGCATGCCTATACAGGAGAGTGAAGGCAGCTTGAAGCTGTCTCTGCCCGTGATCCACAGTGGCTGGAGGCAAGCCAGTTTCACCTTAGAAGTCCTTTAGCTCAGCCCTCTGACATGCTAATGGGTCTCCAAGTTGTGCCAATGGACATGGTGAGCACAGCAGGCTAGAGAGACATGTTTTCTGCAGAGCAGATAACATGATTTTGGGGAAATACAGCCTAAAGCTATATTTTATACTAAATGTAAACAAGGGCAGGTTTCACCATGAGGGTGGTGAGACACTGGAACAGGTTGCCCAGGGAAGTGGGAGAAGCCCCAGCCCTGGAGGTTTGTAAGGCCAAGCTGGATGTGGCTCTGAGCAACCTGATGTAGTGTGAGGTGTCCCTGGCCATGGCAGGGGGGTTGGAACTGGCTGAGCCTTGAGGACCCTTCCAACCCTCACAATTGTATGATTCATGCATGCTGTTTGTTGAGAAGAAGGCTGGTGTAAGATAAAAGCAGCCGTAGGTGTCCCTCTCAGATCTTGTACTGAGTGAATTCTGCCCAACGTATGCCTGCATTACACTTCAGACAGGTAGCAGGGTTCACTTCCTTGTGCTTGGTGCCTTTGGCAGCTCCTGACACCTGCTTTGCTGCATGAAGCTCTGTGAAGGAGTTCCTGTACCTGAGTCAGGGCTACAAAAAGCAGGGGAGGGATGATTTGCAGAGGCTTGGAGCAGTAGGGTGAGGGGCAATGGTTTGAAACTAGAACAGGGTAGATTTAGATTGGACGTTAGGAAGTTCTTTACCAGGAGGGTTGTGGAACACTAACAGGTTGCTCTGGGAGATGGTGGAGGCCCCATCCCTAGAGACATTCAGCATCAGGCTGGAAGGGGCTCTGAACAATTTGATCCAGTTGGAGATGTCCCTGCTCTCTGCAGAGCGATTGGACTAGGTGACCTTTAAAGGTCCCTTCCAACGCAGTGCCACTCCATGATTCTAAACTGAGTCTTAGACACCATGGTATTTATAATCATTTAGAAACCTCAGAGGGAGCAAACATTTAAAGTTTTACAGACAGTCATCATCTTTATGAAGTGTGGGATCTATTTCTGTGTCGTCTGTAGGACCCTGCTGTGTATCTCCATTGTCCTGCTCATCAGAAAGCTGCAAACCCAGCGTGGGCTCTGCTTCTTTCAAGGAGATGTGCATTCATCTCTTATAACTAAGCAGTTATGGCTGTTTCATTAGACCTCTAATAACATCTCTATTTCATTTTCCTGCCAAAGATGTTTGTTTCAGTGTTGACACATTATTTATGATGTCATCTCCAAAGGAAGAGGCTATGCTGTCAGATTTACAGCCATTATAAACCACGGTGCTATCTGCATACAAATGGACAGTCGGAGCCCTTCCAGACATTTCCCCTCCTAGAACTGCCTGAGGAAGCAATAAGGGTTTAACATTTACCACTGGGAAACACCTGCAGAGCTTAAATTAAAACTAGATTATATGCTCATCAGTTAAATGTTACAAAAGCAAACTCTTTGGAGATTAACATAAAAATCACTGTTATCAAAATCTTATTAAGAGCTGCACTTCAATGCAATCCCTTCTGCACCTCCGCCTCTGAAGCCTTCCACATGTGCGACTTGTTAAGGCTTTGTGCAGTGCAGAGGGGAGGCAGGGCAGCCTATCCAGTTAGCAAATGCCTACCCTGATAGTTAGATTTGTCTTTTCAAAGTTGACCACGAGTACTGTTTGCCCTTCTCTTCCTGATCCTGGCCGCTCTCTGAAGGGCTCGCCATGCAACAGGCTGTTTCTCGAGCAGCGGCGCCAAGGCGCGCTCCAAGCTCCCTCTTGGAGTTCTGCTGGGAATTGCTCTGGAAACCACTTGTCCTTCCTGCTGAACACGTTCCCTACTGTGGTCAGCAGGACAAAGACAGGGGATTTAAACAGGCTAGAAGTTGAGAACAAGAAACTGCTGTTGCTGCTAAGCAGATGGTCTTGTGTTTACTTCATGCGGTCTTTGGTATGTCACAAGCATGCCGCAGAGAAGAGACATCTGAAGGCAAAGCAGCCCGGGGTTGAGCTCTGACCTGGAAATTCTAGAGGTTTCTGGATCTCTGCTTTGATGCCACTGATGACTGAGAAATGTACAGTGCAGACTGCCTGTGTACACTGACTTGAAGAGGACAGCAGCAGCACAGATCCATCCCGTAGCTGGTTAGTACACGCAGTGGTTAGATTTCGTTTCTCCACATCTGGTATTGTGGTGACCCCTCTGGCTCAAGGCATTAGAAGGAACCTGCCCTGGGCATATTCTGAAGTGTGTAAGGGAGGGTACAACTCAGCAACAGCCATGTCCTGATTGACTTACATGAAGCCCAGGCTAAAAAAAAAAAAACAAACAAACTAGATTGTGGAGATCCTGTTGAGTTTGGTGGATCCAGAGAATGTGATGCTAACTGAGATCATTGATGGGAGTCTCCTACTCTGGAGACTTTCAAACCCACCTGGATGCATTCATGTGTGACCTGTGCTAGATTCTATGGTCCTGCTCTGACAGGGGGGGTTGGACTTGATCTAGTATCATAGTGTCAGTCAGGGTTAGAAGGGACCACAAGGATCATCTAGTTCCAACCCCCCTGCCATGGGCAGGGACACCCCACACTAGAGCAGGCTGGCCAGAGCCTCATCCAGCCTGGGCTTAAACACCTCCAGGGACGGGGCCTCAACCACCTCCCTGGACAACCCATTCCAGGGCTTCACCACTCTCATGGGGAAGAACTTCCTCCTCACCTCCAGCCTGAATCTCCCCACCTCCAGCTTCATCCCATTCCCCCTAGTCCTGTCACTACCTGATAGCCTGAGCAGTCCCTCCCCAGATACTGGAAGGCCACAATTAGGTCACCTTGGAGCCTTCTCTTCTCCAGACTGAACAGCCCCAACTCCTTCAGTCTGTCCTCACAGGAGAGGTGCTCCAGCCCTCTGCTCCTCCTCGTGGCCCTTCTCTGGACACCTTCCAGCACCTCCAGATCCCTCTTGTAATAGGGGCTCCAGAACTGGAGGCAGTACTCCAGGTGGGGTCTCACCAGGGCTGAGTAGAGGGGGAGAATCCCCTCCCTTGCCCTGCTGGCCACACTTCTCTTGCTGCAGCCCAGGCTCTGATTGGCTTTCCAGGCTGCAAGCGCACATTGAGAGCTCCTGGTGAGCTTCTCCTCCACCAGCACCCCCTCTTTCCTCAGGGCTGCTCCCCAGCCAGTCCCTGCCCAGCCTGGATTTGTGCTTGGGATTGCCTCGACCCAGCTGCAGGACCCTGCCCTTGGTCTTGTTGAAGCTCATGAGGTTGGCTTGTGCCCACCTCTCCAGCCTGTCCAGGTCCCTCTGGATGGCAGATCCTGAGGTCCCTTCCAACCCCTAACATCCTGTGATCCTGTGACTGTAATGTAACTTGAGTCATGCAGTCTACCAAAGGCCAGGGGAGTATCAGAGCAGGTTTTTCCTGAAGGCATTTATTCTGAAGATAAGTTTGGTGTAGGGACCTCCTGGCCATTTTTCCCAACCCCATGCCATCTCCTCTTGTACTGACATGGAGCAAGACATTTAATGAAGTTGATCAGGGTGTGTGGGGGGAATCCAGTGTAAAAAAAACCCTCAACTCACAACAACTCAGGTTAGGCAAAATAGATTATATAGTGCATAGACCAGTGGGGTGGGGGATGCAGAGCCAAAGATTAGGAGAGTAGAAATAGCTGGAGCTGGCTTTGCAGGCCAGAAAAAATGTCTACACAACTCTGACCTGGCATTTTAAGCAGTAAGTGTTTGCTGGCCCAGCTGTTCTTCACTGAAATAGGTTAGGGAGTGTTCAAACAAGTATATCCAGATCAGAGGGGTGGCAACCTATTGCAGGGCAGTGCTCAGCAGCCTCCGGGCAGCCCGGGGGAGGACTCTGCTGTCAACACAGCTGACTTTGGGAGGGGACACGTGTCCACAGCCAGGCTCCCGGCACTGTCATCAGCCCAAACCAGTCGTGCCCAGTGCCTCACTCTCCTGGTCAGAGGAATTCCTGTGTGATCTTCACTAGATTCTATGGTTCTGTGGTCCTGCTCTGGCAGGGGGGTTGGACTTGATGATCTCTGGAGATCCCCTCCAACCCCTAATATCCTGTGATCCTGTGATCTGGTAACTTCAGCAGAAGCCATGGGCACATGCAAGCACTGGATGTGAGCCTGCATTCTGTCATCTTGTTTGGACAAATGACAGCATTGACTTGGAAAGGCCTGCTCACATCTCTTGATCGACTTTCAGGCTCTGAGCAGTGTGAATTACTGGCATGGGGATTTAGAATCATAGAATCATTAAGATTGGAAAAGACCTCTAGGGTCACTGATCCAACCATCAACACAACACCTCCAAACTTAAGTCCCTAAGTGCCATGGCCACACGGTTCTTGAACACCTCCAGGGATGAGGACTCCACCACTTCCCTGGGCAGCCTGTGCCAATCCCTGACCACTCTTGCAGCAAAGACACTTTTCCTAATCTCCAACCTAAACCCCTCCTGGTGCAACCTGAGGCCACTTCTCCTCATCCTGCCCTCCCAAAACGATGCAGACCTCTGTGTCTACAAACCTATGCCCAAGATGTGGAAACTGCTGAACTCCATCCAGCCTGAATTTTCCAGTCATTATGCTAAGTAATTCATTTCTACTGCCACTAGAGGTATAACATTCACTTGAGCAAATACCAGAGGAAACATTTAGTTGGAAGCCTTGCCCATATTAATATTTCATTTTTCAAGTAATGTTTTTGATCTGTTGTTTTTTTCTTTGTGTTTTTTTTTTCCAAGGCCTCAGCCTGCTTTGCCTATTCTTCTTGGGCAGTCTTTCCTCTACTGAACTGCAGCTGACTACTCATGAGGTGGAATGCCACTTTTGATTAAAGGGTACAGGATTGAGTGCTCATTTAAACTGCATAAAAAGCTGAATTATAGTATCAGTCACCATATCAATCATCTATGACTGCCTCGTGTGCAGGCTTGTACCAGCACATTTCTAAGTCTCCTTTCACCTAGCTCATTGTTCTCTTGCAAATTAACAATTAATCTGAAATGGAAACACAACAAAATGTATTTTAAATTAATTCCCTTTTTTGGTATTTTGTGTGTGTGTGTGTGTGAGGGGGGTGGTGATGACCAACTTTCAGATGTAACCTCCCTTTTGAAACTCAGGAAAACTCAGGAAACTCAGGAGTTCTGTGTCCAGTTTGGGGGGCCCTCACTCCAAGAAGGGCATTGAGGTGCTGGCACATGTTCAGAGAAGGGCAACAAAGCTGGGGAAGATTTCTGGGGAACAGGGCTAGGGAGGAGCAGCTGAGGGACCTGGGGTTGTTCAGGCTGGAGAAGAGGAGGCTGAGGGGAGACCTTATTGCTTTCTACAACTCCCTGAAAGGAGGTTGGAGTGAGGTGGGGTTGGTCTCTTCTCCCTAGGATCAGGTGACAGGAGAGGAAATGGCCTCAAGTTGCGCCAGGGGAGGTTTAGGTTGGCTCTCAGGAAAAATGTCTTTGCTGCCAGATTGGTCAGGGATTGGAACAGGCTGCCCAGGGAGGTGGTGGAGTCCCCATCCCTGGAGGTGTTCAAGACACCTGTGACCATGGCACTTTGGGACAGGGTTTAGTGGCCATGGTGGTCTTAGTCTGATGGTTGATGATCTTAGAGGGCTTTTCCAGCTGAAACAATTCCATGATTCTATCAGTGGGAACAAGGGTAGCAATACAACTCCCACATGTCCACTGGGACTGGCAGAATTGCAGCCTAACCTGGGGTTAATTGCAGCCCTACGCAGTCTGAGTGCAGCAAAAGGATTGCTCAGCTCGCTGGTGGGGGCGGTTTTTTTGGGGGGTGGAGGCTGCCTAAATGATGCCTAGCTGCAACCCTGCTGGAGCCTAATCTCTGCCTGTCTGAAGTCTGTAACCTTTCTTTCCAGATTCCCTGATGCTCAGAGCACAGTTGTGGCAGCTCAGTGCTGCCTGTGCAGAGGCTCTGGCAGCTGTGGGTTGCTGTGGGAAGTGCCTGCCGTGCCACCGCTATGCTGCCACCTCAGCAGGCCCTGCTTCAGCCTCCTGCTGCATTTCCACATGCTGCTTGTCACCTCCTCCTCAGCTTTGCCCGGTGAGCACTGCCCAGCAAGACACCAGCCTGCCAGCTCAGGAGTGAGCGTGGGGAAAGCAGCCTGAGCTGCAAAGCTCTTCGGGTGGAGGGAGGCTCAAATGCAGCCTTCCTGATAAAAGAAGAGAGAGAGCATGGCCAGCAGGTCGAGGGAGGTTTTTCTCCCCATCTACTCTGCCCTGGTGAGGCCACACCTGGAGTATTACATCCAGTTCTGTGCTCCCCAGTTCAAGAGGGACAGGGAACTACTGAAGACAGTCCAAGGGAAGCTACAAGGATACTGAGGGGACTGGAGCATCTCTGTGATGAGGAGAGGCTGGGACACCTGGGGCTCTTTAGCCTGGAGAAGATCAGCCTGAGAGTGGATTTTCTTAGTGCTAATCAATAGCTAAAGGGTGGGAGGCAAGAAGATGGGGCCAGTCTCATTTCAGTGGCGTCCTGTGATAGGACAAGGGGCAACAGGCACAAACAGGAACACAGAAGTGTTGCCTTGAACTAAGGAGAAACTTCTTTGCTGTGAGGCTTGGGCAGGCTGCCCAGAGCAGTTGTGGAGTCTCCTTCTCTAGAGACTTTCAAAACCTACCTGGACATCATAGAATGACAGAATGTCAGGGGCTGGAAGGAACCTCAAAAGATCATCCAGTCCAACCCCCCTGCCAGAGCAGGATCACCTAGAGCAGACCACACTGGAACACATCCAGACAGAGGAACACATTCCTGTGCAACCTGGTCTGGTTAGCCAGAGGTCCCTTCTGATCTCTACCATTCTGGGATTCTGTGCCATGTTCTCCTTGCAGGACAGCACCCACCTCACTCCAGAGGGAAATGGAAGAAACCAGGCAATTCCACAAGGAATGCTGGAGGGAAAGATCCTCTTCACTGTTTTTGTGAGGTTTAGGTTGCTATTTGGGGTGAAACTGCAGTGTTCAGAACACAGAGGCATGACTGGTAGTTGAAAATTGGAATGTGCTGCCCAGGGAGGTGGTGCAATCCCTGTCCCTGGAGGTGTTCAAAAAGGGATTTGACATGGCACTTGAAGCCATGGTTTAGTTAGTCATGAGGTGTTGGGTGACAGGTTGGACTTATCTCTGAGGTCTTTTCCAACCTTGCTGATTCTGTGATTCTATGAAATGTCTGGTTTAATGCAGAGCCTCTGGCACTACAGTGTGGTGTACCCTGTGTGTGTACAGCCACTCTGCTACCTGCCACAGTAAAATCATTCCAAAGGGAAAATATCAAAGCAAGGCACCAAATGCTCTCAGAATTTTTGCTTTTCCCCCTGAAATGAGATTATGAGCAAAGTGTTGATTGCTTGAAGTGTTTAATTACAGTAAAAGTGGGCTTGGAGTGGGAAAAGGGTTGCCAGCACAAGTGAAGCACAGATCCTCATCAAACTTCTGGCTTGGAGCAGCCTTTGGGTTGCTCCTCTCCCCAGCAGAGTTTGGTGCAGACAACACAGTTACTGCACTTGGGCTATTCTTATTTTTCAGTTTCTTTATACTTATTGTAGCCAAACTGATAACTTCACCAGGGCCTTATTACACTCATAACAAAGTTCCAAGAGCAACACAGTACAGTTGGGATGTGTTAGATTATATTAGGATAAAAGCTGATAAACTATTACCACTGAAATCATAGCAGGACGAGATAAAAATCAGATCCACTGAGTTTATTGGAAACAACAGCTCTGCCATCTGCCCTTACTTCTGCCCTAGATACAGCCATTAGCAAGTCTGGGCCATTTATTTACAGCTTCCCCCTCCTGCACACGCAATCTTGGGCAGTAAATTCAATTGCAGGAGCATTTTGAGTGCAGTTTGTGTTTAGAGTAACGTTCCCCACGTCCTGTCTCCCCAGAATCGAGAAAATGGGTGGCAAGCTTTTATGCTTTGTCCATGATTTTGATCACTCTTCCCCAATGATGCAGTTTAGTGTCAAGCTGACCTTTATGGTTTTCACAGCTAAGGCAACAGTTACATAAAAGGGATGAATGAGCAACAACAAAAGAGGGAGGCTGGGATCATATAACCTGAAAACTGGAGCTGCCTGCGTTTATACTTTGCTATTACAGTAAGGGAGGCAGCACTGAGGAGCAGTCAAAGATCTGGAAGTAAGGAAATAGAAGGTCTGCTCTTATTTAGAAGCACAGAATGGGTTTGGTTGGAAAAGACCTTTAAGATCATCCAGTCCAACCACTCTCTAACTCTACCAAGGCTGGTGCTAAACCACGTCCCTCAGCACCACATCTCTGCCTCTTTGAAACACCTCCAGGGATGGGCCTTACATTGCCTGTATTGTCCTGCATTTAAGACTAGACTGCAAATGTCACCTAATTTCAGTTGAAAGGGCAGAAAGTGTGACACTAAAAACATTAATTCAAAAATATATATATACCATTGCAATAGTCAACACTGTGGTGAAGAAAAGGAGGCACACGGCAGCCAAGGTGATTCTCAGTGACACAATGCCTTTGGCTCCTACTGATTGGACTTTGATTCCACCCCCACCCCAGTGAATGAAAACGAAAGACACCATGTGAAGCATGCTGGATGTGAGGGAGTTTGAATGACTGTTAACAGTTGGGGTTAATATTTGTCACTCACCAAAACATTGGCAGTTATGCCAGCAATAGGATAGTGTCACTGTTTCATAGTTTCAGTCAGGGTTGGAAGGGACCACAAGGATCATCTAGTTCCAACCCCCCTGCCATGGGCAGGGACACCCCACACTACAGCAGCT
Organism: Colaptes auratus; assembly: GCA_015227895.2. NCBI lineage: Eukaryota > Metazoa > Chordata > Aves > Piciformes > Picidae > Colaptes > Colaptes auratus. The sequence continues at coordinate 3,375,792 of CM037644.1, forward strand.
GGCCAGAGCCTCATCCAGCCTGGGCTTAAACACCTCCAGGGACGGGGCCTCAACCACCTCCCTGCACAACCCATTCCAGGGCTTCACCACCCTCATGGGGAAGAACTTCCTCCTCACCTCCAGCCTGAATCTCCCCACCTCCAGCTTCATTCCATTCCCCCTAGTCCTATCACTACCTGTTTCCCAGTCTTGTTGGTTGTTTTTGCTCTCCTCTCTAGTTTTTGCTGGGATGCAAAAGACTTTGCTTTCTCACAAACTAAGAATTTATTACTAGAGCTGTCCAGAACTATGGCTGGGTGGAAGGGTTTCACTTTGTTATGATCCTAACCCAGATCTGGGCTCATCTGGAGAACTTCTCCCAGTCTGGTTATACTTGGGTTTATCTGGATCTTCTCTCCTTGCTTTGTAGGATTTTGGAATAGACACCTGGATGAAGTTTGGGTCCCCCTCAGGTATTGCCAAGCTGTCCCTAGCCTTTGGTGCCAGAAATTCACTGAGTTCTCTGAAAATTGGTGTGTTTGCTCCTCCCACCCCAGATTCAGAAGGAAAGGGAAACTGTTGAAGAATCAGTAGCTTGGCCTTGATGCCTCTCAAGCTCACTGAGTAGGTTTTTTTTCAGCTGCTATATTTGAGGCCTCCCTCCTTCTGATTTTTACCATTCTTCAAATACCTTCAGACCTAACGATGCAAAGCTTCAGCATGTGTAAATCTGTAGGGTGTGCTAGGGCAGTTTGCTTAGAGTTTCATTGGCCTTGGCAGCAGTAAACAAAGTGATTCCAGAGGGAGGACTGAGATTGTACCTTTGTCATACTAGCTCTTGGTTCAGGGATTGCTTTTTTTTTTCCACTCTTGTCTGTTAACATTTGGTTTATGGCCTGTGTAAGACAGAGCCTGATGCTGAACTCCTCCAGTGTCTTTTGGAAATGGAACAGAAGCAATTTCCAGCCCGTGTTGCAGGAAATTTGCATGTTCCTATGAATAAAAAATTAAGATGAAAGAAGGGTGTGTGGGAAGGCCTGGTTGTGACAGAATCATTTCTTGGTTGGAGAGCAATCACAAAACTGAGAATTTATACCAAACTTCTTTCGATCCTCAGCAGTGGGTTTTGGCAGGAGGCAGGACGTGGCCAGCGCCAGCTGCCTTGCTGAGGTATGTGTGTGCTCTGTACCTCCATACAACTCATGATCAGGCTGTGATGGGAATATAAACCTCAGTAGGAAAGAAGAGTTAGCAATCCCCTAAAGTCCCTTGTCCACAGAGTCCCATTTCATATAGATGGGCTTTGCCTCATGCGAAGACGTCAGGGAAGAGCTCCGTTTAGAGGCAGAAGGTGGAGTGTGGACCCGGGCTGTGCAATTAGATAGCACTCCTTTGCCTATCTACTGGGAAAAGCAGCAGCTGAGCATAATGCTTGCACACAGGCAGCTCTTGTATGGTGTTTCCAGAAAACCTTTGGAAAAGATAAGACTCTCATTTTGTACTTTGACAAAGAGCTCCACTGACTGCACGGTCTCCATGTCACCCTGGCAGGCAGCACAGCAGTTTGCCATGGCATTGCTGCAGCACCGCCCTGCCTTGTTTTATTGTCCTCGTTTGCCACATCACCAGCTCCTGGTAGCTGGCATGCTGTGGATGTATAGGTCCTGCAACCCAGAGGTGAAGGTGTCTCCTTCTCTGGAGACTTTCAAGATCCATCTGGATGCATTCCTGTGTGGCCTGCCCTAGGGGATGCTGCTTTGGCAGGGGGGGTTGGGCTCAATGATCTCTGGAGGTCCCTTCCAACCCCTCCCATTCTCTGATTCTATGAAGGGCCCACAGGGCAGCTTTCTGAGTTTCTGTAAGTGAGCTGCAGCTCCACAAGATGGAATGTAAGAGTATAGTTTGGTGACAGATATCTTTTGCTGCTTTTGTTTGAAATTAGCAAACAAATATGAAAAATACGATGGTTGCATCTGGTACGCAGCAGGGCTTTAAACTGGAGATTATTTACCTTCAAAGCTCTCCATACAGCCCTTATTTGACCAGGGGTTTGCAAATGTGGCCATGGGAGGGTTGCAGGGGTTGTTGGCTGGCAGCCTGGGGACTGTATTTAATTAGCAAGGAATGCAGGGCCCTAGCAGCATTCCCTGCAGGAGCCACAGCCCACAGAGCTGCAGGTGCTGTCCTGCTCTCTCCAGGCCCAGGGACTGCCCTGCTTCATGCAGGGCTGCTGCACGTTGCAGCTTGTGCTGCATATGGAAAAGAACTCGTTTGGATATCGCTGTCAGAACAAAAGTCTTCCCATTTTCTGCTTATTGCTCTGCCAGAGATGCAAGCAGGATCCTTGGATTTAGGGTCCTGCTGCCCTCTCAGTCTTATTACAGATTAATCCCTGGCTGTCAAAACCTTGGTGGATACACGTTTTGGAATGCCTTTGATTAACCATTTCAGGACTGCTGTGCCTGACTCCCACTAGCATCAGCTGCTCATCTGACTGAGTTCAGCTGGAGTTTCCAGTGATTGATACCTCAGAGAATTAAACTCCAAGTGCACCAGCCTGCACTGCCTAGAGCTAAAATACCCCCAGTCAGAGCCTATTAACTGAAATGTCTGTGTTCCCCTGAAATTCTCCTTGCAAGGCTGAGGCTAATGTTTCTGGGTTGTTGGGTTTTTTGCCACCATTCTGAAGTGTTGTCCCTTGATGCACTGAGATGTGATATCCTGTTATGATTTCTTTTTTATTCTCTTTGATACTAATTTCTAAGTAATAATAATAATAATAAAAAGTTAACTTGTATATTTATGGTCATTTTAGTTTTATCAGGTGACTGTGGTTGCCAGGTAAGCTCTATCAAAGGGTAGTTTATGGTTTCAGTTTATTATGTTTTGCATTTTGTGTAATTCATCCTAAAGAGCATCAGGAGCCTGTTGGAACTGTGCTTCTCCTTGTGCTTGTTTCCCTTCTGATCTACATCTTTTTCCCCCCCCCCAACTACTTTTCAAAGTGCTTTCTCTTTATCTTGCTCTCATACATCCATTCTCCTACCATTTTCATTTCTCTCCTGGCTGTGTTCCTTAATGTGTGAGCACTGAGCATAGAATCATAGAATGGTTTGGGTTGGAAGAGACCTTAAAGATTGGAAGAGACCTTAAAGATCATGTAGTCCCAACTGCCCTGCCATGGGCAGGGACACCTCCCACTAGAGCAGGTTGCTTAAGTCCAACTCGAATGCTTCCAGGAAGGAGGCAACAGAGCTGTGAGCTGAGCAGGAAGCTGCAAAGCATTGGCACTGAGATAGTAACCCTTGAAGGGCACAGCCCAGTATCCATTATTCTCTTCCTAGGAACACCAGGTTAGCAGGGGTGCCAAACAATTTATCGCCCCTCCCCTCCCTCCCCCCCCCCGCCTTGCCTTAGTGTAAGTATACCTCTTGCTTTAGATATTTTTTTGCTTGATGTGCTCCAAAGCTGAGAGTACAAGTGCTGTGGAAACCTTGAGTCATCAGTAGCTCCTCACAGATTTTCACTGTGCTAGACCATTGCTAGGCTTTTGTGGTCTTCCCCCTGGAGTCTTTAATCCTGCTTCATTTCTTATACTTAAGTGAAGTCTGTACTCAGCATTAATCACCACCCCATGTCCTTTTCCCTTCCCATTTCTCTGCCCCTTTCTTGTCTTTTCTGCCTTGCTGCTGGATGCTAAAATGAGGAAGGAGGAGGAAAGGGGAGTTTGCAGCAGCAGAGGGTAGGGCTGCTGAGGGTTTAGGGGACAAGCTGTCTGTCCTTGGGTTGGGGATGCTGTGAAGTGTGCATTGTGCAAGGCTGGAGAAGTGTTGGGGTGACAAATGAGCATGTTGTGACATGGGGAAAAGCTGGCACACACTCCCAGTTCAGTTGGATTTTCCTTGCAAACACAATGAGTTTAGCTGAATAGGCAATTATTGAAGTTTGAAAATGCTCCTAACTCTGTTCTGAAACTGTTTGGGAGAGGGTTTGCATTATTATAACCAATAATAATAATAGGCTGGGCATAATTGGACATTCTTGTCTTGTATAAATCTTGCATATAAAATCTTTTCTTGCAGTTCCTATTATCTATTGATGGGTTTTTTTTTTTTTTTTTAACATGAAGCTGAGTGACTTCAGGGTGGAGTTTCTGGTTTTTCCTTTTGTGTATTTGTTTTTCCTTGCTGCTTGAGGTAAACTGTTACTTTCACTTGGCTCTGGGGAGCCCATATTTGGTTGCCTTCTCTTGCCGTGTTTGTGGGTTTATTGGGTGTTGGTTTTGTTTTTCTTTTCTGGGTAGAACCAAATTATTATTGAGGAACTTTTTGACCTGGAGTGGAAGACAGCTGCCTCTTCAACCCTTTGAGTATGAGCTACAGAGGCTCACAATAAAATACCAGACCACAGGATTACAATTTTCCTTGTTTTAACCTGAGCTTTGCACTTCACCAGCTAATGCAATATTCTCTCTCTGCACAATTATAAGTGTGGTTGCTCTAGGGAAAATGAGGGGGAGGGTTGGATTGCAGAGCTCTGCCAGAAGCATCTCCTGCCTCGGAGGAAGCCTGCTAGAAGATGGAGAAGAGCTGAGCAGAAGAATGCAAGAGGACAGTTTGCTGCTTGTTACCGATGTGCAACGCTCAGGCTCGCAGCTCAGCGCTGAACAGCAGGGACTGCCACGCTGCTCCCGGGAACAGCCAGGGGCACACCCTTAGCGATGAAGAGAAAGGGCCACACACTCAATCATCTTGACTGGGTGTCTCCTCCTAGCTTCGGGAAAGCAGCTGGGTAAGGGTTTGAAACCCAGAAGTTTCACCTAAGCTGCTGCGTTTATTTGCTCTTGCTCACACTGTCCCCCACGACTGTGTTTTAATGCGTTTCAAAATCCATTTTCAGTCTCCGCAGCCTCCCGAGGCACTGACAGCCACAAGGCAATTAGGGACAGTATGAAAGTGTACTTCCTTTTGGGTGTGTTTGTTTTAAACCTGCTGCTTAATGACTTAGTTGGATGCCCCCTCAGCTTTTGTACTGCAAGAGAAAGTGAACAATTACTCTGGTGCACCTTCTCCGCTCAGCATTTGAGGCTGCTACCATTTTCCTCTGCAGATGTCTCTTTCTTGTTGTGTTTGTTTGTTTGCCAACCTGGAAGAGCTTTTGTCTATTTAATTTCTTCTCATAGCAAAGCTGTTCTGTAGCTCAACAAAAAAAAGATAAATGTGGGCCATTTTTTTTTTTTTTACTCCTCTCTTTCCTCTCAGCAAAAGTGTCAAGGGAGTGTCAGAGTTAAAAGATTCTTTGGTGCTTCTTTGTGCCAAAACAATTAGCTTTCGACGCTTGGACATTGCCAAAAGCTTCTGAAAGGAAGAGAAAACTTCGTCCTTGCAGCCCTGTCCAGTTTGGGGTTGCTTTCATATCCCAAGCTAGGTGAGAGCACTCAGCAAGTAAACAGGAGAAGCATCTGGATTTGAGGTTCTCCTTTGCTGCTAACAAACCCTCAGACTTAATACACAAAACCTGAGCTGAGTGCAAGGAAGTGACAAGACTGGGACCTGAGAGATCAGGAAGTTCAGTAATTCAGCCTGTACTGAGCAAGGCCAGCAGTGCTAAACAGGAACAAAGATAGCAAGTCCAGAGAGAGTGAAATATTTTCTTTTCTTAGTCCAGAGTAAGCACAATAGCCTCTCCTCATGTAAACCTTAAGAGGCAGAAGGGTAAAAGAGAGAGGACATTTTTATTTTCAGTTTTCTGTGTTCCTCTCTGGTATAAATACCTCATCTGAGAGAGGCAAATGTCTTCAGATCCAAGCACAAGCCCCTGCAGGGAGCACCTTGCTGTCTGTCTGTTTTTTTCCAGCCTGACAAAGTCGTGCAGCTCTTCCACCCTGTGCCCTTCTTTCCTACCCTGTCATGTTCGAGCTGACTCCTCAAGACTCTGCACACCTACTTCTTGCTTGCTGCTGTGCCTCAGCTCTTTGCCTTTCCCATCTGGTCTGTGCTGCTGGCAGTGGTTGCTGCACTGCCTGCTCCTGCCATCACCCTTTTCCAAGCCACTACAAAGCAAGCTGGTCTTGCAAGACAAGGTTGTGTCCTTGCCTAAGCTCTTCCTGCAAACTTGTTGGGTTTTGTTTTCCCCCTTCCAAACACCTAGCAGATACCTCAGGAGATGAGCCTTCACTTCCTGTTCTTCATTATTTATCTTCACAAAATAAAATAAACACCAAAGAATGAAAGGATCTTTGTTTTGCTCTCCTGTGCACTTGATTTTGCCTGAGTTTCCTTCTAACCTCAACAGCACTGCTTGGGCCTTTCTCTCCTGTCCCGCCTTGCTGTCTTGTTACCACCCACTCATTAGATCATGTCTGAAATTAGCTTGCAAGAACTACAGGGCAGGGTTGATTTTTCTTGCCTCCTTAGTGAGGGCTTGGCACAGTTTTTCATAGTTGTGGGGAAAATGGGTAAAAACAACCAGAAAAAGGCCCTTGTGCAGCCAGGGAATCCAGGGTAGGAAGGCCAAGGAGGGTGCTGGTGAAAGCCTTTAGCAGAGGCAGGGGACAGCTCAGGAGGCACCAGAGATTCTGCTTCAAGTAAATAATTTTATCCACTTTTGTCACTTTCTGCAATGATAAATAGACATTAGGATGAAATTTTGGATTCCTTTCTCTGTGTGTGTGTGTGTAAATATCTGGTGAAAAATGCCTAGGGTGAAATGCAACACTTCCATTGCACAGTGCTTTGCCACAAGTAGTGGCTTTGAGGGGGGGTTGGCAACTAAATGATAGTGAAATAAACAACTGATGCCATGAAAGCGTTCAGCCTCAGTGAGGTGATGATGATGACCTGTTAAGATGATGTCAGGAATGTTAGGACTCATCCCTGAATAATAAATCCAATTTCCAGTTTGGGGACAGTTCCTGGGGATGTTTAGTCTGGAAAGGAGAAGGCTGTGAGGGCATCTTACAAATGTTTGCAAATACCTGAAGGGTGAGTGTCAGGAAGAAGGGGCCAGGCTCTTTTCAGTGGTGTCCTGTGATAAGACAAGGGGCAGTGGACACAAACTGCAAGTCAGAAAGTTCCACTCAACATGAGGAGAAACTTTGGTGTGAGGGTGCTGGGGCACTGGAGCAGGCTGCCCAGGGAGCCAGGGAAGTTTTGCAGCCTCCTTCTCTGGAGACTTTCAAGACCCATAGGGATGTGTTCTTGTGTGACCTGCCCTAGGTGATCCTGCTTTGGCAGAGGCATGGGACTCTGTGATCTCCAGAGGTCCCTTCCAACCCCTTCTGTGATCCTATGATCTCAGTTTTAGGTGCTCTCAGCACACGCTTAGTGTCACACAGAGTGGTGTGCCTCAGTATTTTGGACACTTTTTTTGAGACAGGAGGTACCACCAGGGCAAAGATGATGTTCCTGCTGGAGTTAAACCATGCTGAGGGCTAAAAAACTGACTGAAATCGGCTGAAATCATGGGGCTGAGGCTCCCTGAGACTCATAGCAAAGCCTGCTCTGCTTTGGATCAGGCACAAGCAGGATGTGGAGTGCACAGTCAGGTTAGATAAACTCTCTGTGGGAGATACTTTGAACTCTGTAAGAGAGAATTTCTCTTGCAGGCAAGCCACGTATGTAGTAAAAAGCAAAAAGTAAACAAACCAAAACCCCCCAAAATTGTGTCCTGAAATGAAAGCCAAGCAGGGCTTCATGATGAATCCTGTCAGTTCAGAGCAGGTCCCCAGCCCACAGGAGTGCTCTTTGTCATGAAATAAATGCTGAGAGGTAATAGATGAAGCAGTGGTGACTTAGAATCATAGAATCAACAAGGTTGGAAAAGACCTCAAAGATCATCAAGTCCAACCTGTCACCCATCACCTCATGACTACCAGACCATGGTACCAAGCGCCACGTCCAGTCCCCTCTTGAACACCTCCAGGGATGGGGACTCCACCACCTCCCCAGGGAGCCCATTCCAATGGCTAAGAACTCTCTCTGGGAAGAACTTTCTCCTCACCTTCAGCCTAAACTTCCTCTGGCACAGCTTGAGACTGTGTCCCCTTGTTCTGGTGCTGGTTGTCTGGGAGAAGAGACAACCCCCACCTGGCTACAACCTCCTTTCAGGGAGTTGAGAGAGCAATGAGGTCTCTCCTGAGCCTCCTCTTCTGCAGGCTAAGCAACCCCAGCTCCCTCAGCCTCTCCTCACAGGGCTGTGCTCCAGACCCCTCCCCAGCCTCATTACCCTTCTCTGGATAAGTTCAAGAGTCTCAATGTCCTTCTTGAGGGGCCCAGAGCTGGACACAGTACTTAAGGTGTGGACTTCTCAGTCTGTGGCACAGGTCTGTGTACCCCAGCCTAGGAAAATGACCTTCCTGAGCTGTCCCTGCTGTCTATTCAAAAAGGTGTGGGTTTGGGTGTCACTTCTGGTGACAATACACTGTGTTCAGGACTCTTCCTTGCAGACACTCGGGCAGAAGGATGTAGCTCACTGCAGAAGTGGCAATTTTTTAGTGTGTCTTTATATTTTACCTTGTAGAATGTAATCAAATCCAAATCTTGCTACTTTGTATGTTGATTTAATTTGTATTGTTGCTTTCCACACAGGTAACACTCTGGATGTTTTTAATATAGATTTTTTTTTCTCCATAATGCCTTTCCTCCGAAGATCCCAAGCTGATTTGGCCCAGTTCCCAGGTACAGCTTAGCAACACTTAGCATAAGACCAGTAAAAGGAAGTAGTAGGGAATTTCATGCAGTTCTTGGCTGGCTCTCAATTCAAATGCACCTACAGGTCGGAGCATCCCCAGCTCTTGAGCCCCTGCTTCCCGTGGCTGTGACTGCCCGAGGCAAGTCCCTCCTGTTTCAGCCAGAAATCCCTCTCCCTTTCCTTTCTTCCCTCCCCCAGAACAAGCTCTGCTGTCTCCCAGCTATTACAAGAGAGAGATAATAAATCTTTATGTGGATGGGACATACAGGGTCTTGGGGCTGGAGGAGCCACTGCATTACTCTGTTTTTTGCTGTTTGGTCAGAAAGCCGCAGTAAGCCCAAGCACACGCTTTCGGTTTTGCCTCTCCCTGCATCACTTTAATGCCTTTTCCTTCTCTTCATACTTAGAGTAACTCATTTCTCCAGCCTGCTAAATTTACCAAGGAAAGTTTCAGTTTCTTTTTCAGCAGTCAGAATAGGGTTTTTTTGAGTATTGATACTGAATGCTGTTTCTCCTGGACTTTGAAACCAGCTCACTTCTATGGAAAGCCTTGCCTGCCTGGAAATTTGTTCCAGCTTGTTTTGCAGTTCAAAGTGCTGCTTTATGGATTCATTTTATGCCTCCTTGGAGACATTTTGCCAGAATTTTGCTTATCTGCTATTACTGCAAAATGCTCCACCATCTTAGGCAGCCAGTCACCTCCTCAGCCCCTTTTCAGGAGGCTTCAAAGCAAAATGGAAATTCAACTGTGGCCTGTTACGCAGGCTGTGGTGATCTGGCTCTCACCTTTGGACCACGGGCAGTATTAGCTGCACTCACATTGAAAAAGGTACATCTGTACCATGCACAGCAAAGGGTTAACTCCTGTGCTGGGGAGAGGGGGGAGAAAATCAGGCTGGCTGGACTCTGCCCCTTTGCTAATAGGCCTCCTTTCTGAAGTGCATGGAAGACAGATGAAAAATCTCAGGAGCTGCCTTGACTTATATTCCTGAGCATACAGCTTTCTCTTTTTTTGTGGTTAAATTTGACAGTTATAGTGGAGTATTTATGCACAGTCAATAAATCACCAGAAAACCTGCTGCAGTCAGGGCATGTATCTGTAGTTTCTTCCTTATACTGTAGCTGAAAATGAGATTCTTGAATTGGCTGAAGCCTGTGCAAAGGACTTCAGGTGCACATCTCTCCATGGGAGACTTACAACCAAGTCCACAGTAATGGGGGATTTGCACCTCAGCTTGTGTTACTCTCCTCTAGACTGCAAACTCAGACTCCTGAAAGGCAGTGGAAGAGCAAGTTTTGGATTAGGCTCCCAAACTCTGGCTTGTGTTTAGTGGAATGCTTGCAGAAAGGAGGTGGAGCGAGTGGAAGGGGCTGAAATCCTGAGATGAGCTACAACGTTGGGGCAGTTTGCATTGCAGTTACAAACTAGCAAAACAAAGAAACCAAACCAAACCAACCAACCAACCAAAAAGAACTGCTGAGCAACATCCTGAAGAACAGGGCTTTGCTTTATTTATTTATTTATTTTCAGAAGGGGCTATGTAACACTGGCAGAAGCAGCCTGGCCTTTTTCTAGTGTGTGTCTTAAGAGCAGCTAACTGCTGCTGAGTGAGAATATTTAGCCCTGATACACCACACAATATCAAAGGATTTGAGTTTGCTCAGGTCCTGCCATCTTGAGCATAAATCTCTGTATTCCTCCTCTGCCATACAGTTCCTGGAGCTGTGGAGAAGTTATTATTTAGCACATTTTCTTCTTCCCTTTCATACTGGAGTTCAGCTGGACACAAACTCATTATGCAAATAGGAGATTTCATCTTTCTGAGAGGGACAGTAGAGATCTGTGGCTGGCTGAGAGCTAAACACTCCTGAAGTCTCACTGTGGTACTGCAAATTGCAAGGCAAGTCCCTTAGCTCCGGTGGCAGCCCCTTTTTCTGTGTGATAGGGATAATACCTCCCAATACAGGATGGATTAATGAGTGTTTTTACAGTGATTTAGCAGTGACCATTTTTTGCTCTAGCTTGAAGCCTTTTAAATCAAGCAGGAAAGCCATCAGGGCAGCTATAGCACATGATCAAGATAGGGAGCCACAGAAGCAGGGGGGAGGTTTGAAGGGTTTAGCTGTTCATCCAGATTTTAAGCAGATAATTTCTGACTAAGGCATCAAGTGAGGCCCACATTTGGTGTCAAAGCCGACCTCCTTCGGCACCTAGAAGAGTATGGCTAGTGTCTTACAGGTAAATTATATTACTTCTTCATGTCAGAAAGCAGCTGGGGGGGGGGGGGAAGTAACAGATGAAGCAATATAAAAGAATTGTTAAGAAGAAAGGAAGATTGTTAGGGCTAAAATCCTGTCAGAGGCAACAATTTAGATCCTAAGTTGTGTTAGGATGAGGAACAGAAACATCATAACTCATCAGCACAACAGGGAAGAAGACCACTGATCTGTTTGGCCAGAAATTGACTGGAACTGCTCTTCCAGAATAATGTTGCTTTTTACTGTGGGACAGAATATCTACACAGGAGCTATTTCAAAATACTTAATTAGAGGAGAGCTTAATCTGTAGGAGCTGTTCTGATTAATTTCCCCACAGAGACAAGTCCTTTAACTATTGCAGTTGAAGAAATGCAGATGAGTGTAGTTTCAATTAAAACCCAAGAAAAGTTTGAGCTTTACAGATGTAACAAATGCCTGCTGCCCTAGCTGCCCTAGCTGTCAGCACTGCACACACAAGTTGTATGGAGGAGCAGTGAAGAACCACTGACTCTAGCTACATTCATGCACAGTAGTCTGTCTTTCATGTCTGTTATTTTGAGGAATAATAATAACAAAAAGTCTCATTAAACTAAATAAATGTCTTGCATTGTGGCCAGAAAATTGCTGGACCTCAGCTCTTGTGGTGTTCAGCAGGAGCAGGCTTCAAAAGCCAAAACGTTCAACAGAGAAAGAGGGAGAACCTTGCCTGCTGCTGCCCTTGGAAAGGTCAGTCTCTGAAAGGGGAAACAAGAGAGTTTCATCTTGACCTTTAAATACTGTGTTTGGATGTGAGAGAAGTGGCTTTTAGGTATCTGGTAGTCTGGAATTAAATAAATAATAAACAAACAAACAAACCAACCCCCCCAATAATGAACATTTATAAAGATATGAACTTCTAATTGCTTAGCATTTCATGCAGCCTGACTTGAGGAAGCTGTGAGACACAGCTGCCACAGTTCAGTTTGGCTGAGGTCAGCTGGAGGCACAAGTTAGTGTCTGATCTCATCTGGTTGATGTGAGAGAAATGCATAGGTGGCCTCATCAAGCTCTCAGCGCTGGGACCTAGTGGGGTTAGCTGGCATCTTCTACCAACAGTTTAGTTTCCATTCAGTCCTTAGCAAGTCTGTTTCCATCCAGGAGTTGCTTTCCCAGACTATTTTGCAAGTGGTGCAAAAATATGGTATCTGCACTTTTGTCTTCCTCAAATCCCACTTCATTCAGTGCAGCTCCATTCACGTGCACTGATCACTTGGGTAAAAATGTTTACCTCACCTGGCATTTCTGCCATGACTGGTGAAACTCAAAAGCCTTGATAACAGTTGCACTTGCAGAGATGCAACAAATGGGAGTGGGCCTGGAGAAACAGAAGGAAGTCTCCCAGTCTGACAGTGTTGGGCTTTAGTTTCTCAAAATGAGCTGCCTTTCAACTATTAATTTATCCACTTTTGAGCCATTAAAATGACATTATTTTATAATGCTGTAAGAAGAATACTTGCAAAGCTAAAAAATTATTGAAAAGATATTGGATGTGGCACTTGGAGCCATGGTTTAGTTGTCATGAGGTGTTAGATATTAGGTCATAGGTTGGACTTGATGATCTCTGAGGTCTTTTCCAACCTGGTTGATTCTATGATTCTTTCTAAAAGCAAAATAGTATCATAGTATCAGTCAGGGTTGGAAGGGACCATAAGGATCATCTAGTTCCAACCCCCCTGCCATGGGCCTCAACCATCTCAGTGGATAACCCATTCCAGGCCTTCACCACTCTCATGGTGAAGAAAATAGAGGCTTGCCACTGTCCTGTACTCAGATGTTGAGTTGTGGTGACAAAAGAGACAAGTGCACCCCGGAATGATGTGAATTTACATCTCTGATTATGCTAATCAAGTTAGGTAATGGTATTTTTACATTCATAATGCTTCCTAATGGGGATTTTAGAATTCAGCTGTTGTGCTGTGAAACAACAGCATTGTCCAAACGCTTCACAAAAAAACCCAGAATGAAAACTGACGCTCTGCCTGCTGGTCGAATGAACGACAAAAACCACCTTTAAAAAGCTTTTTGAATGCAAAAGAGTTGGAAAATACTATCAGTTTCTTAATTATCCTTTTAAAGGAGGATTCATGTTGACAGCAGCTGCTTTTGTGGGGTTTTTTTGGATGCCATTCTGGAAGCAAACAAGCATTCACCAGCAGACATAGTGCTAAATACTTCTCCAGTCTCCTTTCACCTACCCAACCAGTAGTAGCTGCTGCGGCCTGTGTGCAGGCAGGGGCCCAGCCTGGCCTGCTCAAGGGCTGAGGCCTCAGGGGTTTGAATCGGAGCAGGACACCTTTGCATCTTCTTTCAGTCCGAGACTTTTTTCCCCCCCCACCCTCTGCTTCACCTGAGCAGTAGGAAATAACACAGGGGTTTATGTATTTTCAGTTTTGCCACACTTACTTTATTGTGACCCTGCCTTCATGCAGGCAGTGGGTGCCCCGAGAGCGCTTCAGGGCAGCGTTAACGCCCGAAGCCGTGGAGTGTATTACCTGGCTGGGAAACAATCCTGTGTGGAGGGCTGAGGATTTAGTGCTTATGTGAAACCTCTGCAGGCCAAAAACAGAGCGGTTATGTCACCAGGTGATTAGCAGAGCTGCTTCGCTCGGCTTCCCAGGGCCAGCCTACAGCTCCTGCCCACTCCCCTCAGACCCGCTAGGGCTCCCGGGCCGCTCAGGGCCATGTGGGGCGCCGAGGATGGGCCGCAGCGAGGACAGGCCGCGAAGCGGGGAGGTGTGAGGCAGCAGCTCGGCCTAAGAGCGCCTGCGCCGTAACTCAGCCACAGGACTGGGCCGGTTACCGGTAGCACCAGGGGGAACACGGCTGAAAATAGGGCCACCAGCAATCGCACTCCCGGCCCCAGCAGCCCCCAGAGCGGGGCGGGCCGGCCCCTGGAGCGAGGGGCGGGGAACCCCGCAGAGGGGCGGGGCGGGGTGACAGGTGCGGCGCGCGCGCGGAGAGGTCCTCTGGCGGCACCTCCCCGCGCTCCCCCCTCCACCACGAATATGCAAATATGGGTATAATTGGCAGCCAATGGCGTGCGCGCTGGTCACATGGTGCTGGTGGAAGCTCGGGGAAGAGAAGTTGAGTCTCAGCGAACACAGCAGCTCAGTAGCGAGCCGCAAGGGCCGCAGCCGGAGCGAGCCGAGCCGAGCCTGGGCGGGTAGGCAGGCAGGCGGCCGGCCAGGGGGAGTGAGTGAGCGAACGAGCTGTTCCCCCCCCCACCCCCTCCTCACTCCTCCCCGCAGGGTGCCCGGCGGGCCGGGGCTCTGCCTGGACCATGCCGATCCTCCTCTTCCTCATAGACACGTCCGCCTCCATGAACCAGCGGGCGTATCTAGGCACCAGCTACCTGGACATCGCCAAGGGCGCCGTGGAGATCTTCATGAAGGTGAGTGCGGGGCCGGGAAAGGCCACTGCTGCCGCCGCCCCCGGTCGTCCCCTTCGCTCGCTCATGCCGCTTCTCTCCGCTCTCTCGGCAGCTGCGGGCCCGGGACCCGGCCAGCCGCGGCGACAGGTACATGCTGGTTACCTTCGACGAGCCGCCTTACTGCATCAAGGTAATAATCCCCCCCGCGGCCGCCCCGGCCCCCCAGCGGCCGTCCTGGCCCCGCCGCGGGGCCGCCCTTCGCGTGGCGGCGGCGCGGCGCAGCCCCGTCCGGCCCGGCGGCGGCAGCAGCAGCCTGTGAAGATGGCGGACATTTTGCTTTTGTATGGAGGAGAGAGGCTGAGGGCGCTGCTGAGATGGAGGAGGGGGGGAGGGAGGAGACGGACGAGAGCGTGATTCACCGCCCCGGCGTGCTGAGGGAGGCGGGCGGCCGGCTGCGCTCCGCCTCCCGAGTCGCTGCCCGCCCGCCTCCCGTGAGGCGGTGGCTCCGGTGGGGGCCTCGCCTCGCCTCAGGCCTCAGCCGCTGGCCGTGGCCCCTCGAGTTGCTGTGTTCCCTCCCCCGTCAGCGGAGGTCTTGTCCCGGCCGGGCTGCGGGGTAAGGGCAGAAGGCATCGCCTTGCTGTCGGCTGCGGAAGCTCCGCCTGGCAGTGGACGGGCAGGGGACAGCCACGGAGCCCCCCTGCCACTCTTCTCGCCGCTGCCGCCTCCGGCGTGGCTCTGGTGTTTGGGATGGAGGCACCCGGGACCGTTTTCCGCCTTTGCGAGGCAAGAAGTGGCGGTGCGAGTGTTTGCGTTGGGGATCAGTCCCCTCCTTTGCTCGGTGCCGTGCAGCCCGCACTGAGGTGAAAGGCGCTCGCCATTGCTCCTCGGGTGGGCATCTCCACGCAGGGTTGTGGTGAGCTGGATGTGGAATTTGCCAGCCTGGATTCTTCTGCCCCTCTTCACTCGTTCCTGGAGGGTGAGGCAAGTAGGGCTGTGCCATTCATCACATCGACTGTGCCACGAAGTCGTGGGACAAGGGAAAAGAAATCATCTGGGCTCTGTGTCCCTGAACCTGTAGCCTTCGACTTATTGATGGAAATGCCAAATTGAATTAAAATATTTAAATAAAGCATGCCGTAGAAGAAAGACATCATGGTGATTGGAGCTGTAGAATCCTCTTGAATAGTCCTGGACTACAGTTAGGACTGTGTCTAGTGCAGTAGTGACCATAATTGTTGGACCTGCTCTGAAAGCTGAAGAGATTAATGTAAAATTTCTTCCTGATCACCCCAGAGAGAAAAAGGGAATCTTCTAGATCCCCTAGCTAAAGCTTTTTGAAGAGAAGTTGTAAAAATAACTGTGCTCCCTGATGCTGTCTAGGTTTATCTTTGATAACGAGGAAACTTAATTATCAAAGAGCTATGAATCTTGGTTCCTTTCATCAGCTATATATTTACACAGCTAAAAAGTACAGCCTGCTTCTGAAGTGACAGAAGTGATTTAGTGAGACAATATTTGTTTGTAACTGCACCTTTAGTTTTCTTCAGGAGGTGGGGGAAGTCATCCTGTTTCTGTGAGTTGAAAGCATCCACCTTAAGTTACAGAAACCTACTACCTGTCAAAAAACCTAGGTCTGTCTAGGAAGGGTTTTTTGGACATTAATGCACACACCCTTTTCCCCATCCATGTTAATGGCTGGATGCAAGCCTCAAATCTTTGTTATGCCAGCGTGAACTGTAGATTCCTGATGTGAAGGGTTTTTTCCCCTCCTAATTTTGTGCCAAATGATTTACAAGTGGACCTTATGTTTGAGGAAGAAACCTTTCCACTGCAGTGAGATCCCATACTGGTGATTGAGGAAAAAAAATACTGGAGGTCTGTGTGGAAATGCAACAGGTTATTTATTATCACATCCATACTTAGTTTTGCTGAGCATGATCCTTGTGTTTAGTGAGCATTTTATGTAGATTCTGATGCACTAAGGAGCACCTGGCTGTGTTCTTAGTAAATAGTAATTGAAATAAATGGGACTGGAGAGCTGGGCAAAGAGGAACCTAATGAGGTTCAACAAAGTGCAGAGTCCTGCACCTGGGAAGGAATAAACTGCAGCAGTACAGGTTAGGAAGTGATCTGCTAGAGAGCAGCCCTGTGGAGAAGGACTTGGGAGTGCTGGTGGGCAACAAGTTCTGTATAGGACAGCAATGTACCCTGGTAGCCAAGAAAGCTAATGGGATCCTGGGGTGCATTTAGAGGAGTGTGGCCAGCAGAGCCAGGGAGGTTCTTCTCTCCTCTACTCTGCCCTGGTGAGGCCACACCTGGAATATTGCATCCAGTTCTGGGCTCCCCAGTTCAAGAGGGACAAGGATATGCTGGAGAGAGTCCAAAGGAGGGCTGAAATGATGCTGAAGGGACTGGAGCGCTGCCCTATGAAGAAAGACTAAGAACCCCCAGGTCTCTCAGCCTGGAGAGGAGAAGACTGAGAGGGGAATCTAATAAATGTTTACAGATACATGAGGGGATGGGTGTCAGGAAGAGGCAGCCTCTGCTCACTCGTGCCCTGTGAGAGGACACAGGGCGATGGATGTAAGCTACAGCGCAGGAGGTTTCACCACAACATGAGGAAGAACTTTATTGTAAAGGATCGTGGAGCCTTGGAACAGGCTGCCCAGAGATGTTGTGGAGACTCCTCTGGAGGCTTTCAAGCCCTGTCTGGATGTTTTCCTGTGTGAGCTGTGCTGGATTCTATAGCCCTGCTCTGGCAGGGGGGGTGGACTCAATGATCTCCAGAGGTCACTTCCAACCCCTAACATCCTGTGATACTTGTCATAGTGTTCAGTCAAGTCTGACTTACAGGCCAAAAGGGGGGAAAAAAAACCCAAAACAACAAAGCAAAGCTTTTGGGTTCTTGTAACTTGCCAATGTCTCCTCTTAGAAATTTTTTTTCTCTCTCTTTAGCATGCTGATTGGTAAATTGGGCCTTCATCTTAAAACACTGTTTTCAAAACTAAGCAGCTTGTATAGGAACAGGCTCCAGATCCAATAAATAGATGTTTATAATAATTAGGATCACAATTCGAGTTCAGCTATTAGATAAAGACTTGATGGCATAAATTAAGGTGATTAGGCTGTCATCCTGCCTCTTACTCGAGCAGAGAAGGCCTCAGAGCAACCACATGATTCTTCCCCTGGTTGAAGATGTGTTCCAAATACCTTTTACTGGTATTTATGATGTCCCTCTGTTGTGTTTTCTGGCAACCATAGTTGTGCTAGGAGAATTTTCTGGTCTGAAACAGATGCTGTATGCCTTAAACAGGCTTGTAAAAGAACTAAAATTGATCTTCTTTGCTGGTGCTGCTGTAGTTAGATGCTTTATCTCCCTTGATTTACAGAAGGCAAACCCGAGAAGTGAATACATTTTGCAGTTCTGCTTTCCAAGTATGTGCAGTAGCACCTGGTTTTGGTCAGTGGCTGCTTCATCCTCTTTGTTTCCTTGTGATTTTCACGAAGTTTGTAATCTCACAGAAGGTTCTCAAGGTTACCATTGAAGCTGTTGAGGGTAATAATCTTGTGGAGTTGAGATCCTCTAGGAAATAGAGG
Organism: Colaptes auratus; assembly: GCA_015227895.2. NCBI lineage: Eukaryota > Metazoa > Chordata > Aves > Piciformes > Picidae > Colaptes > Colaptes auratus. The sequence continues at coordinate 3,393,727 of CM037644.1, forward strand.
AATGGGAAGTTCAGCCTGGAGCAGGGATGTGTGTGAGACGTGTGGTGGTCTCGTTTCCCAATTTGCTTACTTGCAGCCTTCAAGTGTTTTAAATCAGCAGTGCTGGCTCTGTTATGATGGACAAGGGCACAAAAGAAAATCACATATCTGCTGGTATTAGGCTAAGTAAAAGGATCCTGCTATCGCACAAATGATTTACTAACACCTGTGCAAGTAAGTGGATGCTTTTGAAACTGTTTTTGGAACAGTCTTTGGTAGAGAGGGGTTGAAATTATTTACCAGACCTATGGCCCCTCTCCCAGTTGCTCCTGGTTTTTAACTGACTGCTTGCAGCTCTCTGCTTGTGCCACTTCTTAAGAAGGGGATTATTTAGTCTCTGGGTTTGCAGTGTGGCTCTGCAAAGAAGTCTGGTGGCATCACAGATTTTAAAGAGGAGGCAGGGCAATGTCCTGAGGAGGAGGGGGCAGTGAGCTAGGGACAGTAGGAATCTCAATTCCACTCTGGCAGCTGAAGGCCTCTGGAACCTCATCAGCTGCTTTGCTCCTGTCTGTTACATAATGTATAGATGGTGATTTGTGACAGGAATTATGCAGCCATTTCCAACTCCTGCTTTGCTTCCAAAATGCTCTCCCGTACAAGACCAATGTTCCAATATTTTACAAGCATGTTATAAAAATGCATAAACCTGCATTTGTCAAACAAGGTGATCCTGTATAGGTCAATGGAAAGATACTTGTGAGCTCTGTTGAGTTGGTGGCTCAAACTTTTTGTTTTATCAACTAGGAGGGGAAAACAGTGTGTTATTTCATGAGGTGAGAGTGGTCAACCTAATGTTTATAATACCTTTTTCCTTCACTGTTTTCAGTTTAAAGTTGTAGTAGGATGCTGTCCAGTGAGTGCACATCAGGTTAGTGGTGTATCAGCAACACTGAACTGAGCCAGTCCATTCTGATTTGGGCTATTTGGCAGGCTTGGGAAACTATTGATACCTATGGTAAAGTTTCTTTGTAACCAGCAGCCTGTGGCAGGTGTCTATTACTATTACACCACCAGTGCCTCAGTCGATGTATTGAAGGAATTTTTGTCCCATGTGTATCCAGTTCTCTTGTGTAAGAATAACTGGTTTAAGAGCAACCTCTGTCTGGCACAGCATTTTATGTTCTTGGCCTTCTAGCTGAGATAAATACATTTTCTGATCCAATGAATATGGTTCCTGATACGTCCTTGTTTTGAGGACTTCAGAGCTCCCTCTATGTCATCCCTGTTTTGGTGGTGCAGTGCCTCCAGCCCTGTGTGCCAGCCCCACCCTCCCCACGGCTCTGCAAGCCGTGGCTGATGGCGAATGCCTGGCTGGGGGCGGGGGGGGGGGAGGAAAACAGGGCAAGCGTGTTGCTGACGGCTCTGCAGAGCACTTTCCCAAGCTCCTACAGCTTGTGGCTCTCAGAGCTGTGCTGGGGCTTGGTATGGCAGTTGTGGCCTTCTGGGGCTTTTTCTATGTGTTTGCCCACTTGCTTTGTTTGAAATCTAACACACTTTTAGCATCCCTAGCTATTTCTTTTCCTTTTTAAAATCTTTATCAAATGTTTCTTTACATCTAAACACATGATATAAATGTACTCAGTCTTAAGGCATGTTACTTGTTGTTTTTGTGTTGTTTTTTTTCCCCCTGAAGTAGTGGTGCTAGAGTGAAACTAAGGGAAGAAGGGAGAAGTGTTCTCACCTGTCCCCTTCCCCCAAACATTTCCTCTTTTCCAGGGACAAAGAAAAGAGGGAGGGAGGTTCCAGCAAGATCTGCCTGGATTTCTCTGTAAAGGCAGCACACGCTAAAATCTTGGCCTAAAAAGAGGTTTTGAAAAGGAAAGCAAGGTTTAGCTCTTGTTGTTGTTGTTTTCCATTCCTGATTTTTGTTAAACCTCACATCCTGCAGTTTGTGGTCTGCTTATGGATTTGTGCTGCAAATGGCAAGGTCAAGCCCAAAGGAAAAACCCAGTAGTGGTCTTATGTGAAGTTATTGATTAACTGGATTGCCCTGTTTCCTTGTGACTGATAGCTGGCTGCTGGCAGTGACAGGATCTTTCCTCAGTGCTTGAGGAATATTATTTATGACAGGGTCAAAGAAATAGGGCTTTTGTTTTATGTTCTTGTGAGACTGTAGTTTGACCTTCATAGGTGATCTGGCCACAAGTCGGAGAACTCGAGTTGTTCACTCTGAGTTTGGTGTTATGCCGAATGTATCTTTCTGGTTTGTATTAGACCGAACGTAAGAGCCAGTAGTGACTGCACTATAAATGGGCTACCTGAGTCTGAGAAGTTGCTCAAAATTCACACAGTGAATGTGAAACTCTTTGCTGCTTGAGAAATGCAAACTAGAATTGACAGGGAGGATGCCTCCAATTCTGTTGCTGTTCTCCGCTAGCCTGAACATATGCTTCAGCGCTAAAGAGCTCTCTTGTGGAAACAGCCCTTCGTGAGGCACTCTTAGCAACCTCTTCTGTTTCCCTCAAATTCTCATAAGGGGTTGAGCTTGCTGACCTTTGATTTTGCTGTTGGATTGGAATACCTTAGAGGCTGGAAGACAAATGTGTAGAAGGCTCTTTCATGCATCTGTTGGAGTACTTGCTTATATGTAAATAATCTGTTCATCTATCATGCTAAAGCAGTGCTTCAGAACTGGGGGTTCATAAGGTTAGACTCAAGGAGGATAACTTTGGGGTGTCTCTTTTAAAGTGATGCAAAAGCTTTTGCCTGCTTTTTTTGGCTTCTCCTTTTGCTCAGAATCTGTGCTGGTATAGAATGCAGCCGATTGCCACTGACTCTGCAAAGGGAGGTGGCAATGGAATAGGCTGTGCTGCAAAACAGGTGCTGAATCTGTCTGTTTCTGGAAGAAATTGAATCTGAGCTCCTGACCCTAAACTGCAGGGAGAAAAAAGAAACCCAGCTGTGGAACCTTTTGGGTTTGAACCAGAGATCTTCAGGAAAGCTGCCTGAGGTGATCAGAAATGCATTTGTGTTTTACCTTTTGTCAAGGAACACCACCAGAGTAATACCTAGTGAGCTAACTTGTAGCAAATCCACAGAATAATCTTACATTGATTAGGCTTTTACAGGAACCTTGGGACACCAAAACCTCATCAGTTTTGCATGTAAAGCATCTGGCTTCTGGCAAATGCAAGCACTTGGTGGTCTGACCTGCACTGTGGCAAAGGATGTCTGAACAGCTGGAAATGGGGTTGGAGGTTTACTAGCTGGTGGTGAGGTATGCAGGCAGAATTGTTTTGTGCAAGGCAGTGTGGTAGTTTTAGGCAGATGCCCACCACAGGCAGATAGCAGCTGCAGGGGCAGGAGGGAAGCTGATAGTGGAGCCATGCAAAGGGGAAAGAAAACTGAAGTAAATGGGAGAGGCCTATCTTTCTCTCCAGATATGCTGTAAATAATGTATGAACTTAGCAAGCCTATTAGCCAGGCATTATTGGCAGGATTTAAAAAACCCCCTATACATGCAGTATATAGTCCTGAAGGACTGAATATAATGTAGGTAGTCTGTGAAGTGTTTGTTCTTGGTAACTGATTCAGGAGACGATGGTCTGTGTTTGTTCAGTGAAGAGAGAGCCATTCCTCTTCTGCTCTACAGGTTTGGAGTCGGTCATAATGTTTTTATTTCTGAACATCTCTCATTGCCTGTGAAGTCTAAGGACACCTGTTCTCCACTCTTGCTGTGATTGGCTTGGGTTTTGTCATGGAATTGGTGTATTTTCAGCAGGCCGACTTTCAGCGTAGGTGACTGATGTGTGCAAGGCCAACAATTGCTCTTCCTCTGTTAGACGCAGTGAATTTAAGGAAAGAAACAGAAGTCACTTAACTGTTTAGGGAGCACTCATGCACACCCTGATCTTTTAGTTCTTTCTAAGGACAAATCACTTGTAGAATCCCCTCCCCACCATTTTTACTGCTCCTTTCTGTTTAACAGCCTTAGCACTCAAGTCATAGAAGGAAGGCTGTGTGCTCTGTGTGTCTGTCTGCAAAAAGGTCAATTTTTGATATGGTTTAATTGGATAGTTAAATTGGACAGATAAGATTCTTGTTGGTGCACATAGTAGGTTTGTATTTTATATGCTGCAGTGCATATGTCAATCTAAAAAATACACAAAAAAAAGGTTTTCCTGAAAGCTGGAATTGCCAGTTGCCATCCCTGTTAGCAAGCATGCAATGAAGTATTTGTAGCTCCTTTTGGCTTCTAACAGTACTAAATATGTTCCCCTAGAAAGCATTCTTGAAAAAGCACATTCCCTTTCTTGAGAGATGAGGCATTGGGTGGTGTAAAGCATGTCAAAATGCTTTTAAACATGCATAAGCATGCTGGTCTTGCATCTTTCTCCCTGTTCTGAGTGACTGCTTTCTGTGTGCCTTTTGCTTGTGAGCCGGAGTGAACATCCTTTAGCAGGAGCTGGTATGTCAAGGAGAAAGCACTAAGGAATTTTGTGCATAATAATGTACCTTTCTCTTTCAAACCAGGAACAATCAGATGGACTCACTCTTCTAGAAGAAATAGTTTGCATTCTGAAATTGAGGTCCCTTGCACAAATTCAGGTTCATGCAAGAATGAAATAATGAAGTTTTTGGAATGGGATTGATTTTTAAATGGAAGGGCAGCTTAGAAATTAACTTCCTGGTAGATAAGATGGCCCAGGCTCTGCTTGCCTGTCACTTTTATCATTAGTTTTTGAAGTTGGTTTAATATATGAATTTGTGCTTTCATCTGCTACCTGACTTCAAGGGAAGGGAGTGGCTGTGTTGCTAAGTTAATTCTTGATGAGAATATTTCAACCAAGGTTCCGTCTCTGCAGGAATCTGCCAACTGCAAGGTTGCTTTTTCATCTGAAGTGTGTTGCTGCTTCGTACCACTGATGAGCTGACAGAGGCCTTGAATGGAAACCCACATCTGTTGTTCTTGGCCACTGCAGCAATTTTATTTATTGTTTGCTTGGTTTTATTTTAATTTAGTTCTTTATTTGATCTTGGACACATTCAAAGATGTGTAAGCCCTTAAGACTACAGGATAAACTAGGCAAAAGTAGATATATTTGCACTAAGAGGCTTAACTTTGACATCCTGAGTGCAAAGGTCGCTTTCATTTTAAAAATAGAAGCTTAAAATGTGAAATCATGCAGTTGAGTTGGGTCTCCCTAGTGGTAGTTTTGTAGGGAGATGTCCTGTAGGAAGGAAGGAAGGGACTTGGTGAGGTTTGTGGTTCCTGCCACATGTAATCATTATCGGCTGCTTCCTCCCCTTCGGTGCTGTTTGCATTTGAGTTGCCCACACGAGGGTTTTCCACAAGATTTCTGTTGTTGTTGCTATGCACTGAGGAAGGCCTAGGCCTTGTAACCTGGCTTTGTAGTGTAGCTAAAAACATGCACTAAATGCTTCTGTGATACCTTGAAAATGGGTGTTTACTCTCTTTAAACCCCATGAAAAACCTAATAGGATGTTGGATGCTGGTTGTCTCCCCTTGTAACAATGGAGAAAGGTAATTGGACACTTGAACGGTGTTCAGCCTTGCATGTTTCTCCAAACAGCTTGCCAGAAAGAGCTGTGATTGGCAGCAGCGGTGCAAGAATGAGCTTCTGAGCTTGTTCTGAGCAAGGAAAAACAACACGGAGTGCTGTCTCCTACAGTGTTTCCATACCTCAGACAATTGGAATCAAATAGGGGGAAAAAGTGACTTGACTTTTGAAGATGAGCCCTTCTGGAGGGGGTAGCAGTGTGATTCCAGAACCCAGTGAGGAGATTCTGGATGTCTCCAGTCTTAAGCAATTGTTGTCTTCATGTTCTCTATTCTCAATGCCTATGTCTCTGATTTTATTTAATAACAGGCTAAAAAAGAAAAACATCAGTGGAAAGAGCAGCTGCTGCTGTTCTGACTTTTATTTAAGCAATTCAATCCTGTAGATTTAGTCTTGATTTTTTTTTTTTTCTTTTTCCTTCTTAAACTCTACTCTTACAATGTGCCACTTCAGTCTTGGGCTGCTTCTCCTAACTAAATAGAGCAGGAATCTTTTGCTTTGCATTTTTCTTAACTGATTAGACAATAGTCAGAACAGTAGTGTAGTATGTACTAAGCAGGTTCAGCTATAAGCAGCATGTTCTAGGGTTAAAGGTTTAGTGAGGTGCCAAGGAAAGAGTAATGAGTCTTGTAGTGAGACTTGGTTATTGTGCAGATCAGAATCTGTGCTTGCCTGTAGGCTTTTTTAAATTGATCCTTATGTTCACTTTGCAGAGTGTTTGAAAGGAAGTTTCTTTTGGTGTAAGATCTGGCATTTACAGTATCTCTGAAACTTGAACTGCTTACTACCAGATAAGGTAGTAAAGGACTGTAGTAACTAAAGGACCAGTCCTATGTGAGGAAGGCTGAGGACTGAGGCTGAAGCCAGGACAAACCAAGAGTAACAGCAGTGCCCTGGGATAGATGAGAGGACTAACTGGTAGGGCAGGCAGTTGCTGTAGCTTTCATAGAATGGCAGGGGTTGGAAGGGGCTTCTGGAGATCACTGAGTCCAACACACACCCCCTGCCCCTTCCACCCGCCAAAGTAGGATCACCTAGGGCAGGTCGTGCAGGAATGTGTCCAGATGGACCTTGAAAGTGTCCAGAGAAGGAAACTTCCTAAACGCTCTGGGCAGCCTGTTCCAGGGCTCTGTTACCCTTACAGCAAAGAAGTTTTTCCTCGTGTTGAGGTGGAATGTCCTGTGTTCCATTTTGTATCCATTGCCCCTTGTCCTATCACAGGACACCACTGAAGAGAGCCTGGCCCCTTCTTGACACCCACCCTTCAGATAGTTATAAACAGCCCAGGGAGGTGGTGGAGTCACCATCCCTGGTGGTATTCAAGAGGGGATTGGACGTGGCACTTGGTGCCATGGTTTAGTCATGAGGTCTGTGGACAGGTTGGACTCATGATCTTTGAGGTCTCTTCCAACCTTGGTGATTCTGTGATTTTTACCCAGTGATTATGATTCTTAGCTTGGGCACTAGATGTGGTAAATGTTATGCTAGGCTACAAAACCAATGCTTCAAATCTTCGTTTTGCGTTTTAAAGGCCAAGGTGATTCCTGATTAGGCTGTGCTTTTGGGCAGAGATGTGCTTTAAAGTCTCAAGTGTAAAATGATAGTTAAAAAAACACAAGTCTTCATGAGATGAATGTTGTTGAATCACTGATTTGACTGAAAACAGATCTGCAGTGTGGTTAAGGTGGTGTTGCTTTGTTCTGCTTGGAAGTGAGAATAATGCATTTGTATTGGTCTTCATAGCATGTTAGCCCTAGAGTTAGTAGGGTTTTATTGCGGGGAGGTGGAGTTAAACTCTGCTTTGTGGGAAAATCTGCATCTGTTGAGTCAGAACACTCGGTGCCTGTAGCTGCTGCCAGGCATCCTGTCCTGGTGGTGCCCTTGCTCCCAGGCTGGAGACGTGGTGGGCTGGAGCAGGGCCTGGCAGCCTGCACGCCCTGTTGACTTGGCTATAGTCTGAAGCCAGCCAGGTCCTCAGTATGAAATGTTCAGGGAGCTGCAAGGTACAGCAAGGCAGGGAGCACCCCCAGTTATTCACAGTATCGCCAAGGTTGGAAGAGACCTCGAAGATCATCGAGTCCAACCTGTCACCACAGACCCCATGAATAGGCCGTGGCACCAAGTGCCATGTCCAAACCCCTCTTGAACACCTCCAGGGACGGTGACTCCACCACCTCCCCTGGCAGCCCATTCCAATGGCAAATCACTCTCTCGGTGAAAAACTTTCTCCTCACCTCGAGCCTAAAGTTTCCCTGGTGCAGCTTGAGACTGTGTCCCCTACAAAAGAGCTGAAGCTGAAACAGTTACATTTGAACGGTGGGGCTCTGTAGGGAAGCTGTCTTTTAAAAAGAAAACCCCCTTAACTATAACAGTGCCTCCAACTGTGCTTTGTTTTGCTTGTTTGGGCTGTTTTGTTTGCTTTATGTGTGTTTGGGGGTTTGTATATTTAGTTTTGCTTTGGTTGTTCTTCTCTTTGTGGGACTTGATGTTACTAGCTGGCTTTCTCGGTTTGTGTTCCTTCAGGGAGTGTATCAATTTGTGATTCAAAGTCTACCTTCACCCCCTGCACACACACACTTCCAGCACAGCGGTGCCATTTCGGACGTGAAGTGAGGAAGTCTGCTTAGGTGACCCCCTCTAACTTTGTTACCTTGTTGAGATTTAAAGTAAACTTGCAATGCATGTAGCACTTCGGTGCGCTGCACTGCTCCTATGATGTGCTTTTGGAAGGAGGGGGGAGGCATATGACCATTTTAAAGATGAGCGTGGATCCAGCTGCATTGTCTGAGCTCTGGGCTCCCTGCACCTGGAGGTTCGGCACTAATTCTCTTCCACTTGATTCCCAACATGTGCCATGAGGAGTCCCTTGTGCTGATAACACAAACTCCATAACCTCTTAGCTATTGCCTTCATTCCTTGTGACTTTTCCAACCATGCTGGGAGTAAGGAGGGGCCAGGAGGCAAGTTGAAAAGTACATTAGATAGATTGGAAGAGCAGTAGGCACCATGGGTCAATGCAGGTTTTTGACTGATACCTCTGCATTTACAATAATACAATACAATAATAAACCAGGTTGGAAGAGACCTTCAAGATCACTGTGTCCAACCTATCAGCCAATCCAACCCACCCAAACAAGTAGATCATGGAACCAAGCACCCCATCAAGTCTCCTCCTGAACACCTCCAATGAAGGTGACTCCACCACCTCCACAGGCAGCCCATTCCAATGGGCAATCACTCTCTCTGTATAGAACTTCTTCCTAACCTCCAGCCTAAACCTCCCCTGGCGCAGCCTGAGACTGTGTCCTCTTGTTGTGGTGCTGCTTGCCTGGGAGAAGAGACCAACCTCCTCCTGTCCACAACCTCCCTTCAGGTAGTTGTAGAGAGCAATAAGGTTGCCCCTGAGCCTACTCTTCTCCAGGCTAAGCAATCCCAGTTCCCTCAGCCTCTCTTCATAGGGCTTGTGTTCCAAACCCCTCACCAACTTCGTTGCCCTTCTCTGGACACCTTCCAGCAAGTCAACATCCTTCCTAAACTGAGGGGCCCAGAACTGGACACAGGACTCAAGGTGTGGCCTAACCAGTGCAGTGTACAGAGGCACAATGACCTCCCTGCTCCTGCTGGCCACACTGTTCCTGATGCAGCCCAGGATGCCATTGGCCCTCTTGGCTGCCTGGACACACTGCAGGCTCATGTTCAGCCTACCATCAACCAGCACCCCCAGGTCCCTCTCTGCCTGGCTGCTCTCCAGCCACTCTAACCCCAGCCTGTAGCACTGCCTGGGGTTGCTGTGGCCAATGTGCAGAACCTGGCACTTGGATGTGTTCAGTCTCCTGCCCTTGGCCTCTGCCCATCTGTCCAGCCTGTCGAGGTCCCTCTGCAAAGCCTCTCTGCCCTCCAGCAGATCAACTCCTGCCCCCAGCTGAGTGTCATCTGCAAATTTACTGATGGACTCAATGCCCTCATCCAGATCATCAATCAAGATGTTGAAGAGCATGGGGCCCAGCACTGATCCTTGGGGCACACCACTAGTGACAGGGCACCAGCTGGATGTGGCATTTCACCTGTTTGCCCTCTTGACAATGTTTTAGATGCACCTCTAATGGTATTTCTGAAATGACTGTTATGCTGCTGAACAGAAGCACACAGCCTCTCACTTTGCTTACTGTCCTAGAGCTGCAGGTTGTATCATCAGATCTGTGCTCCCTCTCCATTAGCCATTCTGTGAAATGTAACTTGTTCTGGTTCAACTCTCTCCTGAAAGCTTGTTGAGTGTTTCCCAGAATCTGCTTTTTGTAGTGTGTTGTCCTTATGGAAATAATGCTTTTTGAAACTGAGTGTTGCCATAATCCCGTTGGTGTTTACATTTTCCTTTCTTCAGGTGTAATCCTTTCATCCTTGGGCAGCAAAAAGTGATGTGAATGTAGCTGTCAAAACACACCAAATATCGTTGAGCAATAAAGCTCAATCCAGAAATGGGTTAAAGCATAGAATAAATAAGGTTTGAAAAGTCCTCAAAGATCTTCAAATCCAACCTATCACCCAACACCTCATGACTGCTAAACTATGGCACCAAGTGCCACATCCAATCCCCTCTTGAACACCTCTAGGGATGGTGACTCCACCACCTCCCTGGGCAGCACATTCCAATGGTCAACAACTCTCTCAGTGAAGAACTTTCTCCTCACCTCTAGCCTAAACTTCCCCTAGTGCAGCTTGAGACTGTGTCCTCTTGTTCTGGATGCCTGGGAGAAGAGATCAACCCCCACCTGGCTACAACCATCCTTCAGGTAGTTGGAGAGAGCAATAAGGTCTCCCCCTGAGCCTCCTCTTCTGCAGGCTAAGCAACCTCAGCTACCTCAGCCTCTCCTCGCAGGGCTGTGCTTGAGGCCTCTCCTCAACCTCATTGCCCTTCTCTGGACACATTCAAGTGTCTCAATGTCCTTCTTAAACTGAGGGGCCCAGAACTGGACACAGGACTCCAGGTGAGGCCTAACCAGTGCTGAGCACAGGGGCACAATGACTTCCCTGCTCCTCCTGACCACACCATTTCTGATGCAGGCCAGGCTGCCATTGGCCTTCTTGGCCACCTGGGCACACTGCTGGCTCATGTTCAGGCAGCTGTCAATCAGTACCCCCAGGTCCCTTTCTTTTTGGCAGCTCTCCAGCCACTCCCTCCCCAGCCTGTAGCACTGGGAGCAGCAGGTAATAAATAAAAAGGTAGTGGAAGGTTTGGGGCTTTTTGGGGTTATTTTTTTGCTTGGCATTGGTTACTATCACTTGATTCCAAGCATAGTTTCAGCTTTGAGCATCTCTGTTTGACACCTCTAACAGTGAAGGTATTGCTTCTCTAAAATTGCCAACATTACCAGAAGGCCACAGCACTTATTTTGTAACTGGAGCTTAAGAGCCTCTCTACTAGTGTTTTCCATGGATACTATGGTTAAAGATTAATAAGAGTTGCTTTTACACAAACATATTGAATTCTTCTTGATGGAAAAGCATTTCTATATCTTGTTTAATGTTAAAGTCATCTTCAAAGGACACTGAGCCACATTGGTGTGGCTTGACTGAGTTTGTTTCCTAAGGTGGGGTTATTTTTACTTTTGAGGTATCGTGGAGAAAAACCTTTTTTCCATGTAATTGGCTGCTTGTCCATAACAGTTATAGATCACACTAGAATCTGCATCAGGAACAGTGTGGCTAGCAGGAGCTAGTTAGGAAGTCATTCTGCCCCTGTACTCAGCACTGGTTAGGCCACACCTTGAGTCCTGTGTCCAGGTCTGGGCTCCTCAATTTGAAGAAGGACATTGAGACACTTGAATGTGTCTAGAGAAGGGCAACGAGGCTGGGGAGGGGTCTGGAGCACAGCCCTGTGAGGAGAGGCTGAGGGAGCTGGGGTTGCTTAGCCTGGAGAAGAGGCTCAGGGGAGACCTCATTGGTCTCTCCAACTCCCTGAAGGGAGGTTGTAGACAGGCAGAGGTTGGTCTCTTCTCCCAGGCAAGCAGCACCAGAACAAGAGGACACAGTCTCATGCTGTGCCAGGGGAAATTTAGGCTGGACTTGAGGAGGAAGTTCTTCCCAGCAAGAGAGATTGGCCATTGGAATGTGCTGCCCAGGGAGGTGGTAGAGTCCCCATCTCTGGAGGTGTTCAAGAGGGGATTGGATGTGGCACTTGGTGCCATGGTTTGGTTAGTCATGAGGTGTTGGGTGACAGGTTGGATTTGATGATCTCTCTCTTTTCCAACTTTATTGATTCTATGATTCTAGAATGCATTTCTGATCTTGGTCACATTCATTCAGAAAACAAGCTGCTCCAGTGTGTGTTGTAAGTGAATTACTTTGGTGCACCCTCAGGAAAGCTCAGCTTAGAAATGGGCAGTTAAGGGAATCCCCTGTGCACCTCAGTTCACATTGCTGACCTGCCTTGGAAGGTAAGAACTGGGTTGCTTTTGGATGAAAGCAAGCTAGAAGATGCTCCCCAAGCACTGCCTGGGGAGTCCCTAAGTGTATGCCACAGGACAGCTATTCTGAAGTAGTGTGGCTGTCATCTCCTTAGAACCTATTGCCTTGGTTGTGCTGCACTGCTCACTGGCCTAAATAAAGGTAACCAGTGCATGACATATTCTTCTTTCTACTAAAGTTGTCTCCAGTTGTGTAGGAACAAAACCACTGGAGTGAGGAAAGACTCTGTGCTTGTGATCAGGGTGCACAGTCTGTCCCAGAGCTGGAGGAAAAGAAATTGTGATGCCTGCAAATGGATGGAGGTGGAGGACAAGTGAAGTGACAGCATTCTGATAAAAATCTGGTGTCAGAATGTCTCAGCTGTGTGGGATTAAAGGAATCAGCTACTTCAGTGTCTTTCTAAAGATGTAATAAAGATCTATTCTGGAGATGCATTAAAAAGAGGCATTCTAAAGATGTCTGGAAGCAGTTTATGCTTCTCTGGTCTCTTGGAGACATGTTATCCATATTAAACTTCTGTGACTGTTTCATTTGAGACTGGAACAAATATTTGGCTTTTTTATATAAATTATTTTTTAACACCCCCCCACATTCAGGATTTAAAGAAGCACTTGACCCCACTAGGTTTCAGTTTGAGTGTCCTACAAACCCAGCAGAAAGGAAATTGAGGGAGGAACAATGCTCTTACTATTCACTATAATGCTTCAGCCTCAAAATGCTAACCTGTTACTAGTTCAAAAGTAAGGAGGGACCAAGTGATGGATGCTGTTGTAGACTCTTCACTGTGCTTGAATACTCTGTGGGCTCATTGAGGAAGCAGTTTAAACCTAAGAATTAACTGTCTGTTAAAATACTCCTGAAATGAAAAGTGAAAAGATGGCTTTTTGTTAGGCCGATCTCATAGCAAACAGCAGCTGAGCAACCAAGGGCTTCTTTCTCCTGTGCCTGCAGTGGGGTCATAGCTAAGTTTTGCCCTGAAACTCTGTCCCCTCTTCTGCTTTGCAGAACCAGATTTCCTTGTGAAAAGCTAAAGATAGGCTCCCCTGGCTTGCTACCCAAGATGTATTTTTGCCTTTTCATCCATCCTTGCCTTAGAATCTTTGATACAGCAAAGGTCAGGGGTAGCAGCTGTCGTGTTTCAAACCTTTAGATAAAGCAAGGGGAGACTGAAAGAGAGGGGGATGAAACTAGTAATATGAATGATTTGCTGTGTGCCTAGCACTAGCAATTGCACACAACTGGCTTGGTCCAACCAAACTTCCCCCCTTTTTCCCCACAAGGTTTGCATAAGAGCAGTGAAATCTGCTGATGTACCTCCACCAGCACTCACTAGTCCTCCAAATCCAGGACAGTACAGCTTGGATCCAAGCTAGCTCAGTGTGTTCAGCACTGCCCTGATGATAAGCTGATTGTAGGCCTGTGTGCCAGTATCACTCTGTGCTGGAGGTATGCTAATCTCAGATATGAGAGGTGGGTGTTGTGATCCTGTCCTGTGGCAAGAACACAGAAGAATTGGTCTTGTGAGTTTCTTTGCTAAGGGCTGTTTGATATCGTGCGGTGATGGGACTGGTAGGTTGCAGAAAAGTAGCTAGAGAGCACAGGTACTGAAATGAGAGAAGAGTTACTCTGCAGGAAATAAACAGAGAGAACCTGAGGGTTCTGTTGCCTCAAAAATGGCATGAAGTATTTGGAGAGGAGTCTGTGTCTGTGTCTCATGGAGTTACTCCTGCCCATTTGCTCAGGGCAGAAACATTTGTGAGGGGGAACTTAGTAGGTGGTGTAGGTTGTGTGATGTTGACTTATTTTAGGACTTTTAAAAGTTAAGTAAAAGTGCACAAAATGTTTGTGGCATGGTCAGTGCCGCTGTTCTGTTCTGCAGGATTTCTAATCAGTAAATATCTGAACATCAAATAAAAACCACAAGGGTAGCCACAGCATTGATTTGCTTTGTACCAACAAGCAGCACAGCCCTGCCCTTCATGGGCAAGGGAGACACCTGGCACCTCCTCTCCCCCTTTGCTAAGCTGTGTCATAGCAAAACTGGACTGAGCAGGATGGTCTTTGTGTTTGCTAGAATTCCTTGCTAGAAGCTGGGGTGGGTAAGCTCTAGGTTAGAGGAGGACATTCCCTGCTGCAGATCCTGTGGAACGCTGCTGGGGCTGTGTTCAGCAGACTACAAAGAGGTGAAGCTATTCTGGCATTTGAGAAGCAGCCTCTGACACTGAAGGAGTCCAAAAGAGTATTTAATTTCCTGAGAAAAGAAGCATCTGCTTGATTCTCACACAGACATGGAGAGGTTTGAGTGGCAGTCATGACGTGTACAGGTGCCAGTGAACAGAAAGGTAACTTAAAAATTAACTGCTCTAATGATCTGGAAGGCAAAATGCTCTGCTGGTTCCACTGCCTTCAAACAGGACTTGAAATTCCATAGCAGGAGCAGTTTCAGATTTCAACAGGTGGATTTTCGCTTTTTTTTTGGTTGGTCTTACCTTATTTTTGTTCCAAATGGATGTCACTGACAACCTGACATACCACAAGTGTGTTATAGAATCATAGAGTTGTCAGGGTTGGAAGGGACCCTCAAGGATCAGCCAGTTCCAACCCCCCTGACATGGACAGGGATACCTCATATTACATCAGGTTGCTCACAGCCACAGCCAGCCTGGCTGCAAACACCTCCAGGCAGGAGGCTTCCACCACCTCCCTGGGCAACCTCTGCCAGGCTCTCACCACCCTCATGGGGAACAACTTCTTCCTGACATCCAATCTCAATCTACCCATTTCTAGTTTTGTTCCATTCCCTCCAGTCCTATCACTCCCTGACACCCTCAAAAGTCCCTCCCCAGCTTTCTTGTAGCCCCCTTCAGATACTGGAAGGCCACAATTAGGTCTTCTCAGAGTCTTCTCTTCTCCAGACTGAACAACCTCAACTCCCTCAGTCTGTCTCATAGGAGAGGAGATCCAGCCCTCTGCTCATCCTCATGGCCCTTCTCTGGACACCTTCCAGCACCTCCAGATCCTTCCTGTCCTAGGGGCTCCAGAATTGGATACAGTACTCTAGGTTATGCTGAATTACTGGATTTTCCTAAGATGGGTGCATTTAAATAACAGCTTGTTTAAAATATGTGAGTTTCTCAATAATTCAAGTTTGTAATAGCTAAAAACCCAATTCTTCTTTCTAGGGAAGCATTAGCAGAGCTCTAAAAATCTGTTTCAAGCAGTACTGAGTGCTTACTGTGACAGACTTGTGATTGGCATGCTAGGTTGCAAATTATTTTCTTACTTGGAAGATTATTTTTAGTAATAATTTGTGAATCAGATCTGAAAGCAATCCAGTGAACAAGAAAACTCTACAGTTCTGGGTTTTGGCATGGTCTGTAGAAACACTGAAGATGGAGACTTGCAGCCTCAGAAGGAGCAGCTCCCTGGATTTCACGGAGCTGGTGTGGCCACAACAAGCCCATGCAGTGCTACAGGCTGGGGTGGCAGCAGCTGGGGAGCTGCCAAACAGAAAGGGACCTGGGGGTGCTGATTGACAGCTGGCTGAACATGAGCCAGCAGTGTGCCCAGGTGGCTAAGAAGGCCAATGGCATCCTGGCATGCGTCAAAAATAGTGTGGCCATCAGGAGCAGGGAAGTCATTGTGCCCCTGTGCTCAGCACTGGTTAGGCCACACCTTGAGTCCTGTGTCCAGTTTTGGGCCCCTCAATTTAAGAAGGACATTGAGACTCTTGAAGGTGTCCAGAGAAGGGCAACGAGGCTGGGGAGGGGTCTGGAGCACAGCCCTGTGAGGAGAGGCTGAGGGAGCTGGGAGTGTTTAGCCTGGAGAAGAGGAGGCTCAGGGGAGACCTTCTTGCTGTCTACAGCTACCTGAAGGGAGGTTGCAGCCAGGAGGGACTTAGTCTTTTCTCCCAGGCAAGCAGCACCAGAACAAGAGGACACAGTCTCAAGCTGCACCAGGGAAAGTTTAGGCTGGAGGTGAGGAGAAAGTTCTTCCCAGAAAGAGTAACTGGCCATTGGGATGTGCTGCCCAGGGAGGTGGTGGAGTCCCCATCCCTGGAGGTGTTCAAGAGGGGATTGGACGTGGCACTTGGTTCCATGGTCTAGTGGGCATGAGGTCTGTAGTGACAGGTTGGACTTGATGATCTTTGAGGTATCTTCCAACCTTGTTGGTTCTATGATTCTAAATCAGGAGAGGCTGCTTTGGCCCTGTCGTTCTTGTCCTGGGTCTTCCCTTTTAGGCTGATGAAACTGTGTTAAGAATTGTTGGAACTGACCATGCTGCATAAAAATGTGGTACTGCTTGGGAAAACAAAACAAAACAACCCAGTTAACCCAGTAAATCTGGCAGTTAAGCTCTGGTGGATCTGAGATTATAGCACATACAGTGCTATTCAGCATCCTTGTTGGTGACATGGACAGTGGGGTCAAAGCACCCTCAGCAACTTGGCCAGTGGCACCAAGCTCTGTGGTGTGGTCAGTATGCTGGAGGGGAAGGGATGTCAGCCCCAGGGATCTGGACAGATTGGAGAGATGGGCCCAAGCCAACCTGATGAAGTTCAACAAGGCCCAGTGCAAGGTCCTGCACCTGGGTATGGGTAGCCCTACACCTGACTACAGGCCGGGTGATGAGTGCATTGAGAGCAGCCCTGCAGGGAAGGACTTGAGCTGCTGGTGGATGGGGCACTTAACTTGAGCTGGCAACGTGCACTGGCAGCCCAAATAGCCAGCTGGGTCCTGGCTGCATCAAAAGAAATGTGAGCAGCAGAAAAAATGTTTCTGTTTAATTAAGTATGTTATTTTTTTCAGTGGGATTTGCTTGCAGAGGTTGAAGCTGGCAACTGGAAGGTAGTATGCTGCTTCCAAATTTCAGGGGGTTGTAGGATGGTGTCCAAAGCTTGCAGTTGTCAACACAGAAGGCTAAATGACACTGCATTTTTGCCTGTTCTTGGCATGAGCAAACAGGGTGAGATTTCTGCTTAGCTGTTTTCTTCCCAGCTATCTTCCAGAGTCTCTTGGTATGTTGCATGCAGGCTCTGAAATGGTTTGTTTCACATAAATTATCAAAGGAGAGTCTAGTAACATAGTGGCAAGACAGCACAGATTGCTATTAATATATTCTGGTCATTAAAAGTGACTAAGTAGGAATGTAATATTGAGGTTGATGAGAAATCAGTGTTCATAAACAACTCAAATAATTGATGCTTAGTTCTGACTTCATGAATAGAATAGAATTAACCAGGTTGGAAGAGACCTTCAAGATCATCAAGTCCAACCTATCATCCAACACCACCTAATCAACTAAACCATGGCACCAAGCACCCCATCAAGTCTCCTCCTGAACACCTCCAACGATGGTGACTCCATTACCTCCCTGGGCAGCCCATTCCAATGGGCAATCACTCTCTCTGTGTAGAACATCTTCCTAACCTCCAGCCTAAACCTCCCCTGGCGCAGCCTGAGACTGTGTCCTCTTGTAGAGGAGAGACAGCTTTTGTAGAGTAGGTTTGTGTTTAGTCCTCTAAGGTTGGAAGGTTATGGTTGGGTTTTTTGATTGGTAGGGGTTTGGGGATTATTGTTTTTTCCTTATCTTTAATGTTTCTGCTGGCAAATGGAAGTAGTGCTACATGAAAGTAGTGCTTTTTCCTAAGCAGTATTAGTGGCAGCATTTTGAAATTAGGAAGGATTATTATTTAATCACTTTAAAGTGCTTCCTTGAGCTCATTATGCATATACTCTGTACTGCTTTTATTTTGCCATCCTACTGTACATATGGAGAGGAGAATACACTCAAGTTCTTTAGGGCTTTAGTTTCTGCCCCTGAAATAAATATTTAATTACAGACATTGGTTAGGGTCTTTTGCTGGTCTTCAGTGGCCAGGCAGAAAGGGACCTGGGGGGTACTGGTTGATAGTAGGCTGAACATGAGCCTGCAGTGTGCCCAGGCAGCCAAGAGGGCCAGTGGCTTCCTGGCCTGCATCAGGAAGAGTGTGGCCAGCAGGAGCAGGGAGGTCATTCTGCCCCTGTACACTGCACTGGTTAGGCCACACCTCGAGTCCTGTGTCCAGTTCTGGGCCCCTCAGTTTAGGAAGGAGGTTGACTTGCTGGAAGGTGTCCAGAGAAGGGCAACAAAGCTGGGGAGGGGTTTGGAGCACAGTCCTATGAGGAGAAGCTGAGGGATCTGGGATTGCTTAGCCTGGAGAGGAGGAGGCTCAGGGGAGACCTTATTGCTTTCTACAACTACCTGGGGAGTGGCTGTAGCCAGGAGGGGGTTGGTCTCTTCTTCCAGGCAAGCAGCACCAGAACAAGAGGACACAGTCTCAAGCTGTGCCAGGGGAGGATCAGACTGGATGTTAGGAGGAAATTCTGCACAGAGAGAGTGATTGCCTATTGGAATGGGCTGCCCAGGGAAGTGGTGGAGTCACCATCATTGGAGGTGTTTAGGAGGAGACTTGATGGGGTGCTTGGTTGCATGGTTTAGTTGATTAGGTGGTGTTGGATGATAGGCTGGACTCAATGATCTTGAAGGTCTCTTCCAACCTGGTCTATTCTATTATTCTGGAAGGAGATCAGCTTCCATAGAAGCAGACCTTCTTGTTGTCAGTTTTTGGTGTATTTGACTTAAAAAGCTTGTTTGAGGATAAGCCAGAGAGTGTAGTACACTTCACTTATCAGACTTTGGAGTATGGAATGAAGAAATCTTGTATTTGTTGCCTTCGTTCACTTAATGTGGAATTCTTCAGTAGTATTATTTGAAAGGTGCAGCTCTCCTCAGATTTATATTCTAAGATCTTATGAGGGCCTGTAAGAAAAAGAAGTTTCTTCAAAGACAAACCAGTGGTGATTAGCTGCTCCTTGCACCTTCAGCTCTCTTGATTCTGCATGGGAGAAATGGCAAGACACTTTGCAGGCAGTTGACCACAGAATCAGGGAGTCAATAAGGTTGGAAAAGACCTCAAAGATCATCAAGTCCAACCTGTCACCCAAGACATCATGACTACTAAACCATGGCTCCAAATGCCACGTCCAATTCCTGTTTGAACACCTGACCATGCTACAGTAGGAGCTGGAAGCCAAGGAGGTGCCTTCAGGAAGGGAAGACAGCAGAATCTCCAAGAATCAGTGAAGCTTGTAACTGTTTATTTTACAAAGAAATACCCTTAAATTCATTAGAGCTCAAAATAAGAGATGCAGGATAGGAATAGTGTTGCCTTGTAAATGTTTTATTTGTGCTCTTGCAACAAATTAACTCAGTCTTCGCTGGAAAATGCTTCTGGGTGCTTGCAGCCAAGAAAGCAAACTAATGTCCTAGGCTACACCAAGAGAAGTGTGGGCAGTTGGTCAAGGGAGGTGATTCTCCACCTCTGCTCTCCTGAGACCCCATCTGCAGTGCTGTGTCCAGCTCTGGGGTGCCCAGCATAAGAAAGACATGGAGCTGCTGGAGCACCTCCAGAGCAGGGCCATGAAGATGATCAGATGGTTGGAACACCTTCCCTTTTGAGGACCTGCTGAGAGAGTTGGAGTTGTTCAGCTTGGAGAAGGGAAGGCTCCAGCAGCCTTCCAGTGCTTAAAGGAGGCCTATAAGAAAGCTCTTTATTGGGGAGTGTAGTGACAGGATGAGAGACAATGGCTTTGAACTGAAAGACAGTACATTTAGATTAGATATGAGGAAGAAACTCTTTACAGTGAAGGTGGTGAGACACTGGAACAGGTTGCCCAGGGAGGCTGTGGATGCCACCTCCCTGGAAGTGTTCAGGGCCAGGTTGGATGAAACTCTGAGCAACCTGCTGTAGTGGGAAGTGTCCCTGCCCATGGCATGGGAGTTGGAACTGAATGGTCTTCAAGGTCCCTTCCAAGCCAAACCATTCTGTAAAAACACTTCTGAACTCCAGCCTGGCTGTTCCCAAGAAGCTGGGCTCTCTGTTAGGTGCTTGTCCCAGAAAAAGTGAAGTGGTTTCACCTACGTCCAAGAGTTGGTAGAATGAATACAACAAGATTATTTTTATTGTAGTTGTCCACTTCAAATTGCTTTAAGGTGAACTTTCTCAGGGTAATACAAATCATCTTGTTGGGATTTGGTATTCTTTCACTCTGAAGAGAAAGGTTGCTAACTAAGTCACTTTTAATCCAAAGCTTGTACTTGATTCTTGCCTTGAGCAAATGCAGGGAGCTGCCATGGCTCAGCTGATGAGATGCTGCAGTTGTGAGGGGGTGTTGATGGTGGTTTACTGAGAACTAAGCTGTTCTTTTGAGCTTGAAGTACTGTTTGATGATAAAGATGGGCCAGTCCTGCTTGAAAGTCTTTTCTTTCTTTGCCTCATTGCTGTTATCTCTCTTTCTCCCCCTTGCAGTAATCTAAAGCTTGATGGACTGGTTCAGGGAGCTAAACTTCAGCAAAAATTGTTTTTGTTGAATCTCTTAGGATAATTCCTCATTCTGCAAAGAATCCCTCCTGGTTTAGGCCCCAGAACTCAGCAGTGACACCGACCATGGAGTCGTAGAGTTGTTCCAGTTGGAAGAGACCTTTAAGATCATAAAGTCCATCCATCAACCTAAGACCACCATGGCTACTAAACCACATTCCAAAGTGCCATGTCCACACATTCCTTGAACACCTCCAGCAATTGTGGCTCCTCCCTCTCCCTGGGCATCCTCTTCTGGCCATTCTTTCAGTGAAGAAAAGATAATCTCATTTCCTTCCTTTTTACCCCATTCTTGTATTCATTTATGGCTCCTAGGACCATGTCTGCAGCCCACAGTATGTGTTAAAAATTGGCTTTTAAGGTACAAGAAAATCCTGTCCTTTCAGGCTCTTGCACAACGTGGCACCGTCAGCAGGTGATTGCTGCTGAACCCAGTGCACTGAGGAGAAGAGAACCTGCTCAGAAGTTGTCCCGGCAAAAGTCAGACTGTCTGAAATGATTCTGTCTTTGTCTGTGTAACTAAGATTCCTTGTGGAGCATGGGAACTCCTCCAGTGCCAGATGATGGTGTGCCTGGGTGAAGAACTGCTCACTTGCTGCAAGAGTGATTTTAGACAGTAAGACGTGATAGCAAAGCTGATAACTGTGTGAATGTCTGGGACTTTCAAGCTCTGCTTGTTCTAGTCAAGGCAGTTTAACTCCTGCTCTGTGGGTTGAAACAGTTCCTGAAGCCTGCAGCATCCCATTCCTTGAGAGAATGGTATGTGAATCACAAGTGCTTACCATGGGATCCCCTCTCAGCCTTCTCTGCTCCAGACTAAACAGAGACAGTCCTCTCAGTCTTTCTTCACAGGAAAAAGATCCAAGTCCCTTTATCATCATCATAGCCTCCATTGAACACCCTCCAGTTTCCTGTCCCTCTTGAACTCTGGAGCCCAGAACTGGACACAATACTCCAGGTGTGATCTTACCAGAGTAGAGGGCAAGGAGAACTTCCCTTGACTTGATGGTCACACTCTTTACACTCCACAGAATCACCAAGGTTGGAAGAGACCTCAAAGATCATCAAGTCCAACCTGTCACCATAGACCTCATGACTAAACCATAGCACTAATGATCTCCAGGTGATCATTGGTGTTTCTTGCCACAAGGGCACATTGCTGTCCTATGGACAACTTGCTGTCCACCAGATCTCCCAGGTCCTTCTCTGTGGAGCTGGTTTCCAGCTGGTCAAACCCTAATCTGGTGGTGTTGCAGCGTGTTGTTCCTCCCCAGAACATGGTTTAGGTGTGTGTAGCATGTGAGTGATGTAGCCTATCCATTAATTAGCAATACAATCTGATTTTTGGTGGAAGGGAGATAAAGGACAGCTTATTGTTGATTTGCAGTAGGTTGGTAAAATAATACTCCTGTGCTCAGTACTGGTTAGGCCACACCTTGAGTCCTGTGTCCAGTTCTGGGCCCCTCAATTTAAGAAGGACATTGAGACACTTGAACCTGTCTAGAGAAGGGCAACGAGGCTGGGGAGGGGTCTGGAGCACTGAGGAGAGGCTGAGGGAGCGGGGGTTGTTTAGCCTGGAGAAGAGGAGGCTCAGAGGAGACCTTATTGCTCTCTACAAGTACCTGAAGGGAGGTTGTAGCCAGGTGGGGTTGGTCTCTTCTCCCAGGCAACCAGCACTAGAACAAGAGGACCCAGTCTCAAGCTGTGCCAGGGGAGGTTTAGGCTGAAAGTGAGGAGAAAGTTCTTCCCAGCAAGAGAGACTGGCCATTGGAATGTGCTGCCCAGGGAGGTGGTGGAGTCGCTGTCCCTGGAGGTGTTCAAGAGGGGACTGGATGTGGCTCTTGGTGTCATGGTCTAGTTGTTGGGAGGTGGACTTGATGATCTCTGTGGTGTTTTCCAACCTTATTGATTCTATGATTCTATAACAAATAAGCCTTTTTCTTTGCTTTCTGTTCCAGGCTGGGTGGAAGGAAAACCATGCAACCTTTATGAATGAACTGAAAAACCTTCAAGCTTCAGGACTAACGACCCTTGGTCAGGCACTCAGGTCATCGTTTGACTTGCTGAATCTCAACAGATTAGTGTCTGGAATAGACAACTATGGACAGGTAAGAAATCTCCTTGTAAACTTTGCCATCTTATTTTTGTTATCTTTATATGCTTTCTGAAATTCTAGTTGGGGAGGAATTTTGGGGGTGGGGTGGGGGGGTGTTCCAAGTTTGTTCTTGTGTTTTACTTTCTAAGTGTTGGATGGCTGTGTGTTTTATCTTGAACTGTGATCTTTTGTTTTCATTTTTTCCTTTCTTGTATTCCATATTCAGTAGATGTAATGCTAGCAGTACTTTCTGTGCTGAACTGCAAAAAAAGGAGTGTAAATGACCCCAGCTGCAGATACAGGGTGGCTGTCTGGGAGTCTGTACATTGAATGGCAGCACACTGCAGTTACGTTGCCTGTAGTTCACGTCGTCTGTAGTTCACATCCTGACTTCCCCTCTCTCATGTTTGAAAAGTCCAGTTAAAATGATTCTGTTTTTTCCTCACTGTTGCCATGAAATACTGCTTGGGGGGGCTAAAGAGGTTTAGTAGTATTGCTGGAGGAAAACAAGAGTAATTGTAAAAAATCTTCAGGGAGTGTGTGTGAGCGCATAGAGCAGCACATAGAATCATTGAGGTAGGAAAAGACCTCTGAGGTCATCAAGTCCAGCTATCAACCCAACATGACCATGGCAAGCCATAGAATCATAGAATGGTTTGGATTGGAAGGGACCTCCAAAGATAGGGTCATCTAGTCCCAACACCCCTGCAGAGAGAAGGGACATCCTTCACTAGGCCAGGTTGCTCATAGCTTTGTCAAGCTCGACCTCCAGGAATGGGGTCTCAACTACCTCCCTGGGCAACCTGCTCCAGTGTTCCACCACCCTCATGGTGCAGAACTTGCTCCTAACATCCAATCTAAACCTGCTCTTCTCTCATTTCAAATGACTGCTCCTCATCCTGTCACTACAAGCCCTTGTAAGAAGTCTCTCCCAGCTTTCTTGTAGCCCCCTTCATGTACTGGAAGGCTGCTCTAAGGGTCTCCCTGGAGCCTTCCCTTCTCCAGCTTCCACAGACCTGATTCCCTCAGCTTGTCCTCATAGCAGAGGTGTTGCAGCTCCGTGATCATTTTTGTGGCCCTCCTGTGGAGGTCCCTTCCAGCCCAAACTATTCTGTGGTTCTATGGTTTGGCACAAAAAGGGGTTTTAAAAATGAGACAAATGTAGTTGCTTTTTATCTTCTTCTTTGTGGCTCCACCCTACTGAAAGAAAATCCCAGGATTATTTGGAAAGGTTGCTTATTTTACTGTTTAATGACAAAAATCTAAGCCTCTAAGTTAAGGTTGCTGTGCTTTCATCTCTAGGGAAGGAATCCATTCTTTTTGGAACCATCTATTTTGATTACCATCACAGACGGAAACAAGCTGACAAATACGGCTGGAGTTCAAGAGGAGGTAAACTTGCATTACATTCTTTCCAGTTACTGCCTTGCAAGTTGACTCTAATGCTGAGATTTGTATTCATGTTCCTTTCCTGCTAATAGGACTTATGCTTCATCAACCTGTTTTAGTCTAGAGAACAGAAAGTAGCTATGCTGTTATTGCCTAGCTCCTAAACTCGTAGTTCACGTTTGTTTCTGGGCTGTAATGTCAGATAAATTAGGGGATAGGAGAGAAATGTGGTCTATTACAGGGTAATGAAAACATTTTTGAGTGTTGGTTTGTCAAAGACTTGAAAATATTCTAAAAATCTCTTTTCACCAGCTCCATCTCCCTTTGAATTCTCCTTTGCCTGGAAGTGAACTAACCAAAGAACCGTTTCGTTGGGATCAAAGGCTGTTTGCTCTAGTGCTGCGTTTGCCAGGAGCTGCATCTGCTGAACCAGAGCAGCTTGGGAGTGTGCCTACTGATGAATCTGCTATCACACAGATGTGTGAAGTTACAGGAGGTAAGGGGATGCTGCTTTGCTTTGCCTCACACTTGATACTTACCTTGTAGTATATCTTTTCCTTTCATTCAACGTCACCTCTTGCTGTTTTCTCCGTCTGAATTACTCGGCGTCTACGTGAGTCTGTGGAGAGCTTTTGGAGCTTGTTTTCCACTAGCACAGGAGACCTTTAAAATAAAACCATATTCCTATTTCAGATCTTCCAGATGTGGGAAAATTTGCTTAGTGCAGCAGTAGGAGGGATTGGAAAATCTCTTTAGATTTTCCTTCCAGAAGTTGGCTTTGCTCGGTCATGAGATTTGTTATTTAAATGTTGAATTGAGTGGGACAGGTCTTACTGAGATGTTAATTCTGTTGCAGGGCAAGAAGGCTAAATTTGATCTTAGAAGAGTTAATTCTGGAGCCTGTTTCTTGAGATGTTCATCAGAATTCTCTTTGAATTGGGTGTTTGAAACAAATACTGTGTGGGAGGGGGAAGTTTGGGAGTGCAAAGGAGTTGGTAAGGTATGGCTAGACAAAGCAAGTAGATTGCATACACATGGTGACATCAGATGTTCTTAAGGGTGTTTATAAACTTGGCCCTGGACCAGCCTGACCTAGGCCTCTTTTAACTGAATGAAAGCTCAGTGGGTTTGTTTTTGTTGTGTTGGGTTTGGGGTTTGGTTAGTTTGTTTTTTTGGGGTTGTTTTTGTTTTGGGGTTGCCTTTCCTTGTATTGCAGTTGCAAAGCAACTTGCCTTTTCCACGAACTTGTACAAAGTTTGTTGCTGTTATTTTTGGCTAAAAACCTTGGCAGTGTAACTTGTGGAATAAACCCCTTTCCTTAATGAAGATTACTCAAGACTTGCTCTCCTGTTTTCCTCCCCACCCTGTGTCATTTGTCTCTTGCACAGGTCGTTCTTACTGCGTTCGGACACAGAGAATGTTGAATCAGTGTTTAGAATCTCTAGTTCAAAAAGTCCAAAGTGGAGTTGTTATTAACTTTGAAAAGTCAGGACCAGACCCAGCTCCTGTTGGAGAAGGTAAAGTAACTGGATTGGTTTTCTCCTAATGTTCCAATAGAAATGTTTTGCATGCAGGTGTTTTTGGTGTCCTTCCTGCCAGCTTTTCACTGTAGCATCCAGGATGAATCAAAGTATTGAGCATTGCGTCCAGTTTTGGACACCTCAATACAAGAGAGATCTGAAAGTGCTGGAGCCAGGGCAGAGGAGGGCAAGGAAGCTGTGAAGGGCCTGGAGAATAAGTCTGATGAAGGGTGACTGAAGGAGATGGGGATGGTTAGTGCGAAACAGAGGAGGCTGAGGGGAGACCTCATTGCTGTCTACAACTACCTGAAAGGAGATTGTGGAGAGGCTGCTGCTGGTCTCTTCTCACAGGTAATTAGTGAGGGTCAAGAGGGAGCAGCCTCATACTGCTACTGGGTAGGTTTAGACTGTACTGTAGGACAAATTTTTTCCCAGCAAGAGTGGTCAGGGATTGGAATGTGCTACCCAGGGAGGTGGTGGAGTCACCAATGCTGGATGTGTTTCAAGGTGGTTTGAATGTGGTGCTTGGGCATATGCTTTAGGGGTGAACCTTGCAGAATAGGGTTCTGGATTGGACTTGGTGATCCTGAGGGTCTCTTCCAGCCTGGATGTTTCTGTGATTCTGTGAAATGCCACATAGGTACTGAAAAATAAAGTGATAAAGCTTACATGCTTCAGTGACAGAATTCTGGCAACTCATTAAACACACCAAATCATCATGGATCTGCTTTTGAACAGTTGTATGTTTATTTATGTTTAGTCCTGTCTTTGTTATGTTTTTACAAGTGTTGGTTTGATCCTCGATAAGTTTAGTGCCATATTTGCACAGATTTTGTGAATGATCAACCTCCTTGCTATCTCTTCTGTCATTTTCTCACCTCTTGGGGGACTGAGAAAAGTGTTTGCAGGAAGCAATTAGTGTTGTCAGTTCTTGGGTTTAAAATAAATTCATGACTAGTGTTTTTTTTTAACATTTAAACTATCTTTATGATTAACTTTCTGGCCATTTTCATTCTGTGAATTGATCACAACAGTAAGTTCTCAGTTGTGTGTGTGTTAATAGCTGCAAGAGAAAAGCTGTCTGCAAAGAGCAAGGAGTTATTTTTCTAGCTGCAAATGAAGTGCATAAGAGGGAAGAGGAAAATGCACTCCTGCTGTGGAGCAGTTGTTCAGGTTTGCAGAACGTCATGGCTCAAATGGGGAGAGAGAGCTGAACAGTTCAGAGTTAGGAAATGAGGATCTTCCTGGAATGTCAGAAACTTAATAGCTTTTAGGATCCCCTTAGCATCCCAGCATAGTCCTGCTTTCGTTTTTGAATCACTTTCCTCTCTTGCTGTGTGTATCTATGTTTTTGCCCTCCTTTTTTTTTTGCTCACTTAAATACCATTTGATTTGAAGGTTTTCCTGTAAGGCTGTGCAGGACAGCACCTCAGCAAATTCCTGCCTTTGTGTTGGCCCTAAGTGTTGTCCTGAGTGACAAAACAGCTGGTGAAACTTGAGTCTTTCAGTTTTTAGCACACTTAAAGGGTGATGCACTGTGGGGACAAATGGACAAAAACGTTGAGGCTTTGCATCTTTACATGAATTGAGAAAGTCCTAAACTAGAGAGAAATGGAAGTCACTGTTTCTCTGAAAGCAGGGAAAGCAATCTGGTAAGCACCTGAAAAGTGTTTTGCATAATATTCTTGGCCAGGGGTCTAATGCAAGGGGAAAATCAGTAATGTAAAATGGCTTTAAAAGGAAGATTGTTGAAATGGGTGATCTCTGCTGTGCTCTTGGTTTTGAAGAGAGCACTCTTGGAAAACGAATGCTGAGATTCTGTCCTGCTGCAAACATCTTATGAGGAAAGGCTGAGAACGCCTGGGGCTGTTTAGTCTGGAAAAGAGCAGCCTGAGAGGAGATCTTATTAATAGAAGATCTTTACAAATATTTGAAGGGTTGGTGACAAGAAAAAGGGGGCATTGGTTTTTTTCAGTGCTGTCCTGTGATAGGGCCAGGGGCAACAGAAACAAACTGGAACACAGGAAGTTCCACCTCTATGTTAGCAAAAAAAATCTATGCTGTGAGGGTGCTGGAGCCCTAGAGCAGGCTGCCTAGAGAGGTGGAGAATTTCAAGACCCATCTGGATGTGTTCCTGTGTGACTTGCTCTAGGTGATCCTGCTTTGTCAGGGGAATTGGACTTGATGATCTTCAGAGGTCCCTTCCAATCCCTACTGTTCTTTGTCCTCAAGTGTGGAGGGGAGTCTGTGTTTGTACGCTGCAGTGGCCTGCTGGAGAACATTGATCTTTCCAGTCAGCAAGTGAGGTTTAAGTGATCTGTGAATTTCTTATGAGAAATGTGGCAAGAGCTGCTCCTGCAAGAGGAATCTGACTTTTCCATGACACTTCTCTCCAGATTCAGTTTTCACTCATGGTAGCATCACTCAGTGAGCTTTGGATGCCAGGTAGAAGGAGTGTAAATGTTAGTCTTTACAGGTGCAACAGAACTAGAAGTGGTAGACTTCCTCTTGCCTCTCAGATCCCTATCAAAGTACGAAGCTTAAGCAAATACTGTTTTCCATCATGTCTGAGTGTGCCTTGCTGCACTAATTATCTAATGGCTATGCCACAGGGGCAGATGTGGGCAGCTGTTAGCATTGCTTCTCAGATATGGTGCATTTTGTGTGAGGGGCTTCCAACCACTGATGTAAAGATCTGTATGCCTTTGAAAGAGAGGGACCTAGAGGTACTGGTTGATGGTAGGCTGAACATGAGCCTGCAGTGTGCCCAGGTGGCCAAGAGAGCCAATGGCAGCCTGGCCTGTATCAGGGGCAGTGTGGCCAGCAGGAGCAGGGAATCATTGTGGCCCTGTACACTGCACTGGTTAGGCCACACCTTGAGTCCTGTGTCCCGTTCTGGGCCCCTCAGTTTAGGAAGGAGGTTGAGTTGCTGGAAGGTGTCCAGAGAAGGGCAACAAAGCTGGGGAGGGGTTTGGAAGACAAGCCCTATGAGGAGAGGCTGAGGGAGCTGGGGTTGCTTAGCCTAGAGAAGAGTAGGCTCAGGGGAGACCTTCTTGCTCTCTGCAACTCCCTGAAGGGAGGTTGTAGCCAGGTGGAGGTTGGTCTCTTCTCCCAGGTGCCCAGCACCAGAACAAGAGGACACAGTCTCAAGCTGCACTAGGGGCGGTTCAGACTGGATGGAAATTCTACACCGAGAGAGTGATTGGCCATTGGAATGTGCTGACTGGGGAGGTGGTGGAGTCACCATCATTGGTGTTTAGGAGGAGACTTGATAGAGTGCTTGGTGCCATGGTTTAGTTGATTAGGTGCTGTTGGATGATAGGTTGGACTTGATGATCTCACAGGTCTCTTCCAACCTGGTTTATTCTATTCTGTTCTAGTGAAACATCTCCTGTGGAAATTCTGTTGGGAGACAAATACATGAATGTAGCTGCTTTGATTTCCTTTGTTGTTCTTATTTTGCTTTCTTTAAATTTTAGATGGACTTGTTGACCCATCCAGGCCCATCAATTCATTTGCTTCTCAACCATGGCATAGTTGTCATAAACTCATTTATGTGCGGCCTAACCCTAAAACAGGGGTTCCTGTTGGGCACTGGCCAATCCCAGAGTCTTTTTGGCCTGACCAGAATTCACCAACACTGGTAAGTAAAAGTAAACTGAAAAGGGCATTTACACCTAATTAAAGACTCAAAATGAATAGTGTAGCAGATAAAGCTTTAACTTCCTCTGTTTATTAATACAATCTGAGAAAGCTGGGGAGAGTCAAACGCTTGTAGAAAGGATTTGAAACCAGAGGAGGTTTAGATTGGACACTTGAGGAAGCTCTTTGCCATGAGGGTGGTGAAGCACTGGAACAGGTTGCCCCAGGAGGTGGTGGAATCCCCATCCCTAGAGATATTCAAAGTTAGGCTTGATGGGACTCTGACCAACCTGCTGTACTTGTGGATGTCCCTGCTCACTGGAGGAAGGTTGGACTAGATAGCTTTTAGATGTCCCTTCCAACCCAGTGTGTTCCATGCATACCTCTATCCCTGAAGATACTCAAGGTGAGGGCTCTGGATGATGTGACCTAGTGGAGGATGCCCCTGCTTACTGCAGGGGCTTTGGACTAGAGGATCTTTGAAGGTCCCTTCAAACCCAATGCACTCCTTGATTTATGACTTAGCTTTTAAGTACCCCTTTTAAAGCAATTTTTAGCTGAAGGGTGTAATCTAATGTAGATACTATATGCTGTGATGGGTTTTGCATCTGGGAGGTTTACTTTCAGCTCTATGGTTAGTTCCTGTGGTAAATGGTTTTTAAAAGGTTACAAAATTGAACTATAAATCACTTCACATACCACAAACCATTGTGATCCTTATCAATTTCAATGAAAGCTTTATAAAATACATTTATTTGGAGGGGGGGAAAAAACCCAACAGCTTGGTTTTGCTAGAAATCAGCCACATTTTTTCTGCTTAATATTCTTCATGTATGGACTCTTCCTCATTAGCAGTAAGAATTAAAGCTGAAACAGAAGAGTTACCCCATTCAGAAAATGAGGGAAAAGCAGCACTTGCTTTTCCTCCTCCTACTGAAATGGTCATACACTTGGCATGGCTTGCTCTAAGGATGTCTCTTTGTTCAGCATGTTCCCTTTCTCTGCCTTCCAAGCATTCAGTTTCCCACACCTCCCAAAGATTCAAGAGTGGGAAAAAAGCCACCCCAGGCTTGGCAGGGAGTATATGGAAGATACACTCTGTGAATGTGAGCAGAGTTTCACATCTGTCCCTCTGTCAAACAGCAAGCTGGGAAGCACAGCTGAAATTTTGTGTCCTTAAACCTGTCTGTGATTGGCATGGAAGTTTTGAAAGACCAAAGTAGAGGATATCAACCATCTTTTGGTGGGAAGAATGCATGTGTGCATGACCCTTTCATATTTAAACCAGAGAATGACTTCATCTATATTGTGGGAGCTTGTGTCCTTTTGTCCCTTAAAGGCAACTGTTAGAAACACAGAGTTTAAGCCTGTTGGATGGTAGAATACAGATGTATGAATCTTGTTAAGGCCATTTATTTGTCACTATAACTACCAGACAGTTGATAATGTTGGTTATTTGTTTTCCTTCCTTTCAGCCTCCACGCACAGCTCACCCTGTTGTGAGGTTCTCCTGTGTTGATTGTGAGCCGATGGTAATAGACAAGCTTCCTTTTGACAAATATGAGCTGGAGCCTTCACCCTTAACACAGTACATCCTGGAAAGAAAGTCTCCCCATACCTGCTGGCAGGTATTTGCCCTTTTTATTTGAATCTAGAAATGTAATGGATGTCCTAAGGTCTTTGTCAGCCTGGGGAATTGAGGTCTGGTCGCAGACTGCATTTGATGAGAAGAAACATGTCAAGGTTTCAGTTACCTTCTTTCTAATAGAATTATCAGGAGTCAGAGTGAGTGTTCCCTCTACAGGCTTTGTAATCTCATTTAATTCCCTTTCTAGGTCCCTCTCATTTTGCTAAGAAATGTGTCCTGCAGGTTCCATTTTCAGCTAAATTGAAATTCTCTCTAGGCTTCCATTTGCTTACAGGGAAGACCTAGCACAAGTTTCCATCATCTTACCTAATCAACAGCTGCAAATAAATTTCCAGTAGATGGGTGAGACTGCTAATGGGAATTGAATGGAAGCTGTTGATCTTGTTGACTAGTTTGGCCTTGAAGAGGTCAGAGTTCTGGTCCTGAAATTCTTTGTGATATTTTTTTATTTGGATAAGTGACTTGTTTCTGCATCTTCTACAGAATAAAGTGTGGAATTCCCTTCTCAGTGGGGTTCTGGTACAGGAGAGAGTAATGTGTGCCCCAGAAGTCTGCCAGTCATGATACTTTAGCTATGGAGGTGTCTCTTGCAGGTTTCAGTTGCCCTAACAAATCCAACAGCTTGATTGAAAATGCATAATGAGAAGGGGGGAAACAGAAAGTTATTTGTAATAAACTGACTTCAGGAATGTCCTTTAAGCTTTCAGAGGCACATTATTTACTTAGGTTATTAAAACTACTCAGCTGTCTCTCAAAAGCTGCTTTTCTCCTCCCAGCCACACATCAGCACTTTGCAAACTAGGAGAAATGAACTCATTGCCATACCCATGGAGCAAACCCTGGTCCTTGTGCTCTGAAAAAATAGAGGGGGGAAAAAACAGGGCTTGGGGGTTTGGTTGGGGGGGGAAGAGGAGTTTGGGGGTTTGGGGGGGGGGGAAGAGGAGCTTGGGGGTTTGGTTGGGGGGGGGAAGAGGAGCTTGGGGGTTTGGTTGGGGGGGGAAGAGGAGCTTGGGGGTTTGGTTGGGGGGGGGAAGAGGAGCTTGGGGGTTGGGGGGGGGAAGAGGAGCTTGGGGGTTTTGGTTGGGGGGGGAGAGGAGCTTGGGGGTTTGGTTGGGGGGGAGAGGAGCTTGGGGTTTGGTGGGGGGGAAGAGGAGGTTGGGGGTGTCTGGTTAGGGGGGGAAGAGGAGCTTGGGGGGGTCTGGTTGGAGGGGGAAGAGGAGCTCAGGGGGGGTCTGGTTGGGGGGGGAAGAGGAGCTCAGGAGCTCGGGAGGGTCTGGTTAGGGGGGGAGGGGAGCTCGGGGGGGGTCTGATTGGATGTGGGTTTTGACTGTCCCCATAAGAATATGTATGATCTTTATCCAGCTGAAATAGTTGTCTGCATGTGTTGCTTTGCAAGGTTAATACCCTCAGACACACACACTTAAATAAAAGCCAAATCAAAAAAATCAGTGTTTAAAAATCTTGGTGCTTGACATGTTTAATTAACAGGAATTTCCTGAATATTTAGTTTGCTTAATTCCTAAGCTTTAAAAGTTTTGGCTTTCTCCTAGCAGTACTTCAGATTTAGTCATTTGAAATTTCAGTAATTGAAATTCAGCCATCATTTAAAATTTTATCTGTTCCATGGGTCAGAAAGCTCATTTCAAATGGATTGCTTTTTAACATACCTTCAACTGATGTCCCCTGACCTATTTTTCTGAGGAAGAATGTGTTTTTTTTTTTCACCCTGTCAGGGTGACAAAACACTGGCACAGGCTGCCCAGGGGGGTTGTGGAGTCTCCCTCTCTGGAGATATTCAAGACCCATCTGGATGTGTTCCTGTATGGTCTGGTATAGGCGATCTTGCTCTGGTGGGGGGGGCGGTTCTGTGATTTTTTTTTTTTTAAGTGATCTCAGAAGCTTTTCAGAGCATCACCTCCAAGTAGTTTCACTAAAGCTTACTGTGTGCAGAGCATTCCCACACTGAGTGAGGCCACACGAAGTGTTACACGTCTCGGTTTTGTGGCTGGCGTAGCGTGAGCGTGTGCTCGTCTCGACCTCTGCACCTTTAAACTTTGCCTGTCCTTGATAATTTTCTGCCTTAATGCAACTGAATTCAGATTGATTTTTATATTTTTTGGTCAGTTTTTAAATGCCCCATGCTTGATTTTCTTCTAACAGGGTGATCTCTCTTCTTTCTTTGTCAGGTATTTGTGAGCAGCAGTGGCAAATACAGCGAACTCGGCCACCCGTTCGGGTATTTAAAAGCAAGCACTACTTTAACCTGTGTAAACCTCTTTGTGATGCCTTACAACTATCCTGTGTTACTTCCCTTGTTAGGTAGGTAATACATTTCCATTGGACTGTCAATGCAGCTACTTCAGAGTAAAAGAGAAGCAGTAATGGTTGGTGTTCTGCCTGTAGTTTGAGACGTTGTAAAATAATGGAGATCAGAGAGTAGAGAATGTTGCAAACTCTTTGGGAGGAGAGGATTTTCATACCCCCTCTCCCTTTTTTTCTCTCCAGCAGAGGAGGAGAGCTACCTGCTTCCAGTGCATGTTTGATGCTGTTCACCTCCTAGACACGTAGCCTCTTCCTTAACCTGGAGTAAGCTTCAACCTCCATTCTTTTCCCTCATTTAGGGTGTGGTGTATCCAGGTTTTGCAGCTGCTCTTGTAGCAGCTCATTTTTTACTGGAAGATGAGATGCAGTGTGTGCCATGGGTGTTGGGAAGAGGGAATTCCCTGATGGCAGTTTAGAACACTAAGGAGGAGCTGAGCAGTGAAGCAGTCTGCATTTCTTCCCTACCCAAAGGACCAGTGTTTTTTTTGTTGTTGTTGTTGTTGTTTGGGTTTTTTTCCCCCCCTTTTTTTTCTTCTTTTTTTTTTTTTTCCAATCCCACAATGAAATTACCTTCTACAGAAAAGGTGGTATAAGGAGGTGCTGTGTGAATAACTGCCATAATAATTGTGGCTGTACAGGGTTGTGGCATAAAGGTAATGGCAGAGAGAAGATTTTTGTGGGTGCTGCTAACCCTTGTAGTTGCTGATGCTGTAAGGTTGTTGGGGGTTTATTCTTCTGTTATTTTGTGGATGTGTTTGTTGGTTTAGAGTAACAGTGGAGACCAAGAGAATTAACATTGACTCTTACTGTCCTATGCAGAACTTTTCCATTCATCTCTAAACCAAGAAAAAAAGAGATGACAATACACTTCAGGAATGCTTTTTCATAACCCTGGCTATAACCAGAGGAAAGAAAGTGTGGGTTTTTTTTCTGATCATTTGGATGTGCCTTTCCTAGTCATCCATGTAACCTAACAAAATGTCCCACAGGATGCTTTGAGACTAAATTAGAGTTTCTGTGAGTCTGTGGCTCCTTCACTGCTGCAGCTGACCCACTAGCTGAAAAGCCATCACTGATACTAAAGGAATGTCCCTGTTCATTTTGAGCTTGATGTTTTCAGTTCTGCTGGCAGCTCTTGCCTTACCCCTGCCTTTTGGTTTTTTTGCAGGGATGTAAAGCTCTTCCTATCCTTTAAGCATTTTTTTCAGCAGGCAGTTTGCTCACCTGCTATCCCACATCTTGAGTTTCTGAAGGTGGTTGAAAGGAAAATGCAGCCCTTCTGTGTTGCCTGGGTTGTAGAGCAGAAGTTTTCTCTAGGACACAAGTGCTGTGCTTTCCATATTGCTAACACAAATGTGTACACAAAGTGTGATGCTCAGATCTTGTTCCAGGACTTTGTTTATCCTTGGTCTCTGAGGCACGGGGGAATTAAGTTGTGTGGAATAAACAGCAAACACCGAAGCAAATCTGGCCCCTTTTCCACTTAGCAGTACAGAAAATGACTTAAGATGATAAGCAGCCTGCCTGTTAAATTATTTGTGGGTGTTTTCAACCCCACTGACTCTGTGTTTGTTGGTAGGTAGGTCCTGTTTCTGTTTTTAAGCATTCCCCCTGTGACTCGTAACGTCAATGGTTCAGCAGAGCCCTGCGGGGACAGTGTTGTATTGGAGGACAAGGACTTACCTTGGGACAGCACAGTGGATCATCTCTTTTCATTCCTTCTTGGTGCCTCTTACAGACCAAGCCAAACCCACTGTCTTTTATCAGGTGGTTTATGTGTATTCAACCCTAGAAACAGCAACATGCTCTGAGGAGACCTAGTTGTGGCCTTCCAGTATCTGAAGGGGGCTCCAAGAAAGCTGGGGAGGGACTTTTGAGGGTGTCAGGGAGTGACAGGACTGGAGGGAATGGAACAAAACTAGAAATGGGTAGATTCAGACTGGATGTGAGGAAGAAGCTCTTCCCCATGAGGGTGGTGAGAGACTGGCACAGGTTGCCCAGGGAGTTGGTGGAAGCCTCATCCCTGGAGGTGTTTGCGGCCAGGCTGGATTTGGCTGTGAGCAACCTGCTGTAGTGTGAGGTGTCCCTGCCCATGGCAGGGAGGTTGGAACTGGATGGTCTTTGAGGTGCCTTCCAATCCTGGCAATTCTATGATTAAGAATTCTTTCTTGCATTTTTGTTTTCCTCCTGCATTTTTGAGCAGGAGAAGGTTTGATTCTCTTTTTGGAAGGTAACTTAAGAGCTCTAAAAGACAAGCAGGAGAGGTCTGTATGAGCAAGCTTGTAGATGATACCTGAGCAAACTGAAACAAGTTGTAGTGGGCCGTGACTGAAGGGGGTAAATTATACCACATCCTAGAGATTTGGTGATTCTATATCTCACTTTCTGCAGGAGTGGATCTGTGAAGGCTGTAGTCTGCCCTTGCTTGTAATTTAATGGGTCTGCTTTCAGTATCTGAAGCTTTGTAGGGAGAGGAGCCAATTAATGAGACTTCATAGAGCAGTCAAGCTGCAGTCCATGTTAACCCAGCCCATGCACTGTGATGAATTCATTGTCTGACAAAACCCCTGGTCTCTAGATCTTCTACAGAGACAAGGCAAACCATGGGGGATGTGCCGTTGCAGCTAAGCAGATCCTTTTTGCTCTCATGGGAAAGGCTCTCGAGAGGCACCATGGCTAGCTTGGGGTCACGGTTTGCTCTGAGAACTGAGGAGGTGGGGATGCAGTTCTTGCCTTTTTTTTTTGTATGCTCAGTATGAGGCAGACTTGTGAAGACAACTTCACAGACAGATGCTGTCATGCTTTGCCCACAGATCATAGACATTTCTTCTCAAAGGTTTGTTGCCTGTAGCGGATACTAGCAAAGCATTTCAGAGATTAGCCAAGATCCTAAAGTATAGAATCATAGAATCAACAAGGTTGGAAAAGACCTCAAAGATCACCAAGTCCAACCACTCGCCCAAGACCTCATGCCTACTAGACCATGACACCAAGTGCCACATCCAATCCCCTCTTGAACACCTCCCCGGGCAGCACATTCCAATGGCTAACATCTCTCTCTGGGAAGAACTTTCTCCTCACCTCGAGTCTAAACTTCCCTTGGCACAGCTTGAGACTGTGTCCTCTTGTTCTGGTGCTGCTTGCCTGGGAGAAGAGACCAACCCCTTCCTGGCTGCAACCTCCCTTCAGGGAGTTGTAGAGAGCAATAAGGTCTTCCCTGAGCCTCCTCCAGGCTAAGCAACCCCAGCTCCCTCAGCCTCTCCTCACAGGGCTGTGCTCCAGACCCCTCCCCAGCTTTCTTGCCCTTCTCTGGACACCTTCAAGTGTCTCAATGTCCTTCTTAAACTGAGGGGCCCAGAGCTGGACACAGGACTCAAGGTGTGGCCTAACCAGTGCTGAGCACAGGGTCACAATGACCTCCCTGCTCCTGCTGGCCACACTATTCCTGATGCAGGCCAGGATGCCATTGGCCTTCTTGGCCACCTGGGCACACTGCTGGCTTATGTAGAAGTCAAACAAGAGCAAGCTTAGCAAAGATGAGATATGCTTTAAATGCTGCTGCCTTGCCTAAGAGCTTTCCTTGGCTGGTCTTAGCTGTCTGAGTGGGAGGACAGGTGCTGCTGGGCAATAGGAGGGATTGTTCAGTGGGAGTGTCAGCAGAAGCAGTAGTCACACAGCACCGATGGAAATGCCACGGGAAGATGATTAATACTCTGTGGGTCTAAATGTGCAGAAGGATGAACACTTAGAAAATGCCTGCCCATGAAGGACTGCAGCATGGACAGTTTCCTTTGATGCTTTTAGAGCTGCTTGAGAAAACCTTCAAGTAATGATTTGATCCTTTAGAAACTAAGGGCTGTCTTTCGCAGCAGTGTTGACAGGGCATGCCTGGGCTCTGGGAGGGAGAGCCAAAACATTTTTATACCAATGGAAAAAGAAGGCTGGAATACTTTGGCTTTTTTTAATGGTGGATACTATTTTACCTCCTAGTGCCTTGGGTTTGGCTGGATTGCCTGCAGGGAAGCATACTGCTTTCTGTGAACATGGAATCACAAGTCTCTGCTGCTTAAACCAAAGCCTGTTAGTGCAGAGTCATTAAACAGCTCAGAGAATTACAGGAGGCAAGAGGTGCTGGTGGTGTACTTGCTCAGGTGGAATTTACAAGTGGTAACATGAACAAACCCACAATGTGAAGTTTTTACTTGAGGTTACAGGGTGCAAGCTGTCACTCACAAGCAGGCTGCTGTCACATGAACTGTTCTTGGGATCAGGCTCCAGCTGAAACACTAAAATTACCTGCTGACCATTCTCTCTCTTATGCTCTTGTTGGTGTTTTTTCTTTTCACTGAGCTTGAAGTGCATCAAGACCCTTATGTGTTACTGAGTGTTAATGGTATGGTCTGGTATCCTGCTTGTCACAATTGGGGTGCTCTGTACCTCCATCTGAAGTGGACGAAGACTTTGCAATGCAGTTTTAAATTCCCCGGTCTGTCTGTAGTTCTACCTAGAAATGGCACAGCCTTGTAGCCCTTCCCTAGTGGTTTTTCATACCATGTTCCCAATTACTCAGTGCTTGTAGCATCCTCTGAGTTTAGCAGCAAAAGGAACTCTGCATCAAGTGGACCATACAGAAAGCAGTAGCTAAAAATGGATTGAATGGATTGGAGTGAAACAAACTCATGAAGGGAATTCTTCAGTACTTCATGGATTTTATCTATGAAAGTTTGGGGTTTGATCTATAATAAAGACACAGTTAACTGGGTTACTCTTTGCTTGCTTATTAATCTAAGTCATGATGTGCAGCACAGGGCACAAAAAGTACATTTCCAGTGCCTGTGTTGCGGTCTGCCAACAGTGTATGTCTCAAACTCTCATGGTAGAGGCAGGTAAGATGTTGACGGTGATGTTGTGATGCTGCCTTTGCAACTTGGGGCTGTGTTAACCACCATGACTGTCTTCCTTTTAGAAGTTAGGGGTTGGTGCAGTGAGTTTGTGTTGTGGGGAAGCTGTCATTTTAAACAGACAGGTCTTTGCTGAAGCTCTGCTTAGATTTCATGGAATCACAGCATGGCAGGGGTTGGAAGAGACCTCTGAAGCCCATCTAGTCCAACCCCAGTGCTAGAGTAGGATCACCCAGAATAAATCACACAGGAACATGTACAGGTGGGTTTGGAGTGCTTCCAGGGGAGCAAACTCTCTGGGCAGCCTGGTCCAGTGCTCTGCCACCCTCAGATTGAAGAATTTTTCCTTATGTTTACATGTTGAGTTTGTGTCCATTGCCTCTTGTCCTGCCGCTGGACAGTGCTGAAAAGAGTCTGGCTCCATCCTCCTGACCTCTGATTGATCAGCACTGATGAGACCTCTACCTCAGTCTCCTCTTCTCCAGGCTAAACAGCCCCAGGTCTCTCAGCCTCTTCTCATAAGAGATGTTCCAGTGCCCTCAGTATCTTAGTGGCTCTGTGCTGGACTCTCCAGTAGTTCTTTGTCCCTCTTAAACTGGGGAACTGGGGACCCCAGAACTCGACACAATATTCCAAACTGAGGCCTCACCAGGGCTGAGTAGAGGGAGGATGACCAAGATCAGGGAGGGAGTTCTCCTGCTGTCACAGACTGCTGCTATGCTGTGGGGTAAGGGTCAGAGCTGGCTCCCCAAGGTGCACTCTGACCATCCGTGTTGCTGGTGAGCAGCTGTGCAGCCCAACTGCAGAACTGCTGTGCTGCTGCAGTGCAGGGAGTCCCAGTCATAAAGTGCTGATAAAAGGGTTGAAGGTTCAAGCTGTACTCACAACTAAGTCATGGACTTCAAACTATTGGGACATGCTGGAACAGCAGACATTTTACATCTTAATTTTGGGTGTTGGGGTTTTTTTTCTTCAGTTTTGACTGTTGAGAGGGGTAAAGTATAACTTCCATTTTGCTGCAGAAAACAAATAGGTGGACAAGAGAAGAGTGGATCTTTGCCCTGTGTCATGACATCATGACAGGTTCTTGTGGATAATAGCGCATGTGATATATTGAGGTTTTGAGTGGAGTTACAACTTGTCCTCTCAAACTCCACCCCACTTCCTTCAGGCCAGGAGAGAAGAAGGAGCATCCCTAGTGTGGTTTTTTGTATGTGATACAGAACTGGAATTGGAAGATACCTGTTACTGAGTGTGGGGTGACTGTGGGAACATCTGATCATTTTGAGCAGAATACCATGCAAATCAAATTTTCTTCTTCAAGTGGTATCTTCCTGAAAACCCAATCAGGGTAAAACAATTCCCTTGCTGCATCGCTCTTTTGCACACCTCTTTTGTGCATCCCTGGCTCCTGCAGCTGTCCCCAGTAGTTTTTGGGGACATCCCTTTCTTCAGTCCTGCACATCCTTTCGTTAGCCTCACTTTGCCAGCGTGCTACAGCCCTGCTGAGGAGGAACTTGAGTTTGCTAATGGATGATTTCAAATGATGAGTTGCAGGATACTGCGTTCATTTTTGAGGTTCAGTGATCCCTGCTCCTAGTGTGCACAGCAAGTAGGTACATGCTTGAACTCTGCTTCCTAAACAGCACCATGCACACCTCTCATGTGAGCAAGGCATTTCTAAAGCCCTGGCCAAAGAAAGCAATCTGTCTGTCTGCCCCTCTTCTTAAAGGGCAGCAGGTTTTGTAGCTGATGATTGCCTCTCATCTGTTATCTGTGGGAGAGTTTGCTGCTGTGGCATGAGGCAGGCAGTGTGGCTGGAGGTGCACCCCTTCTCTGCCAAGGGCAGCTGCTGCTGGTATCAGCAGAATCCACCAAAGCTGACCAGAGGGATTCCTTGCTCTGATGTTTTTATTTTCTCCCCCCCCCCCCAACTCCTTTTCCCTTTTTCCTGAGAATATTTTTCCTGGAGACCAGAACTCATCATACAGGTTGAACAAAAGCAAGCTGGGTTGAAGATGAAAATTGAATCCAATGACTGTTTGGTTTAATCAGAGGGAGTCCCTGCTGATGCAGGAGAGAGGCAAGGGAGGTGAAACTCTTTAACAGGTGGATCTGTTGCACCTTCTATGCTGCTGGTAGTTGTGTGCGGTATTTAAGTCTGGTGTACTCTTAAGTTTGACTATAATGAGGACTTGTTCTGGATTGTCTACTGCAGCTAGGATTGGGATTTCACAATCCTTCAAACCTAAGGCTAAGACCAGTTTTTGTGGGGCAGCCCCCATGGGAGAGATGGGTGGAGGGAGGAGAGAAGGGAGGGGGAAAACCTGACAGGTTGGATTGTGGATGATGGTCTGGGATTGTATCAATGAAACCTTCTTTGTTGTTTTCCTTGTTGCAGATGATTTGTTTAAGGTTCACAAACTTAAGCCCAATCTGAAGTGGCGACAGGCTTTTGACAACTACTTAAAAACAATGCCTCCTTACTACTTACTGGTATGTTCCTTTCCTCATTTCATCCTCCTGGGTATACAAGGCTGTTGTGACCAGAGTCCTGTGCACCATACCTCTTCCTAGTAAATTTTGTTTACATAACGAATGATGACCTCTTAGGTAGTAAACATTTTGCTTTGCAGAGGTATGTAGATCAGGTCTGACACTTGAAAGAAACAGAATATGTTAACATAGTAACTAGCACTCAGTATTACTAGAAATTCTATGTGGCTTCTGTTCATGAAAGCTTAAACAAGCTTTGATCTAAAAGTTCTTTAGATTGCTCAGAGAGCTCAAAATTTGGCATCGTTTTTGCAACTTGTTAAGGAAGAGGCAGAGCTGTTTGTTGATTAACGTGGATGAAGTGCTAGAACTTGGGAAGCTTGATACCAAGAGAGCTGGCTGGGCCAGATAAAGGGTGGGGGGAGGCACTGTGTCACCTTCTACGTGTAGCTTGGACAATGCACCTCAATATGGACTTGCATCATCCCGGCTATTCTGGTACCGAAGCCTTTGAGTGGAAATTGCCAGCGGCACCACGCTGTGTGGTGTCTTGGTAATGTGGCATAATGTCCATTGCGAGCTAGCTAGCCTGCCAAACTCATGTCACATGTTATCTGAATAGACTGGAATTTTAGTGGCCAAAAGTGGAAAAGCTAGAGCACTCCTCCATGTGCCTTAGCTTCCTGTAATTGAGCTGATAAATTCTTCTTTTGAAAGACTTCTTCTCTTACTATTGTGTATTTTGTTTTCCTTATAGCCATTAAAGAAAGCCCTAAGGATGATGGGAGCTCCAAATCTGATATCAGATAATTTAGATTGTGGACTTAGTTACAGTGTTATCTCTTACCTTAAAAAACTCAGCCAACAGGTAGTATTGATAAAACCTTTGCAATTAGAAGCGCGTTGATGCTTTAGTTTGTGGTACTCTGATGCTGAAGCAGTGAATCCCTGGGGGAGTTGCTATGGGTGTGCAGCACTGATGCTCACTGAGGGCTGTTGAGCATTCCCACAGCCAGCAGGGATCAGTCCAGAGGGCTTCTGTAGCCAGTGTTTGTGCCTTCTGTAAGTGGTGGAGAGGAGTGTGAAGGAGACTTCTTCAGCTTTAACTCTTTGCTAGATCTTTACACTCCAAAGACGATCACTGATTGGATTTACGACTGCCATTGTTCTTCACAGCTGAAGTCAGAGGCTTGCTCTCAGTCTCTTGTTTATTTCCATGTGTGCCTTGGCAATATCTGTGTTCAAAAAAAAAAAAAGCCCCACAACACCCCAAACCAAACACCCAAAAGTGTGTGGGTGCAAAACCACAGCTTCCTGCTTCCTTCAGGTCACAGCATTCCCTGTGTTAAGCATGACCTGCTGGGAAAGAGTCTTTTTTTTGTAGCTTTTTTTTTTGTCTTGTCAGGAATGCCATTGCAGGTGCCACTGTCTGCAAGCCCTGCCTCCTTGCATGAGTGGTTCTTATAACAGCACTTTAATGCCTGGAAGTCAGTGGGGAAAGCAGTGCAGCCTTTCAAAAATCCCACAGGAGAAGAAATATCTTAAATCCTCCACCTTAAAGAATGCACAAAATCCTGTACCAAAAAAAAGACAAAGCCTCTGTATGACTGAGCATCTATTAGACATGAAACTTGCTGGGGTGTTTTGGTCACTTAAACAATACAAATTTGCATATCATTATCTGCAGTATGGAGTTGGAATGGCTTGAGATGGCTGCTGTGGTTTTCACAGCCCACCTCAGCACATGAAGCAGCTTTAAGTGGGTTGGATACGTTAGAAGCTTCTGTGTTAGGGACACGCAATTCCAGAGCTCTGCTGTGCTCCTGCTGGCCTTGTTTCCAGAGTTCCCCCACAGAGAATGAAGCAAACTCTGCAGAGGATCAAACCTTGGGGGGGGGTAGGGGTGGGGTGGGGAGTGGGTTGCAATCACTGTGGGGTTTGGGGGTTTTGGTTGGTTGGGGTTTGGGTTGTGGGTTGTTTTGGTGGTTTTTGGAGGTATTGCAAGTGGGTAAAAGAAGAAAAAGCTTACTTTGAATACAGTTAAAGCTGAATAGAGTAAAATGTTCTGTAGCTATGATAAATCTGTGCTAATTGAGGAAATGCTGTGTGTTTAGAAACCTGCCAATGGAGCAAATCTCTGTTCTTTTATGAGTTCTCATTTAGCTGAGTGCAAACTTCAGTTCCTAGGTTGTTTCAGAAAGAAAATCCAAACTTTAGGGCGCTATAGCCAAGTAATAGTGTTGGTTTAGTTGCAACTTTACAGTAGCCCAGGCATCCTGCTTTCCTCTTCCCACCCACCCCCAATCCCTTTAAGATGATTCTTCAGGGACACAAAAGAATCACAGACTTGCAGCAAAGTCAGGGATATTCACAGATCTCCTCCTGGCACATAAATTTCCATGCACTGGCTAAATACTTCGGGTTTTTCCATGTGCTAGAGC
Organism: Colaptes auratus; assembly: GCA_015227895.2. NCBI lineage: Eukaryota > Metazoa > Chordata > Aves > Piciformes > Picidae > Colaptes > Colaptes auratus. The sequence continues at coordinate 3,436,629 of CM037644.1, forward strand.
ACACTAGGGGTTTCTTTCTGCTTGAGATCTAATCCATGTAACCCAATCTATCCCTGGGTAGGTGGTACTCCCATTTGTTGAGTAGTTGGGAACTAAATTAGCAGTTTTATTCTGTGCCTGTACTGTGTGTGTTGTGCTGGGGACCTGCAGTGCCCGCTGATTCTTTAACTCGTGGTGTGATTCCATTTTAGACAAAAATAGAGTCGGAACGGATAATAGGTTCAGTGGGTAAGAAAGTTCCACAAGAAATTGGAATAAAAGTGAAAAATCACTCCAGTGGCCTCTCCTTGGTACACAGTAGGGATTTTAAGCAACTGCTGCAAGGGATCACTGGGGAATCTCCACTGAGGCTGGCGGAAATGAACGTTAAAGAATTTGCCGGCTTCCACATCGGACTTCTAAACAAGGTAAGCAGCGTACAGTGATCCTGTGTGATCAAGCACTTGAGCTCCTCTGTTTCCAGGCATAACTTTTATGGACCTGGTGGAGGAGGAGGAAGTAGGTCCACTGAGTTTTGAAGGCGGGATGAGGCTTTGGGCAGCTTGGTCTAGTGAAGGAGTTTCACTGAGTTTCGAAGGCTGGATGAGGCTTTGAGCAACGTGGTCTAGTGGGAGGTGTCCCTGCCCATGGCGGGGGGGTGTTGCAACTAGATGATGTTTTAGGGTCCCTTCCACCCTGAACCATTTTGTGATTCTATCAGTGCAGCACAGACAGAAATGCTGAAAAGAATCAATATTTTTACACTTGCTTTTGGGACATTGAAAATATCAGTCACGGGAGCAGGTTGCCCAGGGAGGTGGTAGAAGCCTTATCCCCGGAGGGGTTTTTTTTTAGGCCAGGCTGGATGTGGCTCTGAGCAACCTGATCTAGTTGGCAGGGGGGTTGGAACTAGATGATCCTTGAGGTCCCTTCCAACCCTAATAATTCTATGATTCTGGGAAATGAAGATTACTGTGTTTTAAGTGGCAGCTAGTGTTGTTCCTCCAGGAATTAACATGCTTAAGCCTTAATAGAGCTGAAAGAGCTAAGGTTGAATAAGATCTTGTTGGAAGACTCATCGAGGCTGCTGTGTTCAGTTACAAAGCTCTGAAGTTACCTCAGAATAATTTTTGGCTATATTGAACATGATTTCAGTGCAGAGAAGCATTTCTCTGTATATGAGAGACCTGATGGGCCCACTGAAGGTTCTTTGTTTTGTTACCACCACACCAGGATCTGAAGCCACAGGCATTCAGAAACGCGTACGATATTCCACGTCGCAGTCTTCTGGACCAGCTCACTAGAATGAGAACCAACCTCCTGAAAACACACAGGCTCATCTTGGGGCAGGATGAAGGTAAGTAGGCACTGCTGAGCAGCGGTTTGGAGAGAGTACAGCTCCATTTTATTCCCTAAAGCAGTGTTTTCTGTCCTGGGCGTGGGAGCAGAGGCGGACGCAGCATCCTTGGAGTCAGTCAGTGTTCTTTTCTTGACCCTCAAGGGAAAAGAAGGAGACTTTTGCTTTTTGTTGTGCAAAATGTCATGCTTGCTTTGAATTTTAAAAGCAAGTTTGATGGGAGAGCTTTCCTGTATACTAAAGTTCAGTAGAAATGCTTTTGTATTGTTGTTGTGGATTTGGTTTTTTCATAGTGCTGGTGCCTTAGAGTAGGAAAGGCTTCTTTTGGTTTAACCTGTACTCTGCACTGGTTAGGCCACACCCTGAGTCCTGTGTCCAGTTCTGGGCCCCTCAGTTTAAAAAGGACATTGAGATACTTGAACATGTCCAGAGAAGGGCAATGAGGCTGGGGAGAGGTCTTGAGCACAGCCCTGTGAGGAGAGGCTGAGGGAGCTGGGGTTGCTTAGCCTGGAGAAGAGGAGGCTCAGGGGAGACCTTCTTGCTCTCTTCAACTCCCTGAAGGGTGGGTGTAGCCAGGTGGGAGTTGGTCTCTTCTCCCAGGCAACCAGCACCAGAACAAGAGGACACAGTCTCTAGCTGTGCCAGGGGAAGTTTAGGCTGGAGGTGAGGAGGAAGTTCTTCCCAGAGAGAGTTGTTAGCCATTGGAATGTGCTGCCCAGGGAGGTGGTGGAGTCCCTACCCCTGGAGGTGTTCAAGAGGGGACTGCATGTGGCACTTGGTGCCATGGTTTAGTCATGAGGTCTGTGGTGACAGGTTGGACTTGATGATCTTTGAGGTCTCTTCCAACCTTGGTGATTCTGTGAAATGCAGTTGCTGCCATAGAGATTGAACATGCTTGGTTTTCATTCTTCTGCCAATTAAACTCGCCTCTTGTCAGCCCTTTTTCTGACATTGTGGCCTTCAGCTCTTCTTTCAGCATGAAAAGTAGTCTTTTCTAGTTCTCAAATGCTAGCACTTGCCATCAAAGTGTGTCAGCTTTGTGTTGCCTCAGTTTTCAAGTGGGCTAAATTAAGCTCTCTGGTTCTGTTGCAGACTGCCTCCATAGTGTTCCTGTTGCTCAAATGGGAAATTACCAGGAATACCTAAAAATGATGCCTTCACCTCTTCGGGAGATTGACCCAGACCAACCTAAAAGACTTCATACATTTGGCAATCCATTTAAACAGGATAAGAAGGTAGGAGGAACCACACTGTCTGCTGTATATTTATCTTTAACCTGTTTTGAAATCATTTGAGTAGATGGTCTCTCCCATGACTGCACTATGTTGCCAGCTGTCATGTACAGAGCAGGGCTCCCTTTCATGTAGTCCAAGAGATACCTGTAACGAATTGTGCTTTTACACAGGGTGGCACTGGCCTGTGGTTGCAGTGTAGAATCAGAGAGTGGTTTGGGTTGGAAAGACCTCCAATGGTCATCTAGTCCAAACCCTCTGCTGTCAGCAGGAACATCCTCCACTAAATCAGGTTGCTCAGAGCCTTGTTGAGCCTGATCTTGAGTATCTTCAGGGACAGGGCCTCAACTGCCTTCCCTGGGCAACCTGTTCCAGTGTTCAACTGCCCTCCTGGTAAAGAACTTGTTCCTACCATCCAATATAAATCTACTCTTCTTTCATTTCAAACCATTGTCCCTCATCCTATCACTGCAGGCCTTTGCAAACAGTCCTGCTGCAGCCTTCTCGCAGGCCCCCTTCAGGTGCTGGAAGGCTGCTATGAGGTCTCCCTGGAGCCCTCTCTTCTGCACACTGAATAGCCCCAGCTCCCTCAGCCTGTTTGCACACAAGAGGTGTTCCAGGCTGTGGTAGTTTTAGGCTGTGCTTGTAAATACAGCTTTTGTTTGCTTCCAACTGGGCTGGTCTGGCAAAGTTAATGCTGGGGGGGAAATTTCAACCCACCACACAGGCCCACAGTCATCTTCATTGTGTCCTCTGGACCTGCTCCACCAGGTCCATGTCCTTTCTGTGTTGAGGGCTCTGGAGCTACGTTGGGTTTCTGCTCAGATCTGTCAAGTGATTTGAAAACCACTTGTATTTTGACAGAGGGACTCCATCAATGAAACAGTTTCCATTTTATAAAATGAATACTTGTTTTTCTTTGCCTTTCAGGGTATGATGATAGATGAAGCAGATGAATTTGTTGCTGGACCTCAGAATAAGATCAAGCGCCCTGGAGAGCTCAACACTCCAGCGTCTCTGAAGAGGAGGCGTAGCATGTCCCCCCTGCTGAGAAGGCCACAGTCACCAGTGGTCACCAATCATGTTGGGGGGAAAGGGCCACCATCTGCTTCTGGATCCCCATCATATCTGTACCTCAAAGGTGGCCCAGCAAATAAAGGTACAGTGGTACAGCAGCCACAAGTGGGAATAGCTGTGTTCAGGAAAACTTTGCTGCCAGAGCGGTCAGGCACTGGAACAGGCTGCCCAGGGAGGTGGTGGAGTCACCAGCCCTGGAGGTATACAAGAAACCTGTGGAAATGGCACTGTGAGACATGATTTAGTGTGTATGGTGGGCTTAGATTAACAGCTGGACTTGATGATCTTAGAGGTCTCATCCAACCAGAGCAATTCTGTGATTCTACTCAGCCCTGGTGAGACCCCACCTGGAGTACAGTGTCCACTTAGTATCATAGTATCAGTCAGGGTTGGAAGGGACCACAAGGATCTTCTAGTTCCAACCCCCCTGCCATGGACAGTTCTGGAGCCCCTATTACAAGAGGGATGTGGAGGTGCTGGAAGATGTCCAGAGAAGGGCCACGAGGATGAGCAGAGGGCTGGAGATGTTCTGCTATGAGGACAGACTGAAGGAGTTGGGGTTGTTCAGTCTGGAGAAGAGAAGGCTCCGAGGTGACCTAATTGTGGCCTTCCAGTATCTGAAGGGGGCTACAGGAAAGCTGGGGAGGGACTTCTGAGGTAGTGATAGGACTAGGGGGAATGGAATGAAGCTGGAGGTGGGGAGATTCAGGCTGGATGTGAGGAAGAAGTTCTTCCCCATGAGAGTGGTGAAGCCCTGGAATGGGTTGTCCAGGGAGGTGGTTGAGGCCCTGTCCCTGGAGGTGTTTAAGCCCAGGCTGGATGAGGCTCTGGCCAGCCTGCTCTAGTGTGGGGTGTCCCTGCCCATGGCAGGGAGGCTGGAACTAGATGATCCTTGTGGTCCCTTCCAACCCTGACTGATTTTATGATTCTATGAAATGGCCTAAAATTGTGCCAGGGGAGGTTTAAATTGGATATTAGGGAAAGAAATTGGTTCCCCCCACCTTTTTCTTAAAGAAGCAGCTCTCTCTGATTTCTAAGCTGATTCAAACGGGTCTGTGAGCATGTATGTATGGTTTGGTGTCACATGGGACTGTTTCCTTTGTCAGCCTAGATAAATAGGCTGCTGCTGCAGGTCATGAAGTCTAGAATAAAAAATATTAATAAGTTTGAACTACTTTAAAAAAAAAACAAAACAAACTGAAATTTTTCACCCTGGTGGTTGGAGGTAGCAAGGACTTCAAATCAGCTTTTAGTTCTCACTTGTGTCTTCTGTGGTGGGGAAGGAAAGTTAAAGTATGCTTTCACTTTGATTTTCTACAAAAAGCAATTTTCTTACCCATCCTATTCATGGACTCACAGAATGGTAGGGGTTGGATTTCTCTGGAGCTTGAGTCAACCCCCCCCTATCACAGCAGGATCACCTAGGGCAGGGCACACAGGAACACATCCTGGTGGGTCTGGAAAGTCTCCCCAGAAGGAGACTCCACAATCTCTCTGGGCAGCCTGCTCCAGGGCTTCAGCATCCCCACAGCAAAGATGTTTTTCTTTGTTTTGAGATGGAACCTCCTTGATTTGAGTTTGTATCCATTGCCCTTTGTCCTCTCACAGGACAACACTGAAAAGAGCCTGGACCCTTCTTCCTGACACCCACCTTCAGATATTTATAAACATTGATCAGATCCCCTCTCAGTCTTCTCTAGGCTAAACAGCCCCAAGTCTCTCAGCCTTCCATCATCAGACATATTCCAGTCCCTTCATCATCCCTGTAGCCTCTGTTGGACACTCTCTAGTATATCCCTGTCCTCCTTGACCTGGGGGAGTACTCCAGATGTGCTCAGGATATAGGACACAGTATAGGGGAAATTGAACCTGCTTGGGGTGTTTTCAGCATCCTTGTAGCCCTATTGCAGCAAATGGAGTCAGAAGAAAACTCTGTTAGCTGGGCTTTAGGGAAGGAAGGAAGGGGAATGTCAGTTTACTTTAGAGGTCATGACAGTGCAACAGGAATGTAGAGAATGGTGACTTCATGATAGTGATGTGAAATGATAAGACTTCCCTCCTCTGGACTGTTTCATTGGTCACCTCAAAGGTTGAAGAAATGCCCTGGAGAGTTGTGCAGCAGTATCAGGTCACTACACAATGCTTTAAACATGGAAGGAAACAGAACTGTTGCCTTCTGGGGTTTTCATGCTGCAGCCATGCACTAGTGAGATACACTTGAGCCTGGAGAAGAGGAGGCTTGGGGGAGACCTTATTGCTCTCTACAACTACTTGAAGGGAAGTTGTAGCCAGATGAGGGTTGGTCTCTCCTCCCAGGCAACCAGCACCAGAACAAGAGGACACAGTCTCAAGCTGTGCCAGGGGAGGTTTAGGCTGTAGACGAGGAAAAAGTTCTTCCCAGAAAGAGAGCTTGGCCATTGGGATGTGCTGCCCAGGGAGGTGGTGGAGTCCCCATCCCTGGAGGTGTTCAAGAAAGGCTTGGATGTGGCACTTGGGGCCTTGGTTTAGTTAGTCATGAGGTGTTGGGTGATAAGTTGGACTTGATGATCCCTGAGGTCTTTTTCCAACCTTATTGATTGTGTGATTCTATTCTCATCTGTAGATACCAACAACAGTATCGTCCAAGATGGCAACGGAGAGAAGAAAGCAGAAAACTGCCAGCCAGTGGAGAAGCAAATTGATGGCTTACCTGTGCAGATGGCTCCTTCAGTTCCAGCTGCTGTGGGAGAGGATGAAACCTTACCCAATGACTTGGACTCTCTACCTGTTGAATTCAATTGCTTAAGTGAGGATGGCTTGGATCATAAACCTGCTGCCAACGCAGTACCTCGAGGAGCTCTAAATTACAACGCGGCTGGAGACGACCAAAAACGGGGGATGGAGTCAACTTCTGAGTCTGTGCCAAACTCCTTTAAAATCACACCCATGATGTTGGAGGGGAGCAATGCTGACATCAAAATTAAAGTGATGAAAGAGGTTCGCAAGCCTGGAAGAAGTAAGTCTTGGCTTGGGGGTTTGAATTGGTGTATTAGAGATGGTGGTGCTAGAGAGAAGGCTTCTTGAAATGAGCTGTTTTCAACATGCCTGCAGCTTTGGGGATAATTTGAGTGTGAGCAGTGGAGGGACAAGCAAACAAAGAAACAAAAGGCAGAAAAAGAGCCAGGTGAGTTGAAATTTAGACAGTGTTTTTAGAAGTGATTCTCCCTCTCTACTCCGCTCTGGTGAGACCCCACCTGGAGTAATGCATCCAGTTCTGGAGCCCCTAGGACAGGAAAGATCTGGAGGTGCTGGAGGGTGTCCAGAGAAGGGCCACAAGGATGAGCAGAGGGCTGGAGCTGCTCTCCTGTGAGGACAGACTGAGGGAGTTGGAGCTGTTCAGTCTGGAGAAGAGAAGGCTCAGAGGAGACCTAATTGTGGCCTTCCAGTATCAGAAGGGGGCTACGAGAAGGCTGGGGAGGGACTTTTGAGGGTGTCAGGGAGTGATAGGACTGGGGGGAATGGAAAGAAGCTAGAAACGGGTCGATTCAGATTGGATGTTAGGAAGAAGCTCTTCCCCATGAGGGTGGTGAGACCCTGGAACAGGTTGGCCAGGGAGGTGGTGGAAGCCTCATCCCTGGAGGTTAAGGTCAGGCTGGATGTGGCTGTGAGCAGCCTGCTGTGGTGTGAGGTGTCCCTGCCCATGGCAGGGGGGCTGGAGCTGGCTGATCCTTGATGCCCCTTCCAACCCTGACAATTCTATGATTCTGTGATTCTGAGCTGAGTGCCAAGTGGCATTGTTTGCCCTTGAAGACAGGTTAACTGCTGTAAGAGGTAGCCTCTGAAAGCACCTGTCAGAGGTTTTGGTTTTGTAGCCCTAGGAAGGTGTGATGATTGAATGGTACTAGACAGATCTCGCCTTGTGCTGCACTGCTCCTTGCATGTGCATGGGGTGCTTTGTGTCCATGAAAGCTTCCTTTGGAGGGCAAGGGCGTGTGCAGCTACAAGGATGCAGCCTGGAACGTGTTTGAAAGGGAATCTTAACATAATCATTATGAAGGAATTATTGTTTATTGCCATTTTTACAAGACACTGATGTGAGTGATGGAATGCTGCTGTCAGGAAGCCCTTCAAGAACTGAAGACTAAACTTCCTTTTTTTTTCCCTGTAGGGTTTGATAACCCCCCAAAACTTAATGTTGTGAGCCAAAGCAGCTTGTCTCCTCAGCTTTTGTTGAGTGTTTTGCCTGTGCTTGTACACAGGATCAAACCCAAAATGCTAACCAGAAACTCCAGCTCGTGTCTGTGCTGTAAGACTTGCCAGGGGCATAGTCTTTCATTCCCCCCCCCCCCCCAAATCACAGTGGCCCTAATGTAGTTTGTGTCCAAGTGAATTATTTCTACATATTAAACTACTGCATATCTTTCTAACATGCTATCCAGTGCCAGGAATTAGCATGATGGAGTATTCTGAACTCTTCTGATCTTGTATTGCTGTCCTGAAACTTAACATTTCCTTGAGGCAGACTGGAGAAGAGAAGACTCCAAGGGAGCTGCCTTCCAGCACCTGAGGGTAACCTGCAGGAAGGCTGGAGAGAGACTCTTTACAAGAGTGGATAGGACAAGGGGAAATGTATTTCAATTGAAGGAGAATAGATTTAGGTTGGATCTTAAGAAGATCCTCCTCAGTAGGAGGGTGGGAAGACTCTGGAATGGATTGTCTAGAGAGGTGGTGGATGCACCCTCCCTGGAGATGTTCAAGGCCAGGATGGATGGGGCCTTGAGTAGCCTGGGCTAGTTGAAAGGTGTCCCTGCCCATGGCAGAGAGGCGGAGTTAGATGATCTCTAAGGTCTCTTCCAGCCTAGGCCATTTTATGATAAGCCAGTCCTATTTAATTGTGCTCACACTGAATGCTGATAATTTGTCTTTCCAGGAGAAATGACAGCAGTAGGTTAAAGCAGGGCTTGCTGGTCCTGTGTGCATATTAACTGCTAATCACAGAATGTTAGGGCATTGGGTTCATTTAGACAATGTGCCCTTGTGGCCAAGAAGGCCAATGGGATCCTGGGGTGCATTAAAAAGTGTGTGTCTAGCAGACTGAGGAAGGGAGGTTCACTTACCTCTCTACTCTGCCCTAGTGAGACCTCACCTGGAATACTGCCTCCCGTTCTGGGCTCCCCAGTTCAAGAGGGACAGGGGTCTGCTGGAGAGAGTCCAAGGGAGGGCTGCAAGGATGATGAAGGGATTGGAGCGCTGCCTGATTGGGAGAGGCTGAGAGGCTGGGGCTGTTTAGTCTGGAGAGGAGAAGACAGAGTGGGGAACTGATCAATGTCTGTCCATATCTGAGGGCTGGGTGTCAGGAAGGAAGGGACAGGGACAGCTGCTGCTCAGTTGCACCCTGTGGTAGGAGAAGGGGCAATGGATATAAACTACAGCACAGGGAGTTCCACCTCAACATGAGGAAGAACTTTACTATAAGGGTCACAGAGCCCTGGAGCAGGCTGCCCAGAGAGGTTGTGGAGTCTCCTTCTCTGGAGCCTTTCAAGCCCTGTCTGGATGTGTTCCTGTGTGACTTGCGCTGGGTTCTATGGCCCTGCTCTGGCAGGGGGGTTGGACCTGATGATCTCCAGAGGTCCCTTCCAACCCCTGACGACCCTGGGAGCCTGAGATAAGAGGCTTTTCCACCTAGCCTTTAATTTCTGAGATGTTTCTGGCTGTGCTGGTCTTGGAGAGAACTTAGTTCTTCGGTGCCATGTGAACCCCAGATCATCAGTGTCTGTCACTTGAAATGATCGGCGAGACCTGCTTTCTGTGCACCCAAGTGTTGAAACTGGGCTTGGTTTTTTGGCTGTTCACATTGATTGAAAATGTCATTTGCAAGACTTGTTTTTTTTTTTTTTTTTTTAGAAGTACATGAATTCTTACCTTACTACTTTCTTTCCTTATTTTTTAGATTATGACAAAATTTTCTCTCTCCTTGAGGAGGTGCAAGGACCCATGGAAATTCAGAAGTATTTCATTGAATTTGCTATCAAGGAAGCAGCAAGGTTTGTGTAGATGGGAAATGGCTTGGGAGTCAGAAATTAGATTCTGATTTAGGTCCTGGTAGTACATCATAAACTTTCCCAGTACTGATATTTTTCTGCTGTACTTTTTGATACAGTTCAATTGGTATAGTTGCTTTAGTGGTCAAACTACCATTATCTTTTTATGGAGTCATTGGTCTTTGCTTAAAGCTTAAATGTGAAACAGTGATGGGTGCCCCGAGTTTGGGGAGGTGGGTGGCTGCTTGCAGACCCAGCCCCGAGTTTGGGGAGGTGGGTGGCTGCTTGCAGACCCAGCCCCGAGTTTGGGGAGGTGGGTGGCTGCCTACTCAAATTTTGGGGTGGTCTTTAAGGGATTCTTACTAAAAACCAACCCAAATTTTGGGTAGAATGGAAAAGAGTGGCTGTGTCGAATTTTCTAGCCATTCTGGTACCAGAAACAAAGCACAGCTCTTCCATACTGGAAAGAGAGAGCCTCTGGTGTTGTGACTTGTCATGGCCAAAGAGTCATGGGTTGTTAAATTGCATTAAGAAGGATATTGAGACACTTGAATGTGTCCAGAGAAGGGCAATGAGGCTGGGGAGGGGTCTGGAGCACAGCCCTGTGAGGAGAGGCTGAGGGAGCTGGGGTTGCTTAGCCTGGAGAAGAGGAGGCTCAGGGGAGACCTTCTTGCTCTCTCCAACTCCCTGAAGGGAGGTTGTAGCCAGGTGGGGGTTGGGCTCTTCTCCAGGCACCCAGCACCAGAACAAGAGGACATAGTTTCAAGCTGTGCCAGGGGAGGTTTAGGCTGGAGGTGAGGAGAAAGCTCTTCCCAGAAAGAGTAATTGGCCATTGGAATGTGCTGCCCAGGGAGGTGGTGGAGTCACCGTGGAGGTATTCAAGAGGGGATTGGATGTGGCACTTGGAGCCATGGTTTAGTTAGTCATGAGGTGTTGGGTGACAGCTTGGATTGATGATCTTTGAGGTCTTTTCCAACCTTATTGGTTCTATGAAAAATAACAACCTAACCTTGCTCTCCCTTTCTTTCCTCCTTAGGTTTAAAAAACGGGTCTTAATACAACACTTAGAGAGAATACTAGAGGAGCTAGAGTTCAGCAGCCTCCCCAACAGAGTTAACCATGTCAACAGCAGATAATAATGTACCAGCCAGACGAATATGGACCAGGAATGAGTTTGCTGTGCCACAGAAGAGTGGAAGAGGACGTGGCTGCCTCCCCCACCACCTTGGCAGCCAAGTGATTTTACTGTCACAGTCTGAGAAGAAGCAACGGAGCTTTAACTTTAAGAACCTCTATCGGCAGCAGCTGGGCTATAACCTAAAGGATTTGCTATGAAAGGTGTGGCTCTTTTCCTGTGGAGGGTGCTATTTGCTCAACAGGCTGAAGAGAGAGAGAGAGAGAGAAAAAAAAGAAAGAGAAATAAGCATTGCTGCCCCTCCTGCAGGTGATGAGAATTTTACTCGTTTGAACGCTGTCCTTAGACGTTTACGTGCTGTAGGCAGCAGGTTGCACTAAAATGGGGCACTGTCGAATGCACACGCTGTCTGCATCGTGGAAGAGAGAGAGAGAGAGAGACAGCCCCCAAACCAATAAAATGATTTAAAAAAAAATAAATAACAAAAATAAAACCAACCCTCCCAGAAACACCTGCACTTGGTAAAATTGCATGTTGCCACCACAGAGACAAGGGTGTCTTGTTCCCGAGAACTGCTAGCCATGCCTTTGTAAACTTGAGATTGAGGGTAGCTTGAGAGTAAAGAAACTGCTATTGTGTTAATGAAAGCTACAGGCAGCCCTGTGACTGTTACCCACCTGATGGTCACTAAACAATCTACCTCAGACTCTCTTCTGTTTTGTCTGCAGACATTATGAAAGTGCACCTGAGGCTTCCCAGGTCCCCGACTTCAGTTCTCTTTCATCCTGTGAGGAGGACGGAGATTCTTCAGGTGGCCTTGGCACACGCTGTGCTTTGGAAGCACTAAAAGGAAAATGCTTTTAAAAACAAACAAACAAACAAACAAAAAACCCCCCCAAACCCAGACACCACCACCACAACAAAACAAAAACAAAACACACACAAAAAACCACCCCCCCACCCCAAACCCAACACCAACCCTGTATTTTAAAGCAAATGTTCATACGAAAGAGATTATTTTCGACAGTATTGTTACCAGATCACTAATTTGATATTTTTAACTGTATAAAAAAAAAGAAAGAAAAAATTCCCTTTTTTTTTTTTGAACATATGTGTGTATATATATATATATTAAAAAAAAAAAGAAATAAATAAACCCTTTTATTAATTTTTAAGGAGTGCCAATCCGAGGAGTCTGTAGCGGACAGCGCTGAGTTCCTCCCAGGTGTTTGTTCCCGGCGAGATTGCTCTGTAGTTTTCCTGTTTAAAACCAGGGAGTTAGTGGAGCTCTGCTGCAGCTGAACCTGATCTGCATTACCCTCAAAGGTTCCTTGTGGGAGCTGCAGGATGTGGGTTTGCACCCTGGAGCACCTGCCCCAGCGCTCAGCTCTGTGCACCCCGTGCAGGCGGTTTTAGCCACTAAGTTCCAGGTTACCAGACCTTACCTGAGCTGGTATCTTGCCATCTTGTTCCTCTTCCTATGTTGTCCAAAAGTGATATTCTATATCACAAAACATTACAAAGAAGACTGAAGCACCTGTATGTCATACTTTGTTGGGTTAAAGCCGTACCCATACTGTGCCAGGGGTGAGCAGCTCTAGGGACTATTGTGTGTTCTCAGTTGTTCATGCATAACCTCCTCTGATCCTTTCACAGCTTGCTTTTAAAGACAGCTTGAAGTTGTGCTCGTGGCAACTAGCTCTTTACCTCTCATGTCCTAGGGATTCTGGTGGACTAGCCAGCACAAGAAAGGCAGGGAAGCAGAGTTTAGGTGGCAAGCCTGTGGTTCTGGCTTTGCTGGGACTTTTAGTAGTAGCCAGCTTGTGAGGCATCTTTTCCATCTGGTCTGAAGCAGTGGCCTTGTCTCTGGAAAATGTGGTTTGACCATTGGAATTACACCAGTGACATTCCAGAAGGAAATGAAATCCATCACCAGCAAACCTCTTGTGACAGCGTGACACAAATGAAGTGACACAGGGCAAGATGTTACTATAAATGTGTCCCAGTTCTTCTCTCAGAAGTAACTTCTTTACTCATCTCTACAGTGGAGCATCTTTTAACCACCCTCCCCAGAAACACCTTGGAATGATACAAAGGGGAGAATCAATCACTCCTTCCAAATCATTGTGGAAGCTGCCACGTTGGACTCCTAAATGGGTATTTATTAGCAGGAGGCCAGATCCATTGTACATGACTTTGTTTTGAAAGGGCCTGGTTGCATGCATTGAGTTGCATATAATAGATTGTTTCTGAAACAGTAGGTGGCTAAGAGGAGTCAGCTCTTCTCTGTCTGGTTAATGGCTGTTTAATTCTCTTCTCTGGCTCCAGAGACACTCACTTCTGTGTCTGAGCAGGGGCTGAGTTTTTAACTAGTGACCTTGTCAGTATGGCAACTTGCTCTTGTGATGTGAAGCAGCTGGCTGCCAAATTAGCCACAGGAAGCTGGTGACTTTCATTCACTTTTTGGGAATCATGTACCTCAGAAATGACAAAATAGTCCTTTCAAGTGCAAGCAGTGAGAATTTTCCCTTTCCTCACCATTCTATTATCTGAATAAATTGAATTTGGATCAGAATATTAGAGGGGAAGAAGCCTTATAGTGGACTAGAAATGAATCTTCCTAAGAAGAAATGAAGATGTACCATCCTTCCAGGCTGTGTCAGTGAAGAGATGCTGAAGAAAAGGGAGTAACAGTCAGCCATCCAAGTGTGTGCACAACCCCTGTGTCCCAAGTGGAGCACAACATGACTATTGCTTGCTTAGGAAACAGTAAACCACAGAGTCAGTTGGAAAAGACCTCCAAGATCATCAAGTCCAGCCATCAACCCAACACCACCATGTCCTCATGTTTCTTGAACAGCTCCAGGAATGCTCCTTGACTGTGGAGAACCTTCACAGAGCTCACTGCAAGACAAACAGCCATAGTGGGTGTGAGTGGAGCCTGCATGGAACAAGTCCAGCCACAAGTGCTGAATGGCTCAAGTCAATTGGCCTGCAGCTGGGGCAGTCAGGAGTGGTTCTGCTAGTGTCCAGCTTTGCCTTTTCTAGGCAGAGACCACAGCCCCAGAAGCAACAGCTGTGTGAGTGAGAGCATGTCTAGTGTGTGTGAGAGGTGAGCCTCTGGATCCAGCCTTCCTCACCAAGGGCTCAGGAGACAGCGTGGCTCCACACATACAGGTGGCTGTGTGGATGGACTCTGGAAAGCTGTACGTGCTTTGCTCAGACTTTTGAGCCCTCATTCAAGGTTGAAACAGTGCAGCAAAGCTCAAGTTGGAATGCTAGAAAGTGGAGAAGAAAGTGCAGCTTGCCCTGTTTCCTGTAGGAACATGGATTCATCTAAACCAAGAAACATAGAATGGCTTGAGTTGGGGGAAACCTTAAAGACCATCTAGTTCCAACCCCCCTTGCCATGGGCAGGGACACCTTCCACTGGACCAGGTTGCTCATCCATTGAGTGCTGATCTTCTGCCAGGGATAGAAGGGTTGGATACCTGTGTGTATTCTGCTTCCATTTCCTGTTCCTCTCTTAGTTGGGCATCTCTGTTGCTCATTACATCATTTCCCCACCCCACACCTTGTAAACACCAAGGACCCTTCTTTGCCTAAAGTCAGCCCAGAGCCATACAGCTCCCAGCCACTGATGGCAGATGGCTGCTGGGTGCTGCTGTTCCCAGTCTGTGTGTGCTGTGTTTGTAGTGGGCCAGTATATTCTTACTCAGGTGTAGCCAGCATCAGAAAGCAGTGGTCTGGTCATCTTCCAAAGCAAAACCCGCAGGGACTGCTGCTGTTAGCACAGTGACTGCTTGACTTTGCAGTGGTCAAGCAATTGTATATCCCCCTTCACAGGAAACTGTAAAAGAAACCCTCAACAACCACTTTTTTCCCCCCCTTCTTTTTCTGCTTTTCTTCTGGTCATTTTCTCCAGGTTCTGCCTCTAAACTGGCTAGGGTGTTGAGTTTGCTTCCTTTTGTTCTGTTCCTGAGTGTCTACTAAGAAACTTCTGATGGGGGGAAAAGTAGGAATGGAAAGGAGGTGGTTAACAAACAAATGGTTAAGATACCACCTGTGAAGCTAAAGCAGCAGCATGGCAACATCACACCTTGAGCAAATGGACTCTAGAGCACTTGTCTGGAGGAGTATGCAACCCAGTTAAGTTGAAAGCAAGGCCAGAAACCCTTCAAATCTGGCAGAAAGGAAGTTTGGCAGAGACCTCCAGGGAGGATGTTAGTCCCTGGATTTCAAAGGAGCTGCTGCTTTCAGGTCTGCAAAACCAAGCTGAACTCTGCCTTCAGTGGAAAAAGGAAGAAACTGGAGAAGAAGAATGCCTTGGGATTTAGCAAAAAAAGCTTGTGGCCTGCAGGAATAGTTAAGCTGTACTTCTAAATCTGAGTCTTGTGATTGTTTCAGGGAGGGAAGCCTAAACCAAACAGACTGGACTTGCCTGATTTTCTCCATTCCAGGTCAGCTGCAACCTGGCATCTTGTTTCATCTTTGCAAGTAGACTGTTGGCTTGGCTTTAGCATTGCTTTTTGTTCCCTTGTTCTGCACTGTCAGTGTTTGTGGCTGTGTCTTGGTAATGGCTATAGCAGTTCAGTGGGACCCCTGTTGTTGTCCATGGAGCAGGGAGCACAGGTAGGGACCCCTGGGTAGGAAAAGCAGCCTGCATTTGCACGCTGTGAAAGCTGCTTCAGCTTTGTCTGTTCTGCTGCAGAGCCTTCATTTTGGAAGTCTGAGAGGTGCTGCTGAGGGCTGCTAGTGCCAATCTGGTAACTTCAGCAGCTGATTACTCAGAGCTGTTCAGAAGAGTGTGCCAAGGAGGGAGCTGAGCTATTGGTACAGGCTTGTGCTAAACTCACCAGAGGGTATTTTCACACACAGTGGAAGAGCACAGCTGCATCTGCCTTCCCTGAGGGGACAGCCAGGAGTGATGACTGCTGGTACCCTGTTTAAAAAACCCACAAACCAGAACCACCCTTTAACCAAGAGTTGGGAAGCTATCAAAGAACCTGCCTGTTTCTGAAGCTTGGGATGAAGCTCATAAAACCATTTATGGTGAAGTCCAAAAGAATAGTTTGGCCTGTGAGAGGCAGTGGAATGGAAACCCTCCTGTCAGGACTTTTTCCTGGAGATTTATTTGGGCTTTTTTTTGAGAGCTTGGGAAGTTTCATCTTCACATCTGCAGCTGCAATGGGAATTTCACAGCTATTTTCCAGTCCTGGATCAGGTCCAACAGCAGTGGAAGGAGCCAGATCCTTGGCTTTTCTATATGCTTGCTGTCATCTCCATCACTGTCACTCCTCTCATGCAAGCAGTCTTGCATAATGCCCCTTAAAATATTGGGCACCTCTGGCAATTTGCTGTGTCCCAGAGCTCCTCTCACTCCTGCTGAGCAGCTGGTAAGGACAGAGGGCTGTTTGGGAAGCATCCTCATGGCGTGTGCCCTTTGTAAAACCCTTCCGGCCTCACAAGGTGGTGAAACAGGAGGAGAGGTTTATAAAGCACATTGGTGGTCAGCAGGGTAAAGCTCTTGACTTGCATGGTCAGGCTGCTGCTCAGCCTTTTAGAATCCCAGAACTGTTTTGGTTGGAAAAGACCTCCAAGGTCATTGAGTTCATCCTCTCCAAAGTAGGTGCATATTTCAATGGTACATTTAATTTGCAACTATTTTGTATGCTGGATGGCTCAAGGGTATGGAGCTGAAAGACTTCAGGCTGCCCAGGGAGGTGGTGGAGCTGCTGTCCCTGGAGGTGTTTGGTAAAAGTGTGGCCATTGGCACTTTGGGACATGGTTTAGTGGCCATGGTGGTGTTGGGTTGACATTTGGGCCTGATGGCCTTAGAGGCCTTTTCCAACCAGATCAGTTCTGTGATTTATTTTGCAGCTGTGACCCAGCTGCTTGTACAGAGGTGGATCTTGCAGAGAAGGATGCTGTTGTGTGCCCAGGTTTTCTGCTCTGGAGCCATCCTAGGTCTTGGAGGTGTGATGGTAGGCAGCTGGAGCTAGGGTTTTGCTGGATTTGTGGCTGTGTTGTTTCTCGTAGTGGTAGTAGTCATAGATTGATAGAATTGTTTGGTTTGGAAGGGACCTTAAGTATCATCCAGTTCCAACCCCCTGCCGTGGGCAGGGACACCTCCCACCAGCCCAGGTTGCTCAAGGCCTCATCCAACTTGGCCTTGAACACCTCCGTGGAGGGGACATCCACAGCCTCCCTGGGCAACCTGTGCCAGTGTCTCCCCACCCTCACTCTATTCTTCCTAATCTCCAGTCTCAATCTCCTCTCTTCCAGCTCAAAGCCTTTGTCCCTCATCCTGTCACTCCCAGCCCTTGCAGAGCCTTCTCTTCTCTAGCCCAAACTCCTTCACCCTGTTCCCATGGGGAAGATGCCCCAGCCCTCTGCTCATCTTCGTGGCCTCCTCTGGACCCACTCCAGCAGTACTGTGACCAGTGCCTGCCTGGGCACAACTTTTAAAGCCCGAGAAGCTGGCAATCTGGTTGGGGTTTGACCCCAGACGCTTGAAGGTGGTTTAAATGGTCTCCACTACTGCAGTAGCTGCCTGATCCCTTGGTAGCAGGTACCTCAGGATTCCAGGGTGCTTTCATGAGCAGGACAAATAGAAATGAGCCCACTCGCCCAAGACTAAAGAGTGATTACAAAAGAGGGGGGGAAAGAAGGCATTTTGTTGATTGCAGGTGAGGATAATGCAGCTACTCAACCACCATCCCAGCCATGGAAAGCTAGGACTGGCTCGTGGACCTGTTTTCCAGTCCATATCAAACCCCTTGATGCACAGCTGGCACACAGAACTTAAGTTCTGTGGCTGAAGTGACTGATTGGGGGGGGGGAAGGGGGGAGCAGCCTGCATCCCACTGGCTGACAGAACTCACAAATAAGGTTGTTCCACTTCATCTGCACTTGGTTTGTCTCTCTTCCAAAATAACCATCTCCAGCCCTTTCTAGGGATGCTAATTAAAGTCTTGTGGTGCTCCTCAGAGGGAGTCTTGAAAGAGGGCTGGAGGGACTTACCCAAGGTCAGATAGTGTGTCACTAGCAGAGGTGATTATAAAATCCATGCCCTCATTTGGCCTTGTACATGGAATTGTTTTCCTGCTGCTGAAAATCCCACCACAGCCCAACACCCTGGCTGCTGAGCTCTTGTGCCTCTCCGTGTGCTGCTCCCTGTGCTCTCTGGCTTGCCAGCCTGGGTCTGGCATGGGACAGACTCCCTGGGGCCAGATTCCACACAGAAGTGGCTGAAGTAGGGCTCCTTTTGCTGGAATGGTGCTTCTGGGGTTGGGAAAACGCAGGAGCCTGGAAAGAGGCAGGAGGGAAGGCTGTAGAGAAGTTGCCAAATCCCATGGGCGCTTGTGGTGTCGCTGCCTCTTCTTCACATTGTGGCCTCATAGCTTGGAAGGGGCCCTCAGAGGTCGTCTTGTACACCCCCCCTGCAGTCAGCAGGGATAGCCAAAGCTAAGTCAGGGTTGCTCAGGGCCCCATCAAGTTTGACCTCGAATGCCTCCAGGGATGGGGCTTTGACCACCTCTCTGGGTGGCCTGTAAAAAGCCCAAGTCATAATCTCATAGAATTGTCAGGGTTGGAAGGGACCTCAAGGATCAGCCAGTTCCAACCCCCCTGCCATGGCCAGGGACACCTCACACTGCAGCAGGTTGCTCACAGCCAGCCTGACCTTAACCCCCAGGGATGAGGCTTCCACCACCTCTCTGGGCTACCTGTGCCAGTCTCTCACCACCCTCAGGGGGAACAACTTCTTCCTCACATCCACTCTCAATCTACCCATTGCTAGTTTTGTTCCATTCCCCCCAGTCCTATCACTCCCTGACACCCTCAAAAGTCCCTCCCCCAGCTTTCTTGGAGCCCCCTGTGTATACTGGAAGGCCACAGTTACGTCTCCTCAGAGCCTTCTCTTCTCCAGACTGACAACCCCAACTCCCTCAGTGTGTCTCATAGGAGAGGAGCTCCAGCCCTCTGCTCATCCTCATGGCCCTTCTCTGGACACCTTCCAGCACCTCCAGATCCTTCCTGGCACAGAGGCTCCAGAACTGGACCCAGAGCTGCAGCTGTGGTCTCAGCAGAGTGGAGCAGAGGGGCAGAATCCCCTCCCTGGCCCTGCTGGCCACACTTCACTTGCTGCAGCCCAGGCTCTGCTTGGCTCTCTGGGCTGCAAGTGCTCACTGCTGGCTCCTGCTGAGCTTCTCCTCCCCCAGCACCCCCAAGGCCTTTTCTCCAGGGCTGCTCTCAAACTAGTCGCTGCCCAGCCTCTATTGGTGCTTGGGGTTGCCCGACCCAGATGTCCTGGCTTCTGAGCCGACCTTCTCCAGCTCTCTCTGCCTTCCCCAGCCCTGGGTGGGGGGGGGCTGTACTTCAAACTCCACCGGCACCCCCTGGACCCAGGGCTCTGCGCACAAGCAGCAGACTCTAGAAGCCGCTCTCCATAATGCTCAGTCGTGGGAGAGGAGGCGGGGTGGGGGTGGGGGTGGGGAGAGCTGCTCTTTGGAAGAGGTCGGTGTAAGTGCGTGGTGCTCAGCAGCTGCTCCGCCAGCACCGCAGCTGTGTGGCCCCGGCTGGGCTGGCTGCAGGCAGGGCAGCGTAGGGCAGGCCGGGGCTGGACGTGGCGGCCGGGAGGTGCCGGTGAGGCTGCGCACAGCTGCCGCTGCGGCCAGCCCCGCGGCTTCGGCGGGTGAAACGAGGTGAGATGGGCTCCTGGGAACCGGCAGAGAATTCCCCGGGGACAGGCAGTTGCTGCTGAGTCACGGCCCGAGCTGCGGTGGGAAACTGGTGCTGGGTAACAAGGATGAGCGGCGGCGCTTTCCAGAAGCGCACACGGCAGGGCCCCGGGGGGGGCTCTGACCTCGTGGGGCAGCTGAAAGCTCTTTTTGTCTGCATTCCAGGTGGCCAAGTCCTGCCTTCCTGCGGGTGTCAGCAGAGAAGGCTGTAAGGACAGCGTCTGCCTTGCATCCTGCACTCGCTTCCCTTCTCCCTCGCCTCCCTTCCTCCTCCCTTGCCTCCCTCCCTTCCTCCTCCCTTGCCTCCCTCCCTTCCTCCTCCCTTGCCTCCCTCCCTTCCTCCTCCCTTGCCTCCCTCCCTTCCTCCTCCCTTGCCTCCCTCCCTTCCTCTTCCCTTGCCTCCCTCCCTTGCCTCCCTCCCTTCTCCCTCCCTTCTCCCTCCCTTCTCCCTCCCTTCTCCCTCCCTCTCCCTCCCTTCTCCCTCCTTCTCCCCCTCCCTTCTCCCTCCCTTCTCCCTCCTTCTCCCTCCCTTCTCCCTCCCTTCTCCCTCCCTTCTCCCTTGCCTCCCTCCCTTCTCTCTCGCCTCCCTCCCTCCCTTCTCCCCGTAGCCTGTGTACTTGTGCTGTTGAGGCAAGGAGGGGCTGTAAGAGCAAGGAAAGGAATGGGACTGCTCTGCTCACAACAGGAAACCTGCAAGAGCTTGAAAATGCTGTAGAATAACGAAGTGACCTTAGACATCATCTAGTTCCAACCTCCCTGCCATGGTAGGGACACCTCCCACCAGTCCAGGTTGCTCAAGGTCTCATCCAACCTGGCTTTGAACATCTCCAGGGAGGGGACTTCCACAACCCCCTTGGGCAACCTGTGCCAGTGTCTCCCCACCCTCACATCCTAATCTCCAGTCTCAATC